>JABSTQ010009337.1:600000-1130587 GCA_013358835.2 Ixodes persulcatus
AGGCCCGGCGACTTGCGCTCATGGCGCTGCCTGATTTGTCCCATTACCGGTAGCGTCGGCTGCGTTTGCACTGAAACGAAGTGTAGTACTAGTATTGCATAAATTCGCGCGTCAACAGCATTTAAAAAAAAATCCCTCGCGTCTACTTTTCCGCGGAGCATTCGGAAACCCGCGATATGACGCATGAGCATCGTGACGTCTCAGCCGCCACACGTCATGCGGAGTGTCACATTGCAGTCTTGTATTTTGTGATTCGACCCTCTGGGCGCTCATGGCGCTGCCTGATTTGTCCCATTACCGGTAGCGTCGGCTGCGTTTGCACTGAAACGAAGTACTAGTATTGCATAAATTCGCGCGTCAACAGCATTTAAAAAAAAAAATCCCTCGCGTCTACTTTTCCGCAGAGCATTCGGAAACCCGCGATATGACGCATGAGCATCGTGACGTCTCAGCCGCCACACGTCATGCGGAGTGTCACATTGCAGTCTTGTATTTTGTGATTCGACCCTCTGGGCGCTCATGGCGCTGCCTGATTTGTCCCATTACCGGTAGCGTCGGCTGCGTTTGCACTGAAACGAAGTACTAGTATTGCATAAATTCGCGCGTCAACAGCATTTAAAAAAAAAATCCCTCGCGTCTACTTTTCCGCAGAGCATTCGGAAACCCGCGATATGACGCATGAGCATCGTGACGTCTCAGCCGCCACACGTCATGCGGAGTGTCACATTGCAGTCTTGTATTTTGTGATTCGACCCTCTGGGCGCTCATGGCGCTGCCTGATTTGTCCCATTACCGGTAGCGTCGGCTGCGTTTGCACTGAAACGAAGTACTAGTATTGCATAAATTCGCGCGTCAACAGCATTTAAAAAAAAAAATCCCTCGCGTCTACTTTTCCGCAGAGCATTCGGAAACCCGCGATATGACGCATGAGCATCGTGACGTCTCAGCCGCCACACGTCATGCGGAGTGTCACATTGCAGTCTTGTATTTTGTGATTCGACCCTCTGGGCGCTCATGGCGCTGCCTGATTTGTCCCATTACCGGTAGCGTCGGCTGCGTTTGCACTGAAACGAAGTACTAGTATTGCATAAATTCGCGCGTCAACAGCATTTAAAAAAAAAAAAATCCCTCGCGTCTACTTTTCCGCAGAGCATTCGGAAACCCGCGATATGACGCATGAGCATCGTGACGTCTCAGCCGCCACACGTCATGCGGAGTGTCACATTGCAGTCTTGTATTTTGTGATTCGACCCTCTGGGCGCTCTGTGCGAACGTAGACGCGCCGGCAATTGTTTTATCACTCGTCATTTCGAATGACCAAAACGTTTTCACACTCGTGTATTCCGCGTGCTCGCACGGTCCACATATTCTAGATATCGCGTTGCGCCCTCCCGCATTTCCGGTTCTTGATTGCTTCAGCCCGTGCCCGGACATGCAGGCGCAAGGTGCACCGCGAGCGGAATGCCGGGGCGTATTCCCCGTGGCCTGATTGGATCCATCGGCTCCGTGAGGTCCTCCCTGATTCTCCCGAAGCACGCGACGACGGGACCCCCCCGGAAAGCCCTCGCGGTCGAGTCGATAGATAGACACCGGTAGATATACGCCTCGTCCTAAAACCAAAAACAAGTCGCCCGAAGCTTGATTACCATACTGCTTCATTAATTATTCGCGCTGTTTTTTTTTTTTTTTTACTTTGTACATTTCCTTATTTATTCTTACATCGCTATGGGGACGACGCTTGTACACTTTTGTTGAAATGCCTGGACGTCATCGTTGTTCATTGAGAAGAGAGGCAAATTAGTGACGTTGAGGCTACGCGCCGATCTGTGGCTCATCCCTTCGAATCGGGCGGTCCCGTAGTGTGCGAGAGGAGCGCAAGTTCGTCTGCTCCTTGCGCAGGGTTTGCGGGGACGTCAGAACGCCGTGTTCTGATTGGCTCCGATTGGAAGGATAGTGGGTAGACCTCAATGCTAGCTGCCTTGAGGTCTACCCACTATCCTTCCGATCGGAGCGAATCAGAACTCGGCGCTTTGACGTCAGTGCAACCCCTGCGCAAGGAGCAGACGAACTTGCGCTCCGCATAATTCATCTGCTCCTTGCGCACCTCGTGCGTTTTACTCCACAAATGCACCCACGTGCGTTTTACTCCCCAAATGCACCCACGCTCGTTTGCCTCCCCCCCGACCTCAGCCAATGATGGCGCGAACTTAGCTGCCTCCTCATCGCGCGTTCCCTGCGCCTTCTGGATGTTGCCTCTTCATTGGCGTGTCCCTCTTTGCGTTCCGATGCGCCAAAGACGCATTTTCATTTTAAAACACTTGCTCGCCGTATACACCTTTCCAGCGCTTATCGCCCAGGCGAAAAATGCCGAGTCACTAGGCTGTGCAGGCGTACGCAGCATTCCGCGGAAGAGAGCTACAGCGCTTGCCCAGAACGCGTCACACAGCTCAAAGACATGGCACCTCGTTAAAATAGCCCGTGTCTTCGACTTTCAGGCAATGTTGTACCGCTACGAAAACAAAAGAAAAAGAAAAAGAGTAACGAAATATGTTGCTCGTTACATCAACACGGAAGGAACGCTTACCGATAAAAAGTAGCGCACGTTACTTTTCATTTATGAATTAAAGCGTTTTACTGTTTCGACGTTACAGGTGCGCCATATTTTAAGAAACATAATGTCGAGGCAGAAACTTAACAAAATTACCTTATCTTTTTTTACGGTTCCACCTGAATACTCACGAGAAGAAAAGCGAATAAAACACACAAAAAAAAAACCCGCAAAAGTTCATATAAAAAAATTGAAGCGCAATTTTTTCATGTCTAAACGATACCGTAACGAGTAACGCAATGGCGTTACATGTTACTCGAAAGAAGTAACGTAAGTACGTTAAATATGCTATTATATTAGAGAAAAAAAAGTAACGTGCGTTACAGAGTGCCGCGTTACCGGTAAGGTCGTTACTTGTAGCTATCGACCTTTCCAAAAATCGCCTTCTGTGCGCTGCCATCTTTGTCTCCTGGGCTGTGGACGGCATTCTGAGCGTGCGCAGTAATTCCACGAAATACGAGAAGCCGCGCATGCGTCCACAGCCCACTAACCCAGCATTTCTCGCCGTGGTGATAAGCGCTGGAAAGGTCGAGAGTCCCTCAACAGTGAGCCGCAAACAAGTTTGGCTTTTGCGTTACAACTTGCTTCGCTGTGATACACCAGCACCAGAAATTGCTCCTTATGTTCGACCAGCTAACGTCAACTATAGCTAACGTAACGAATTACTTCCCAAGTCTGGCTTAGAGGTACGCATAAGTGCCATATTTAAAGAGAAACATTATGTCCATGCAGAAACTGAACATAATTACTTTATCTTTTTTTGCGGTTTTACCTAAATACTCACAAAAAAAAAGCAAAAAAAATCGACTTTAAAATGTCTGCGTTGTGGCATGCACTGGGCATGATATGAGCGTGAAAACGTCATGCTATCACAACGAAGATTTCATTTTTGAGTCAATTTGCTTTTCTTTAGCCTTTTTTTCTTCTTTTTTCCCGAGCTCCTTTTGTAGGTTGCAGTGGGCGCACCGACATTTCTTAGCATGAAAAATTTTCTCATGTATTTGACTTTCTTGTGGGTTCTTTTAGACAAGTTACGGCTCGATTTAGTGCAGCACCAGTCAGGGTGCCGACGCCCCGTGAAGGGCATTGTCAGCCGACAACGACGTAACTTCCTTTGTTTCCCGCGCTCTCACGGGGGCCAAGAGAGCCCCGCCTCTTGACGTGTCGGGTGGGCGATGTGTGCGCAGGGGCGAAGACCAATGGCCGCCGATCATGTCTCATGAACAGCCGCACCAGGAGCTGGTGAAATGCGTCGTGGTCGGGGACACCGGCGTGGGCAAGACGCGGCTCATCTGCGCCAAGGCCTGCAACACCAAGGTCTCCCTGCCGCAGCTCATGACCACCCACATCCCGACCGTCTGGGCCATCGACCAGTACCGCATCTACAAGGACGTAAGCATGTCTTCGATCGTGCATGCGGCGACGTCCTTTCGCCCCTGCTGGGCTATCGGGGGTGGGTGTCCAAGTTGTCGTCAGGCCATGGTTCAGTCTCTCGGCTTCGAGGACCTTAGACGGTGTTGAGATGTCGACTTCCCGGTCGCGTATTCGGAAAAGCTTGCGGAGTAAGTCAACGGGCCATTTTCGGCACTCTGATTGGCGCGTGTTCATTGACGTCACATCGCCTGGTTTACGGGGGAAGGAGAGGAAGAGGAATGAGGGGGGGGGGGGGGGATTAGGTAGACACACTTTAGTGATGCACGCGCAAGAAGCCTGCAACCGGGTTCCAGATTTTCTTACGTTTATTCAGGAAAGCAAATCTGGGAGTCGGCTAAAGGCTAGCGCGCGAAGTCTGCCTCCAAACGGCATCGTATACGTATCGGCTGTAGAAGGGTATAATTTGTATAATTTGATCAGGGCAGCAGGACACGCTATGGCGCTAACCAGTAACGATTGCATGCCGGTGCAACATCTCTCCATGACGAAACCGGCGGGAATGAACTCGTGACTTCCGTCTGCAACGTGATCCGTCTTCCGCCACGTTGTCTAAACCAGGGGTCTCCAAACGTTTTGGCTAGTGGGCCGGATTGGGGACGTTGAAGTCTCAAGGGCCGGGAATTAGACACACAAAACATAGTAAACGAGGAAATAAAAAATAAATAACCCTAAATAAGCATTTACATACAAACAATTAAACTAAAAAAAAAAAAAAAAAATCTGGCAAATGAATTGTGCATTAAAGTGGCGGCTCAACACGAAAGAAATGGTGCACCTTTTTCTATTGCGTGAACTGTTCGAGTTAAGGCTGGTTCACAGATTTTTGTTTGTGTGTGATCGACTGCCTTGCAACCATCTGTGACCGCTTACGACGAGAGGCATTACCCATCGGGTAGCCCTGCGTATATTTCCTCGTTTTTGACGCATCAACGGGTGACCGGTGGCGGTGTGTTGAACGACTCACGCCGCAGATCCAAGAGATCCTGGCTTCAATCCCCACTCCTGCCCGTTTCGATCTGGATGAGACGTTTTCACAAATACTGGTGGATGTCAGCTCATAGAAAATTTTCGTTTTTCTCACTTATCTTTTGATCCAGGTAACGCGTTATATGTTCTCAAATTTTTGCGTTCTATCCCAACCGCTAGCGTCACATTCTTACGGAGTTTGAGCTTTCTGCGATGCATAGTTTATTTACATGGGCCGAAAAACACGGTTCTTTTTTCTTGGGAACTCCCTGTACATTTCGCGAACGCTGAGCGAAACGCATGTCCCGCCCCAATCCCGGCGCTCCCCAAGGCGGCTTCCCCGCAAGTGCGGAAGTTGAGTTGGCGACGAAAGGAAAAGGGAGGCGATACTCTGACTCCGCCACTTGTTACTTTCCCCCCGTCGTAAGAACGCAGTCGATCAGACTCCAACGCAAATCAGTGTTGGGAATTACTTTTAAGTACAATATTTCAAGGAGGTTTAGAATACCTGGACTTCAGTTGAAGTACATTCTCTGAGTATGTACTTGTACTTCACTTAGAGTAATTTTTCTGGTAGTTTCCGATGAATGTACATCTCCTTACTTCAAAGTACATTTCCCAAATTTGGTCTTAAATTTGTATCACAAAATGATGCTGTGTCAACTCTGAAGCCACTTGACTTTATCCAATATTCGCCGCCATTTCCAAAAATAACTGATGCACCCCGATTACCTCTGGGGCAACGCGTACCAGTTACAACAACCACAAAAACAAACAACAACAACAACAACAACAACAACAACAAAAAACAGCAACAACAAAACAACAGCAACAACAACAGCAGCAACAACAGCAAAAACAGACAACAAAAACAAAAACAAACACTGTGTAGGGAAATGAAAGGGAAGCATGAAAGATTGTGTTAAAAGTACTTAATGGACGAAGAGCCTGTTGGTTCGGGTCAAGATTAAAGAAAGAATAAACATGTAAGACGATGACGACGCAACCGCATCTTTCATGAAGGATGTGGTTGTGTTGTCTTCTTCTTACATGTTTATTCTTTGTTTAAAAGTACCTGTGCTTTAATTTGAAAGTACATTGTATTTATGGTACTTTACTTCAAGTACTTACATTGCACCCGGTGTACTTACTACTTTGCTTGAAGTACATAACCTTTCATTTACTTTGTACTTCAAGTACTTTCGAGATGTACTTTACCCAACACTGAGGCAACTGCGTGAACCAGCCTTTGCCCTCGGTGCCGCGGCCTCTCGGAGGTCATCGGCAGGTGCGCGCTTGCCTGCGCAAGGCGTGTTGTGATTGCTGCGCGTTGTTCCGCGTGTCCGATACGGGGCCTCGCCAAGGGGTCGCCGCTTGCTCGGTCTCGTCAGAGGTCTCGTGCGCGATCCAACCTTGGGCACACGTGTCGCACGCGTGCGGAGTCCACTATTGTTTACTGTCGCGGACTCTGTAGTGCCCGAGTCGTGTGCTGTCGTGCGAGTTGCTAGGTGAACTTGCCGAGAATGCGCGATAGCGGATGGATAAGCCTCTCTGGGCACTTTCCGGACTTTCTCCCGATAGCAACCGATAAGGATGGACGCGAGCTGACTCTTCGGGTTATCGGTTCTTGAACGCTTTGGAAGTGGACGAAATCAGTTTAGCTGCTGTGCTGGCTGAACTCTGCCAAGCACGTTCAGGCAACCGAAGCTTTTCTGAGCAGTTCAAGAGCTCACCCTAAATTGGCGCGCTTAGTTGAAACTAGGCCTAGCTTTCATGTGCGAAGCGCACATGAAGGTACCCTAGTTGAAACAAATGAGGCTGCTCCTCAAAACGTCAATCCAGTGCAGGGGACGTCACGGGTACACAAAATGCTGTTTGAATTCTGTGTCCAGTATGTCTGCCTCTGCTTCTAGCTTCTCACATTGTGGGAAAAAGACTGCCGAGACTCTGAGCGTAGCGTTCGAGCGAGTCTGCACCAACTCCCCCATCTTGCTCACTGTGGCCCGGTTCACTGGCACTGGGTATACCTGCATTTCAATGGAATCGCTGAAATAACACCTTTTTAAACTTTTATAAGGTCGAGGGCCGAATGACAGGAAACTTACACTCGTGAACGAAGCCAACGAAGTAGACCATGCGGCCTCGTACTACGTGCGCACGTCCTGTTGGCGGCTGGAGGAACCACTCTCCAAGTAGCACAGAAACATTTGAAGAACATTCCAAGAACATTTGCAACGTTCTCGGTACGTTTGCGAATGTATCTGGGAACGTTCTCTAAATGCTCTTACAACGTAGCATAGAGACTTATCCAGCACATCTGGGGAAGATTCTTCACGAAATGTTTGCAGAACGTTGAAAGAACATTGAATAAACATTCACAACATTCTAAGAATGTTTCGAAAAGCAGACTAATGTTTGCAGAACATTCTCAGAACAGTAAATCAACATTCATGGAATAATGCTTATGGTAGTTCCAGGTATCTATTCTGAAGAAAAGAAGAAAAAACATAATTGGCCGAATGCCGACTATGACGTCAGCAAAGGATGTATCATCGACGGAAGTAAAGAGCGCTATGATTTCAGGCTTCCACCAACGTTATTAGGATTAGCTCAGTTACGGAACTGCTCATAGACGCTGCATGCACGAACAGTACCCCCCCTCACTCACCACGACTCGCCCGGAGTCGCTCGACGCGCCGCCGGACGGCTGCTTTGGTAACTGAATCGGGATACGTTCGTTTCAACGTTACTAGAAACGTAAAAACCAAGGAAAAAAACTCTTTCTCTAGTAACTTTTATTGGAGTTAGTACAATATGAGGGGCGCGTGATGTTTTCTAAAGTTTTTAGTTTGCAAGGTTTTGCAGCACAATTAATATTGTTTTTATACACCCATGCCTCAGCGGGGATTTCAGGTAGCGCGTCCCGACCTAAGTGCATCTTAACTTCAATTATTATTTGTTTAATTACTGTTACCAACACGCTCGTTTTGTACTTAATCTTAACTTCATTGATCTGTCGCGGCGCGTCCGCTGGGGAGACGGGGGTGGCACCCCTGTAACCCTTTCATCTGCTTCGGCTCCGAAATGGCCGATTGAAGCCAAAAATAGATGTCACGTGCAGTTCCTCGAGGGACCGCTGCGGGAGAAATGGCGGCGTTGTGAACGCCATTTGGCGCTACAGCTGTGCTTTTTAAAACTCACAGTTCAGAAATGAAAATATAGATGGCGCTTCGAATGACTCCAGGCGGATCGAGGTGAGTGAGGGGGGGTACCCCCCTCCGCGGGAGTTACACAACTGAGGTAATCTAGTAACGTTGGCTTCCACGAAACACCATCGAACTTGTTCACAAGGTAATGACGTCACGAAAGGTAACCAAACGAGGGCGCCACCATGGATGTGGATAAAGGTCCTCACAGGGCGATCACTGTTTTTTAATTGAAAGATATTTTACAAGGCGCAGGAACAAGATTCCCGCTTTCCTAGCGCACTAGCCTGAGCATGTACTAACGACAATTCGCTCCTATCTGACACTTGTCAACTTTTTCATTCAAAATGTGCTGCATACATAACCGATTACTCACTCCGAGCTTATGAACAGATACACATGGCACTCCACATTCCACTGCAGGATATAGCCGCTTAAAAAGTTTTGTACGCCACATGATAAAAATCGGGTCTATTCAAAACTGCACCTCTACATACGCAGTGAGTGCCAAGTTCATTATCAAGTTTTGAAAACCATCGCTTTTCTCCTACACCTTATATCACATTCCTCGGTAGACTCATATAAGATAAAACTGATCCCTTATGCTAAGTTTCCAGAAACTCCACTTAATTTGCATATTTTTGGCACAAAGTGGCATATAGTGGATGGTGTTTCGAACCACAGGCTGCGTGAGAGCTCCGTAAAGTTGGCTTCACCTGCGAAAATTCTAGGAATGTTCGCAAGCGAACATTCAAAGAATGTTGCGCATATGAATGTTCGAAGGCGAATGTTCCGAGAACATTGTGCATACGAATGTTCGCCAACGAACGTTCCTAGAATGTTGAGCAGCTTACCTTGTAGGGAATGTTCGCATACGAACGTTTCTAGAACGTTCCGAATGGTGTTTTAACGTTCCTTCAACATTCAGAAAACCCAGAGAATGTTCGCACGACATTGGGTGCTACTGCTACGTGGGTCCCACTGAGCTAACCGAGAGCCGGCCGGTTACGAGATTAGCGCAACTGGTCGACTCTGTTGATAATTGCACGGTAAAATAGCTGCCAATAATTGCGTGGTATAATAGCTGTCATTAATTGCTCGGTCAAATAACTGTCAAGGCCGGCGCTCCGTGGAAGTGGTTCTTTTTGCCACTGGCATGATGCTCCTGCTTCTTCGTTGGCTTTGTCCACAATTGTATTGTACTCGAACCGGTGATCTAATTCTTTCTTAGGAATCTTGAAGGCAGGCAGTAATTATAGTAGCTCAATGTTGAGGCGCTCTTACGCGACGACGCACCTCTTGAATCATCGTTACATATTTTGCAACAATGATTTATGTTTTCTCCGACTTTCTTCCAGGTCCTAGAACGTTCGTGGGAGGTTGTCGACTCCGTGAGCGTTTCACTGCGGCTTTGGGACACTTTCGGGGACCACGACAAGGACCGGCGATTTGCGTACGGACGGTAAGCGACGCGGTCTGGTCTCCCCTCCCCGCCGCGGATCCCGGGGCCTCGTGCTCATTGGCCTCGGGTCCTCGCAGGTCGGACGTGGTGCTGCTGTGCTTCTCGATCGCCAACGAGGCCTCGCTGACCCACTGCAAGACGGTCTGGTACCCCGAGATCCGGCGCTTCTGCCCAGACACGCCCATCATCCTGGTCGGCTGCAAGAACGACCTGCGCCACATGTACAGGGACGAGGAGTTCCTCTCGCTCTGCCGGGACCGCAGCCCCTTCTTTAGGTAGGCGTCACATTCGCTACTCCGCTTGTCTCGGCACCGCGTGTTTTGAGGCCCTTTTTAATGTAAAAAAAAAAAGAGGAGGGTTCTTCTGTGTGTGTGTGTTGTGTTCTTTCTAAGCATAGAAACTTTAGCGGAACCCCCTAATCTCGTACATTTGTCCGTGCACTTCCCCGCCAAATTTAGCGGGGAAATTGACGCCATGGCGGCCACGTGAAGTCATGGCACCACGTGACACCGCGACTTGTCACTACTTGTCACCGTCAAGTCACGTGACGTTAATTTCCCCGCTAAATTTAGCGAGAAAATGATTAAACACTGATGTCCGTGTTCACTCCCCGAAACGACCGTTTAATACGTCGTCTAAGCAAATTTAATTGCTGGCTTAAATACTGCATTCTATGTATTTTAGGACTTGGGTGGTAAAGGTCGCGGCTAATTTATAACTTTTATACGTTTTACGTGAAATGGCTCCTGACGAGGAATTTATGATCCTTAGATTTTGCATGAAAACGTGATCCACAAAGGTCAACGTTACTAAAACACTCAGTTGGGAAACTCACCGTCGAAATCTGGGCCGCTGGCGCCCACCGAGACCGAGCTAAATACGACAACAGCGCCACTCTGTATCATTTGTCTGTACTGTGGTCACCTTGAGTTTTCAGAAAGCCCGTTTTTGCGAAAAACAAACGGAAAAGACTCTTTTTGTGTGAAATTTATTGGAGTTTAGCACAAAATGAAGGGCGCGTGATGTTTTTAAAATCTTTAGTTTGCAAGGTTTTGCGGCACAATTAATATTGTATTTATACAACCATGCCTCAGCAATGCTTTCAAGTAGCGCGTCCCGACCTAGGTGCATTTTAACTTCGGCAGTAAGACGCGGCGCGGCCGCTGGGGAGACGGGGGTGGCACCCCTGTAGCCTCCTCCACTGTATCTGTTTCGGCGTCAGAATGGCCGATTAAAGCCAAAATAGAAGTAGGGCTGGGCGATTGATCGATCAACCTACCGATTAATCGATTAATGCTTTAATCGCGATTAATTTGTTTATCCGGTTAATCGGAAAAATTTTGACAAACCAAAATTAAATAAAAATGAAATGCTTTCACCATGCAGACATGGACGAGCACACCTATATGAAGTGAAAAATTTAGGTGAAGTATTAACTTAAGGTAAACTGTAAGGAGGAGATTTGTAACTTGAGACATCTGCAGAAGGTTGCACATGTCCCAGCGACTTGAACGCCGTGCGAGTGTCCGTTTAGCGCAGCAGAGACTACTCTGAGCAATCAGAGGAGGTCGCCCTTCTCGGAGAATATCAACGATCATTTTTGCCTCATGGAGCTGAAGTAATAATGTGTGAATGTGAGTGTTTTTTAACTGTTCTCAACTGTATATCGAAGCTGATTCATAATTAAAATTATTGTGTCGTTTAACACATATTCAGCAAAAAGAAAATATATAGATGCAATTTTTATTTTTAATCAATATTATTATGCATGGAAATGAACGAGACCGATTAATCGACTAATTAATCGATTAAAGGGTGGCGATTAATCGGGTTAAAATTTTTAATCGACGCCCAGCCCTAAATAGAAGTAACGTGCGGTTCCTTGAGTGGCCGCTGCGGGAGAAATGGCGGCGTTGTGTTCGCCATTAGCTCGGTTCGCGAGGACACGTCGGGGCCACTTTTTCAGAGCCGTCTCTATGGCAGTTTCCCAACTGAGTGTTTTAGTAACGTTGACAAAGGTCCGAAATATATATATATATGGAAATATATATATATATATATATATATATATATATATATATATATATATATATATATAATTTTTTTATTTTTTTTCGAGAAAATTGTCAGAGAACGCGGAAAATGCAATGCCTTGGTGTTTGTCCCCGTAATTGTTGTGCGTCTTCTATGATCGGCTCAACCGATCATGCGGAGTAAATGCAGCGCAACCTAGCGCGTGTAGTAAGCAGGGAACACATACGCGATGAAAACGGGTGCCGCGCGGCAGTATCGAGAGCAACCGGTGCTGGCGTCCCTGCGTCACTTCCTCGCGGCGCCGCGTCGCTCGCTGGGGCCGCTCAAAGCTCCCCCACCCCTCTCTTCCTCTGTCGCGTGCGATGACGACACAGAACTTTGAATATTTGACAAGTAATGAGTCGTTCGTGGCACGTTTTCATTAATACAAATGACCCTATCAACTGCCGGCAACATACCGGAGTCTGCGATGCCACAATTCCCTCCACCTTGGTTGTCTTGTTTCGCTTTTACTTTCTTTTTTCTCGCCAAAGACGCGACTTTGGCGCAAAAATATTTTTGGGTGGTGTCTCGACACCTTGCCTCAAAAAAATCGCTCGAAAAACAAAACAAAAAAAAAAAAACTATATTTTTTTTCTGTTTTTCTAATTTGCAAACCGAAGGGGCGAGTCCGCGCTACCACCTTGGCAGCAGCCCAGCGCGAAAGCGTGCTGCTTCCGTGGTGGATTTTTTTTTTTTCGTGCTTTTGTAAACAAGCGTGTTCACGTGACATACTTGCGAACTTCGCCCGGCGGCGCCCGGCGGTGGCTGTTCTGATGCCACGCTCAGAGCGAATGCCGCCGGGCGAAATTGGCCGCTTCTTTCGCTGCCTGCGTGCATGTCAGAGTCGCTCGCTCGGCACTATTAGTCACCGTGCCAGTGGCTTGTTGCAATCCTTGAGTGACGGTACATTTATTAGCGATGTTTCAAAGTCGACGCTTTCAGCGCGGGAGGGCTGCAGAAATGAACGAACAATTAGAAATCGCGGCCCCATTCGGCGGTTGCTCCTTGGGAACGGCGTTCGATGCGGTAAAGCCCACCTGCTCAGTTTCCGTCTCTGGTGAAACGCTAAAAACTAGGGCTCGGCAATCGATCGGTTAACCTATCGATTAATGCTTTAATCGCGATTAATTTTTTAACCCGTTAATCAGTAAAATTTTGACGAACCGAAAGAAAGTAAAAATTAAACGCCTTCAACACGCAGGCATGGACGAGGAGACCTATATATGAAGGGCAAACTTTAGGTAAGATTTTAACCTAAAGTAAACTGTAAGGCGATATTTGTAACTCCAGACAAGGTGAAGAAGGTTACACGTGTCAAGGCCACTTCGATGCCGTGCGAGTGTCCGTTTAGTTCAGCAGAGATTGCGGACAATCGAACGAGGTCGCTCTTACCGGAGAATATCAACGAACCTGTTTGCCTCATGCAGCTGAAGTAATAATCCTTGAGTGTGAGTGTCTTCGAACTCAACTACACATCGATGTTTATTCATAATCCAAATTCTATATTGCGCCGTATATCGCATATTCAACAGGAAAAAAAAAATGATTTTTTGAAAATATTATGTATATGGAAAAGAAGGAGACCGATCAATCTATTGTTTAATCGATTCAAAGGGTGTCGATTAATCGGGTTAAACATTTTAGTCGACGCCCAGCCCTGCTAAAAACCCGCCCGCTCCTTGCTGCAAATACGAAGTTTTTTTTTTTTTTTTTTTTTTTTGCTCGCTCGATGATAGAAATTGCTCATTATCAGTTCTTGAAGACTCCCTCCCGTCTTGACCTCGTAAAATCGTGTTATCTTCCGCATATCCACTTGAATTCTCGACATCGCAGCTAGCTCGCCTTCAACCGGTACAACGCAACAGAGAAAGTGAAAGCGGAAATGCTTTTATTATATGCATTATCTTCTTTCGGCTGTATTTGCTATAAATAAACGTGACTGCCAATGATCACCCAGTTAATTAAGTTGTAAGTAGGGTTCCGTATTTTGGGGGTTTATCTTTCTTCCTAATTCGGGAATGCTTTGAGGAGGAGGGGGGGGGGGGTAATTTTTTTCCCCAGAGATTCATGGTCTTTCTTTATCAATTGTTTTGTTTCGAAGAAAAGAACATTGGGGTTTATCGGTGGGGCTTATGTTGAAGAAAATAGGACACGAACACGAAATTCCCCAACCTCCAAGGGACATACGCGTGACCCTAATACTTGGAAACGCCCCGCTAACAATAATAGAAGGAAACGACATCGGGTGGTCCCGAGGAAGAAAAAAGCAGCCTCGCGGATAGTTCAGTGGGTGTAGAAAAATGTATTTCCGCAAAGCTTGAGATTTTTTTTTTCCCTTCAAGGACAGTTTGAATTCGGTTCCCCCCCCCCCCCCCTCCCGATTTGAATAAAAACCGACTCGGAGGTTAATTTTCGGGGTTTATCGCCAATTAGGGAAAACACGGAACTCTAGTTACAAGGTACTAAGACCCCATGGTTTCAATATTGTCAATGCATGAAGCAACATTGCTCTCATTTATGCTACTATGGCAAAGTTAGAGAGGACGAAGGAAGCCGTGAAGCGTTTAAAAAAAAGTTATTCCTAGGGCACTCTGAGTTCTTATGCGCAAGCAGGGAGCGACAAGTAGTGTCCCTCTTCATCTAATGCATTTGTCCAGATGTGAGATACAGACAGTATAATGATGGCTGTTCCTAAGCAAGAAACCTCCACTCAATATATCCGCATGGCATTTGACTTATCCACTCCAAGAACCTAATTGTGTTTTTGTTTTTGTTTTTTGTTTTTTTTTAGAGCTGTACTTTATTTGCGGCAAATCATCGAGGCATTTAGCTCAAAAATAAACATAATCATAATGTGAGTTTGCGTTTGCATCGTTATATTTTTGCAGATACAAATGTCTACCCTTCCGTTCGTGTACGTCGGAGCGACGGAGTCTCCGATGCTCTTTTGCTGACATACACAATTCAGTTTTACTTTTCGGGGCGAAATTGAATTTTCGTAACTTGTGCGAAGACGGCCAAATTTTGTGCGTGCGCACGAATCCGTTTTTGGACGGGTGCCTTTCCTCCCGCATTCTCCCGCGCTGAGGGAAAGAAGCGCCTGCGACAGCGCTGTCCCGGGCCTCGCTTCACCGCACCGCACTCGTGCATCGGGGAAAACGAGCTTAACGGAGCTAATGTTGTACAGTGTCCCAATTTTTTTATTAATATCAAGCGAGCGTCGACCGCCGAGACGGCCAGCGCTGTGCCGCGGAAAAATGCGGCGTCACGGGAGAGATTACGCGCGTGCGCACAAAGCTCTTTCTGTTGCGAGCGTCGTCTGCTAGGCTATTCCGTGGACTGCACACTGCCCCTGTTCATTATCTGCTGGCATAGCTAACCGCCTTTGAGCAAAGATCTGAACAGCGCTTGCTTGCGTGATACTGCTCAGGCGTGGCATAAACCGCGCGTCATTTCGAGTTTAATTTACTTTTTTTGTTCATTTCATGTTTGCGTTTACTTTGTGAACACCAACAAAAATGAAAAAAAATACGGTGACGCAACAAACTGAATGGAACGATGCATTAAACTATATACCGCAGGCAATGCTACGAGGCATCAAAACCAATCCAGTGCTTTCACCCTGCCACGTGACATCGTGCTTCTCCGTGCAGTTGCACCCAACGGGAAGGCCACGTGACACACCTTTAGCGATGGACTGGCCAAGATAACTCGTAGCGTCGGCTGCGGTACAACACAAAGTGAAACGGAGTATAGACAGGGTTTCCGCTTGTTCTTGGTGCTTTGTATTATCAACTGCGTTGTTGCTGTCGTCATCTAGCCTATGTAGCCGGGTAGTCACGTTTTTTGTTGTTGTTTTTTTTTTGACCAGCGGGCGCGCGCACATTTTTATGCCTCTTCGAGGGCCCATAAAAACACGGGAACGTGTTGTGAGAATGTCGATGGGCGGCATGACGCAAAGGAACAACAGTCGGGGTTACAGAGGCTATCAATAGGATTTTGAACGCATTTCAAGAGGAGGGGCGTATCGGCATGCACTTCGACATTGCAAGCGCCCTGCCCTCCTTTGCTACGGAGCAGGGGCTGTGTGCGGTCAACGGAATAGCCTAGCAGACGACGCTCCTACCAGAAAGGGCTTTGTGCGCACGTGCTTAATCTCTCCCGTGACGCCACATTTTTCCGCGGCACAGCGCTGGCCGTCCCGGAGGTCGACGCTTGCTTGATATTATTAAAAAATTGGGACACTGCACACAGCTAACACGAACCGAGCGATCCAAGTTTTTTTAATAGTTTCTTTTTATTTATTTTTTGCAGCTGAGAGGTTGTCATTAAAAATACTAGTACATAGTAATTGTAAATTGTGTTATTCAATGCAAAATTCTACTTGTAAAATATGAAAATGTGCAGATGTGTTCAGTTGCACAAATAGCCTATAGTAAATTAGAAAGTAATAACAATTGTTTCTTAAAGTTTAAAATAAAATAAAGAGAACCATTACACAAAGAAAACTTGTTTTTGAACATTATTGAAAATGGCACGTTTTTCTAATACAGGCAATTATAAATGTGATTAGAAATTATTCAGATGGTGTATATGTACTTTGATACTTGAACCTATATTTGATAGTTTTTAACATTTGTACATGTCTCAAGATAAGTTACATCTTTTGGGTAGTAACAGCACACCATACTATCAGTTGCACTGTGAGACACCAAGAAATGTTTTTTAGGCCCGACCCTCAAGAAGTGCATATTGTGCAGTGCTACACAACCCCACTAGGACATTCTGCAGCGAAATAATAATAATAAAAAAAAAAATTAAAGCAGCCTGTCTTTTTTTTTTTTTTTGTCTTTCACACAAAATTTGGACTTTATTGGGAAGGTTCTGGAAATCCAGATGGTGATGCTCTCAGTCCACAACAGTTAAATGCGGCTCGCAGATTAGAAACGAGCGCTGAGTCATCGTTGTTTCGGACATACTTGTCTGTGTGTCGGCAGATGTTCGGGTTCATGACTAATCCAAGCGATGATAGAAATCGCCAAACTGTGACACACGTTTAGGGCACAGCACACACACTAAGTATTTCCAACCCACGCATATGGCTGGGGCAAACATTGCTAGCACGAAGCGGCAATGGAGCTCGCTACTGTTTATTCTGGTCAGAATCGTTTGGAAACTTCTCTAGCAAGAAAATTATGTCGAGCTCTCTATAACGACTGCCTCAACAACTTGCCTGTGATAATAGTTATTTAAAAGGTATGTATGGGCTGGTTGGTTGATGAGCATCTTGGTTTAAAACAGCGTCACGAAACAAGGACAAGACAGAAGACAGTGCTGGCTATTAACTGGTAGTTTATTTCCACCGCTCCCACTATATATACACATGGGCAACTGCCAAATAAACAGAGTGCAAAAGAAAAAAACACAAAAATGCATAAAGTCTCAGCATCTTATTAGTTAGATTTAGGGGGGTGCGAATATTGAAATTTTCAAATACGAATCAAATAAGAATATTCGAAAAAAATAGCTTCGAATATTGATTATGTTTCACATATGTATGTACCATTAAGAAGTAACAAAAAAAGATGCAAATACTTTTTATATTACCTTCCAGACCGAAAATAACAAATTCAAATAAATAAAACTACTGAACTAGGCAACATATAAACAATGCAATTGGTAACACAGCTATTATACCTTGACTAGTATTCAAATGTCAACTGTACATGAAAGCAGGCAAAAAGGTGCAACTGATAAGTTATACAAATTGACAAAATTAAGAGTACAAAACTGCACATGTCTAGATAGCATGTAAAAATGCAACCTCTAATATTGTCACACAAACAAACCATAGTGACCTTTTTAAGAAAATAACTGAAATTGCCTTGACTAGCCAGCAAGTTAGATATCAGCTGAATTATTGCAAATCATCATGCAAGAAAATTAATTGTTCCAGATGTTGAGTACATAAGTGCTCCCTTTTTGCCGTGACAACTGCTCCTGCAGCAGAAACTACCCTGTCTAAATCGTGTCACCACCGCATGTCGAATAGCCTCTTAAAACAAGTGGACAGACTTGCAAATGCCGGCCACCCACAGAAGATTATAACTTAAGTGACAGGAAAATTGCTGAAAAACTTGAAAAAGCATCCAACAAGTGACGAATGACCAAGAACCCGTAGCAAAAAAGTGTCCATCATTCTATACTTGCGCAAGATTTCCCACAATTTAGAGAGAATATGAAAAAGAGCAGAATAAGTTCTTTCTGCTCCAGAGCGTTTGTTTGCCCTGTGCAGGCAAGTGAACAATATCGGGTAAAAGAGGAAACATTGCACAAAAAACACCGACAGCCTTTGGTTAACTGTCGAGAATGCGTTGTGTGTTCTATTCCTCTGCCATGTGGCAGGGTCTACATTGGACATACCGGAAGGTGCATTAATGATTGATTAAGGGAACATCAGCATAATGTAGCAAAACAAATCTCTGGTCATCTGGGAATTCAGTGCCGTGACTGTGGATGCACTCCCGACCACCAAAAAAGCAAAATGCTCAAAAGGGCACGGTGACAAACCAACTCAAGAGATAATAGAAGCTTATGAAATAAACAAACTCAAAGACAAAATTGTCAGCATGCCCTCCGTTGGTCTGTCCAATAAAGAAATTTGTTTCCTTACTGATGCATGTTATGGACCGACTATGACACAGCACTGTATAATCTAACTAATAAGATGCTGAGGCTGTGTATTTTTGTGATTTTTCTTTCACACTCTGTTTATTTGGCGGTTGCCCATGTGTATATATACTGGGAGCGGTGTAAATAAACTTTCAATTGATAGTCAGCGCTGTCGTCTGTCTCGTCTTTACTCTGTCCTTGTATTGTCGCTCTGTTTTAAACCAAGATGAGAATAGCTCACAAAGGCAGCAACCAGGGCTCCATACTCTGCCTTGTTTATTGCCTTGCATGCTATAGGCATGGCACCCCAGTAGCAAAGAGCTCCATGAATTCACTGTTCACTCCACGAATTCATAATTCACTAAGAGTCTGTCCTTCGGATTCGCGTTTGCGTGGCTGCGTTTCCTCATTAGTCACACCATGACGCTATTGTGTGAGAATGTGATTATTTTTGCAGTTTATACTTTACAATAATATTTGAGTCAACAGGATGGCCTGCTGACTTCGAAGTCTAGCTAGTCTTTGATAATATTTCTGAATGTAACAAACGCCAGACCATGCAGGCAGCGAATGATCCATTAATGATTAACGTATTTGACAAATTTATAGACTGAACGCAATGAGCAAAATGATGGTGTATAAACGGGTCTAAATGTTTAATGAGGGGCGACAGGCTGTTTATGATGCATTGCGGAGTACCCGGCCATCTCCAGAGGGTCATGGACAATTCATTGGAGGAAGCGAATGAAAAAGTTCTGGACAACTGACACTTTACAACTTCTGATCTTGCAACACGTGTGCTTGAAATTTCAAAAATAAGATTGTGCGAATTTTTTAATTTGCGAATAGTAGTTTCAAATTGTACGCTATTCGGTATTTGCTTCGTGATGAACTGCAATATTCATAAGTTTCAAAGTGTTGATCGCGGCGGGTTAGCCCTGTTGAGCGCGCTTCTTACCGAGCACTGCTGCACTGCAGGGAAGCAACACCCGCGGGAGCGAGCTTCGCAGGTGTTGCTTCTCTGCAGAGCAATGGTGTTCAGTAAGAAGCGAACTCAACGGGGCTAACTTGCCGCGATCACCACTTCAAAAAATATGAATAACACGGTCGCATGCTTAGGAGAAAAGCACACTTTTAAAGCGGGATGGTGCACGCACGTGCCTGGTGTAGTTAAAAAGAAACAAACTTTTTTAATGTTGATTTCTACATTGCAGTAAAATTTTCAAAATTAAACTTAGGCTATTATATGCGAGAGTATATCATAGTCAGAGATGTCGTGGCAACCTACCTTCATCAATCCTGATTTCTTTTTTTCTTTTTCATATTCGAGATTGAAGAAAAGATATTTGCATATAGCAAGAAGATTTATAAATCCCCTCGATTAGGTATAGCTGGGCACCTCTATAGACTTAATTTTATGTCAAATATGTCATTTACTGGCCCTGCCAATTTAAGAATTTATCTTTCTGAGGATATAGTTTATAAATATAGTTATATTAAAATTTACTTAGAAATGAACAAGTGGAGGCTTGGGTTTGAAAATCATGAGTTCAGCTGGGATGTTGTTTAATAAGCATGGTGCAACAGTAGTGAAAGGTTTGGGAGGAACTATTCAATATGCAATTTAAAAATATTCGGCCAAAACCTCTATTTGCTTTGAATTCGCTTTGAACTCAAAACTGACTATATTCATACATGCCTATTCAAAATCATTTCTTCACGAAATGAGTATAAAGTATTTCAGTAATACAAATTGTTTTCACGATGGATGCCAAAGATGTTGGCTCAAGGCTCAAACAGCAGACATCTAGGAGGACGGTGTCCATAAACTTATGCCACAATATGACGAATGCTTTAACATAGAAGAATATTGTATCGTAAGGTTGGTGGATGGTATGAGAATTCATGGAAATTTGTTAAGCACTTTACAAGTAAAGTGTTTCAAGTTCTTTATTTCAAAATGGAACTTGCATACTGGATGTGCGTAATGAAATCCACCCTACCCTGTCTTTCCACGAGGTTCACCCACGCTTAAAGTTGTCTTCATAAAATTACACTTTTGGTTTAAATAACCTTAGTAATCTGACAAGCATGTGCGCACGATGCATAATTGTAGCCAAACATTTTTACACTAGCAGATGTGGGTTCGTATACGAATAACCGGGTTCTCGGTAAAGTCTTGCATCAGGAAGAATGCAGACCTGACTCATCACCGCATGCAGTTCACCGAACTCGTGCGTCTAACCCGTTCCTCTCGGCTGTCTTTGAAACTCGCAAGCGTGCGGCCTTGGCAGCATGTCCTTCTAAAAAGCGGCGGTGCATGTCTTTATAGTGTCACTTCTCTGACCCCCCGGAAATCCGTGTGGCTTCTCCTCACTGAAAACAATTTTTTTCCTCCTGACAGCGGCATTCCCACAGTTTCCCTGACTTCTCTTTTCTGTCCTGGGGCTTTGTGTGCTGTGCTCGGCTGGAGTAACTCGTGGTTGTTTTCTTGTTTTGTTTTTTTTTCGTCTGTCCCCCTCCCATGTTTTCCAGGGGGAACCATCCCTGCGCCTCGTGCAGGTTTCCAGAATTTGGAAGGTACTCTCTCAGTTCCGATATCCTAGTGGTCGTAGGCAGTTTCTTTTTTTTCTCTCACGGGGGTCCGGCCTGCTCACTCTCTTTGCCTGTGCATGCGGCGGCCTCCAAGAATCCTTTCGGCCCAAGCCAACCTTTTTTTTTTTTTTTTTTTTGTCACCCGCTTTTTTGCACCCTTGGGTCCAGCCTGTTCTTTTGTCTGTATGCGCAAACGTTTCGGGACTGCCGCCCTTTTTCATTGTGTTTTCTGTGGTGTGGGGCTGTCTGGTGCGTGCTCTGCTCGTTTGTGGCATGCATATTGCAAACTCGAAATCGGTCAGTTTCTTTTTTATGACTGCTGCTTATACTTGTCTATTCTGTTGCTGAATGCTTGCAGCTTTTTTGGTGACTTCCGTTTGCTTGTTCTGACGTTTGTTTGTGCACAGTGTCTGCATAAAATTTAGGATTTGTGCTGCTTCTTTGTTTGGCTCAAAATGTTTGCCCATTATAGAGGGTGTTCTCGAACTTCCCATAGCTCTCTTTCCAAAACTAGATATTGAAAGCATGAAGGTCTTTATGAAGGAGACATTGTGATTTGTTCTTAAATGTAGTTTGCTATAAGTTTTTCTTATTAATTAATGGGGTAGGTGTATTATAGCCATGTCATTTTTCTTTGAATTTGGTGGCATTATCACGTCTCATACTAATTTAAGTTACGCAAAAGATTTGTAGTGTTTCATTAAAAAGAAAAATCCAGTAAGCCAGATTAACTACTGAATTACTTTTCAGAATAATGTAATAAATTGATCCTATTAGAGTACACAAAAGCCTGCACGTATGAGGAAATTTAAGATACTGAGAGTCTAAATATCTTAAACACTATTTCAAGTCAGTGGTCATAAATGATATTGCAAGGGCTGTAAGAATGTCTGCATGTTTATTTGTTCATTGAGTTGCCTAGTCTGTATTGTAGGATCTGTTACTTGTCCTTAAAAGAAATATCTGGATTTTCAAAATTTTTCTTTCCTGGTTGAGCTTAGCCTACGTTTCTGACATTTGTCATTTGAGTGAATTGCCCATTTCTTGATCAATTAATCCCCGGCAGTTCTTCTAGATTTCAATTGCAACTGGCAATATTTGTGCATATTTTTATTTAAAAAAGAAGAGCTGTATTCAGTGTGTTGAAGTAAGTTTTTAGCAATAAGCTAATAACGAGACATTTATTTTATATGACTGAAACCCCTCGAAAAAAGGTCAGCAGGCTCACACAAACCACCTGCTTCTATCAACAGATTTTTTTTAACTGTTGCATTTTTGAAGGGTTACACTAAAATGCGAGCATAAGCCATTAGCAAGCATGCGCTTTAACCCCCCCAACATAAAAAAAAGCAAAAAAGACAGCAGCACAATTTCAAGGCATTTTGAATTTGGAAGTCCACAGCAAGGGTGGATCCAGACCTCCGTTTTGGGGGGGGGGGGGGGGGGGGAATTTGTAAGGATACTATTCTCCCATTCTTTCGTGTGCACCGGGGGGTCCACCCATGTCAAATTGCCCCCCGAGAAGGGGGGAGGGAGGGGTCGACTTTGTTTTGGGGGGGGGGGGGGGGGGGGAGGGGCGGCCGCCCCCGTCGCCCCTCCCCCCTTGGATCCGCCCCTGGTCCACAGTGCCTTCTTCCCATGAGCTATGCTAGAAATTGCATCGAAAGCAGTGCCGATCTAAACTTAGCGATATTTCAGAATGGAAGCCATAGAAAAAGAAAGAGGGGTAGAGAACCCAGCTGCCTAGAGTGGCCCTCGGTCCCACAAAACACAATCTGAGAATTTTGATACGTTAGGCTGCAGATTTCTGCACGAGTTGGTCACCCAATAAGCCAGGAGAGTCAGATAACCGGCGAGTTGATGTGTGCAGTCAATGTGTGCGCCAGTACTGCCAACCTTAAAGATTTTCTCCTAGATCTAGGGATTTTGGGCATTGTCTAGGGGAAAAAGGAAATTAATTAAAATCTGGGGATACTTTTTTTTTTTTTTTCGGGGAGGTGTTATTTTGTTTGTAAACATTTGTGCAAAATACAAACAATTTTTTTTTTTTTGTGACATATCACAAAAAGTTTCTAGGGCTATGGATATTTATATAGGAAGTTTAAAGGAATGATTGGAGCATCAAGGTGGCATGCTGGAATTGAGTACACATGCTTTCTGTCTGTAGAAAAAGAACTTTTTTTGCATAAAATGCCATTTGTTTTAGATTTTTGCATGAAATAGTTATTGCTCTATACTCTAGCTCACAAGTTATCTTCAGTACTACTTCAGTTCTTATGAAAGTGGTGGATTTCCAACACCCCAGCATACCCGGCTCACAAGTTACAATGCTGACATCTATTTTTTGAAGCTAAAACATAACAATAATTTCAGCATTTGCATCAACAAAGGCATTTTCCAGAAATCTAGGGAATTTTTGAATAAAACATGGGGAGGAAGAGGCCTTAGAGGTTGGCAGAACTGGTGTGCGCGGGCTGTGTGGCCGTGCGTTCCCGAACGCACCTGTGCGATGACTAACGGCAGAGCGCTGCACCCTGAATGCAGGTTGCTGTCTTTGTGTGGCAGGCCTCTACGAGTCTTCGACATTCTGCCGCCAGAGAAAGGTCGGGCAGTGGCCTTTGAAATTGGTGCGTGCTACTATGAGACGAGCGTGCTGACACTGTATGGGGTGAGCGAGCTGTTTGAGAACGTCATCCGGGCGGCCCTGGTGTCAAGGAAGCAACACCACTTTTGGATGACCAACCTCAAGCATGTGCTCAGCCCACAGCTGCAGGTAGGTGGTGTGATGATTACGTCTGCAAAAATTTGCCACAAGTTTCATCAGAGATCAGTTGCTAGCCATATACCAGACGTTACACCTAGTTTTTTTTTTTTTTTTTTTTTTTTGGGGGGGGGGGGGAATTTTGTCTCTAAAAAAAATAAAGAAATACTGGTCTAACTTTTTTGTTTTTGGTACCTTCAGTTAAAAACAAGAATTTCTGACATAAATCATTGCTTCAGTTGTGTAGCTCTGCCATTGATTGCGACCTTCACAAACAATTGAACCATGAAGATTCATAGTGATGTACAGAGCGCGACACTGTTAGCGCGAACAAGCGATCGCCGGTTTTTCCAGTTTTTCTCTTTGAAACCAAGGGATGTCATCCAAGTTATTATTGCTACGGAAAGAGCTCCTTTAATTCTATAATGTAAGCGATAAAATTTCGTGCTCGCTAATACTATTTCGAAGTAAAATGCGAAAATGCGCCGATGTCGTGTTCGCACTAACAGTGTCGCGATGTGTACAGTGCACATTTCTTAGGGATGATTATGGAGGCGCGAGCGCACCCAAAATAATCTGAGTTTTGTATCTTTTCTGCATCTCCTTATTGTTGTACCCTTGCAAAAGAACCCTATGATAGCACGATCGTGGATTGTAGGGGCATGTGCACAAAGTTTTGAGATGGGTTCATAAATAAGTCAGCTTCTGAACCAACTGTATGCGGATGCATATTGTCGCTTTCATTGCCAGAGGAAATTTCTAAACACAAAGCCTCAGACATTTGATGAGTATGGATAGAGTGAGATGGAGTATAGAATGTGAATAAAATCACAGTAAAAAGAGATTAGTTGGGGCAAAAGTAGAGTGGGTGGCACCAACACTTTTGGGTCAAACAGTTTACTGTGACAAAGCAAATGAAGTGAATTTTCTACTCATGCCATTTCCGTCAAAAAAGCTGAATCGTGGAAGCCACTGTTGCATACAGAAATTACTGTTAGTCATTAAAAGTGGTTACACTTCTTGTTTTCATGAGAGCCTATCTACAAAAGGGAACAAGGCATGGCACATGCGTTTTAATATGCTTTGATGTCTGTTGCTGCATAGTGCCTGCTTGAAGAACTCGTTAATTAATCCCCTCTCTTGCACATCAAGCACATTTTGATCGACTACAACTGGCCACATGCTACCATATTTACTCGCACAATGAACGCACTCGCGTAATAAACGCACCCCCCAAGTCGGCCCTCAAAATTTTGACTTTTTTTTTACTCGCGTAATAAACGCACCCCCAACTCGGACGTCAAAATTTTGACCCCCTCCCCCCACGCGCGCGAAATGAAGGCACTTTTCTATCCTGGTGCAGCGAGGTCGCGAAGGCATGGGCGAACAAAGCGCCTTGCAAAAGGCGCTAAAAAAAAGAAAAAAAAAAGATCCAACGGAAGCAAGAGAAAAAAAAAAAAAACATGGAGAGGAGCTTTTTTTTTTCTTTCTGCACAGCGCAGTTTGGACTTTGGGTCGCGCGCCGCACGCAAGGAGATAAGAAAGAGAAGCAAAGAAGCCCAAGCGCGCATAACGAAGGCATCCTGCCCTCGCCCCCTCCTCGCACTTTTCTATCCTGGTGAGCGAGGTCGCGAATGCATGGGCGTGGGCAAACAAAAGAGCTCGCGAAAAGCGGCAAAAAAAAAAACAACCACGGAACCAAGAGAAAATAAAAAAAAACATAAAGAGGAGCTTTTTTTTTCCTTTTTTTTTTGCACAGCGCAGTTTGGTCCGGGGTTCGCGCGTCGCGCGCAAGGAGATAAGAAAGAAAAGCGGAGAAGCGTAGGCAAACAAAACAACTTGCGAAAGGCGGGGGGGGGGGGGGGGGGGGGAATCAAACAAACACGGAAGCAAAAAAAAAACAGGAGCATTTTTTTTTTCCTAAACAAATGGTACGCTGACCAACGCCTGACCCCCCCCTCAGGAAATTCCTGCATCCGCCCCTGGTATCATACGATGTAGGGTATAGTCGAATTTTCTGTCCACTACCTCGCTTGTTTCCAGAAGAGTCCATGCTCCATCCTTTGTCTCTTTCTCAAGGGTTTCTGCCTTGTGGTGACTTCGCAGTATAGGATTCACTGATAGAAAAGGAGTCCATCTAGCCACTCCTTCTCGGACAACCATGCAATGTGACCACCACTGGGCTCTGCTTACTTTGGTGTATTTACTCGCATAATGAACACACTTTTTTTCCCGAAAAATTGACACATATTTGGGGGGGGGGGGTTCATTACACGGGGTAAAATTTTTGCATTTACACACTTCGTGCAAATGTCATATTAGGTGCCAGTATGACACGACAAGGTACTGTGGCATGTCTCCAGTGATGGAGGTGCACCCACGGCTGGTCGGGGGCGCGCCACAATAACCATGCTTTATAAATTGCAAACCTTTTTAGGGCGCTTTCGGGGTGCCTTTTGCCGAAAAAAAAGCGCCCTACAAAGCTCACTCAGCACGAAAAGCAACACGACCGACCGTTCTTAGGCGATATGTATTGCTAGTATCCAGCGGGCACGCTCAGGTATATCCGACTACGCGTATAAGAACTCGTACAAAGTCCAACCCCTGACCACTGAACTGGCTCGCATGAATCAAGTTTCGTTCAAGGAGACAACTCGTAGGAATCCAACCCTCGACCCCCTGAAGCCCGCTCGCACAGATCAATTTTCATTCAAGGAGAGGCTACCAGACACTCTCAGCCTACAGCGCAGCGTGCAGCAGTGTGCACCTCGCTCTGCTGTTCTGTTACAGATTAAATAAACGTATTTACCCGGAGTATGTGAAATTAGGCCTAACCACTTTCACGATTTTACTGTCCCGAAAGCGTACCACAGACGACGTCTTATTTGTTGACATCAATGCATCCGATAGGCGAAGAATGTCCGGAGCTCGGCAATTCCTCGACCCAAGCTTCGTCAAGTGTGCACGACACTCGGTTTCACGGTTGATCACTTCCGTAACTACCGCAACTATGCACTTGCGGCCATTACGAGAGTGGCTTGGCTTGGCCAGAGCCTTTTATACTGGGAGAGTTCGGCGGATGGGAGGGGCTTACGGCCCGCTAGGTTTAGCGGATTCAGCGGGTTCCGCTCCCGCCATGATGTGCCTCCCGGCAATTGGGTCCCCATTGACGTGCGATGTATACGCGCGTAGGTTTTGTCATTTGCGCTTTTGTTGGCGTAAGGAGAAAGTCGGAAAACAAGAATTTTGTGATTCGGTGCCTTATTCATGTAAAAATTAGCAAATGAACCGCCCATTTACGAACGGCACTCATTTATAAATGGGGAATCGCTCAAAAACGCCCGACATCTGACACAGCTCAGCGGCCTAGTGCGCATTTTTCAGTGGGTAAATTCGATTGTCTGGATCGCTCCCCGACTGTTTACCACATCACAAGGTTTGTGCACCGTTGTGCGGAATACGGCGGACCGATCGTGATTTTCCACCGTGCTTCTTCACCTGCCGGTCTTTTGGTTTTTTTTTTTCTGACATTATTTGGTTTGCTGTGAAGAAGCAGCGTCGGCATCGTGTTGTGCCTGAGCTTTTTGGGATCGACAACCGCTTTCGAATTCACTGTCTGCGAAGTGCACCTAAAAAAAAAAAAAAAGGAATGACAAGTAAGTATTTACTACGCGTATTAAAAAAAATATCAAAATGAAAGTATCGCTAGCGAAACAAAAGCGCTTGCGAGACGGCGAAGCGGAGCTGCGAGGCCGCTTCTGAAAACTCGAGCGTAGAGAAAGCTACGAGAGCGAGCTGCATGCTTTGAACGTGCCGGTGGTGCGTGTGCGCTCGTACAGTGCACGCGTCGTTCAGCGCGACGTGCACACGCTTGCAGCAATCGGCTCCGCTCACACTTATACTAAAATACAGTTCAAAGTTCACAAGCTAGGCCGCTCGCAAGTATCAGGCCTTGCACGGCAAAAAACGGCTTCGTGATCAACGGACACTCTCACCTGACGCAGAGCCGTACTTGACGCTGCCGCGTCAAGTCGCTGCACAGTTTTAGTCAAAATAAAACGCGTTTAACTCACAAAATAAATTAATTATAAAATGACCTCGCACAATCGAGAACTCGAAGTCGGCTTCCACTTAGCCCTCTTTGTTTTGGCCTCCCGGATCTTGTGCCTTGCACGGTTTTCTTTTCCTTGCGGGAACCGGTACATCCTGAACCCTTTTTTCGCGCTGTTTGAGCACCCAAGGGCATTACAGCACCCAATTACGTTTTCTTCTAACGTCTCGCAGAGCGCAGAACGATCATTTTCACCATCGTCTCTCGCTCCACGCTAGTCAGACAGCTGCCGGCTCGAGACAACAAGGCACATCATGGCGGACAACAAAACTCGGAACGCGATGCGCACAGTTGCCAATCAGTGCTGCCAGACTGGCGGCTGGATCAATAGACCGCCGAACTCTCCCAGTATAAAAGGCTCTGGGCTTGGCTTGACTTGGCCTGACCGCTTGGCGGAAAAGAAAACTGGCTTGGTGGCTTGCTAAATTCGGCGCAATTCCAGACTCGCGGATCTCAAAATTGGAGGTGCGTTGATTACGGGAGGGGAAAAAAAGAGTAAAAAATTTGATGCCCGTTGTGGGGGGTGCGTTTATTATGCGAGTGCGTTTATTATGCGAGTAAATACAGTCAAACGCCTGTATAACGAAGCGTGTGGGACCGTGATAATTCTTCGTTATACACGTCACTTCGTTATATCCGTCGCGCACTTTAATGACCCCAATAAAGCAGATGTACAGGCTATTAAAGCGTTGTACAGGCTACTTCATAGTAGAAGCGTTCGTTGTAGCGGCGTTTGACTGTACAGTCAAAAGCCAAGGGGAGCATGCAGGATATTAGGGATTAGATGCATAGCCCCGAGGCCAGGCAGTCGAATCTACAATGTCGAAGTTATAAAATCAGTGAGTGGAAAGAAGTGTTTGACAGTGTAATGTATCATTTGTTAAATTTTTTTTCAAGTCCAGGGAGAAATTGTGCAGGTATATCGGTCTTTTTCGAATATATAATGATTGAGCAAAATCTTATGCTGGCTGTGAAGTCACAGCTGTGACGTGCACTTGAATTTATAAGGTAGCAGACAACCACTACCCCTCTGTTGTAACCTTGCATGATGCGAGCACCACCTACAACCAGTGCTGCCCTATAGACACAGCTATTTAGTTAAGAGCTCTTGCTATAACATGATGTGTGCTCTGGCAATACGGTACACTTTTTTTACTTGCTTCTTTTTTACCTCGAGATCCGAGGGCCCTGGGTAGTGGATGACTTGCGGATGACTTTGGTCTTTCGTGGTGTCTGGTTTCATCAGGCGGAAGTGACGTCCAGAAAAGCTCACTGCCCGTTCTTCATGCAGGCTCCCTTCTGCCCCCCCATGCCGGAGCTGGGGGAACTGGTTGTGCCCCCGAGTCAGTTCGAGGAGCACATGGAGGTGCTGTTCAATGCCCAGGCGTACACTGACGCCATCTTTGTCTCGGAAGGAGTAGGCATCCCCTCACACCGCTGGCTGCTGGCAGCCATGTGCAGTGCCTTCCAGCAACTCTTCACCTGCGACATCGAAAACCAGTCATTAGAGGAGGCAGAGAGCGTCAGCGATGCGAGCATGGCAAGTGGCATACAGTTGGCCTCTAAGGGTGCATTTTTCTTTACGTTAAAAGCATTAGCCACCTTGGCGGTCCGAGGCGATGTGCCAGCTTGCGGATTCCCAGATGGCGGGTTTGAATCCCATCCAAAGTGGCTTTCATTTTGACTAAGGTTTATTGCGGAGAAGGTGCCGTGAAACGGGGATTTCAATTGCACGTCCGAAGATCCCCAGATAGTCTAAATTATTTCTCAATTTTTTGCTGAGGCATGCCAAGTGCCCTACATTGGTTTGGCACATTTACCTCCAAAATTTACTTTTTGTTTAAACCATTGTTGCACTGATATTTAAGCTTGTGTAGAAAGTTGCTTTAAACTTCTTTCTTTTCCTCTAATTAGGAAAATGCACGGCCTACATATTCACACCCACTGAATTTTGCGAGTTTATATAAACTTCTATGGCTTTCTGCTCGTGGGAAAAGCAGTACCGTGGTATCAGGCGACAACCTCTATACTCTCTTTCATCATAAGTGCGAATAGAACCGAGGTTATAAGTGCGCACATGTTACCTAAAATGACGCTTTCATTGGGTGCATAAAGTCCGTGCTTCAGAGCGCGAGATTTTGGCACTCCTTTCACTAAACAGACAGGAGTGCCGTCGGAAACTGACACTCGAGCGCGCTCTTCGTGCACCGAGTATTTCTCGGAGCGTGAGTGACTTCTTCGCGCTCTGTAACGTCACGTCCACAAACAAGATGGCTGTGCTGTTGTCAAGACCATAGAGATGAAAAGCGTAGCCAGGCCGCTGCCCCTTTTCAGTTGATTAGTGTTTAATATAGTGCTTAATCCAGCAGGTAAAAAAGATTTGATTTGAAAGCCAAGACAGCAATCAGCGTTCCGGAAAAGGTTTGTTCGTGCATCTCGCCTGAAAACGAATTCATCTATCACACGGTAGCGTGCCGATAGCATAGCGAAACAAGAGTTGTCGAGATGAGGAGACATTCGGACCGCTGCCTCTTTTATAATGCTCAGCTCAGCGAATAAAGATATTTCGAGTGAAAAGTTGAAACATCAGTGAGCGTTGAGGAAAAGGTTTGTTCATGCGTCTTGCCTGAAAACTAATTGATCTATCGAACGAGCGTGCCGATAGCTCGGCGACAGAAAAGTTGTCGTGATGAAAAGACAGACCGCTTCCCTTTTTAAAATCCTTAGCCCAGCCGCAGCGAATAAAAATACTTCGATTGGAAAGCCGAAACATCAGTTAGCATTGTGGGAAAGGTTTGTTCATGCATCTCGCCTGAAAACGAATTCATCTATCGAACGGTAGCGTGCCGACAGCGCAGCGACAGAAAAGTTGTTGAGATGAGAAGACAGTCGGACCGCTGAAGAAAGTTTAGCCCAGCGAATCAAGATACTTCAATTGGAAAGCCGAAACATCACTTAGCGTTGCGGAAAAGGTTTGTTCATGCACCTCGCCTGAAAACGAATTGACGTGTTATCTATTCAATGGCAATGTGCCGGTGTTGGCGTAGCATATCGACGGCTTTCGTCTCGCGTTCCAAGACGGAACCACGAAATATCTGACAAGTATGAGGGGTTTCCTGCGTCGACAAGTGCGTTCCAAAATATTGTTTTTAATTTAAATATGAACAGCATGCATGGTCAATGAATAGATTCGCCAAGGTAACTTTCCACATATGTGCTCGAACCAAGTCTTCAAACCTTTTAGTTGCTGCGCTCGGAGTATGGAACTCGTAGCGTCGGAGTAGGAGTAAAGGAGCGCGGACTTGGGGCGTCCATAGGCTCGAGCTCACGTGCATGGCATGGCCTGCTCAAAGTATGGCGCTCACTCTTGCATCTCCTGCTTTGCTTGCACATACGGTAAAACGGGGGTTAGTAATTCCTCTTGCTTCTACTTTGTTAATCAGCGAGTTAAAGGAAAAGATTAAGTTTCCATAGAATATGACTAGTACTTTAGTGTTGTGTCCAGTGACTAGCGAAAGAAGACACTGTAGTTAGTCAAGAGGACATTGGAGGCAGTTGGAGACACCATGATTTTAAAAAGCACAGTTGTGCCTAGGGTCCATTAACCATATAAGGTCCACTGCATTTAGCATGTTCAGATGTCTATCACATACTTGCATTTCAGCGCAATTGCTTCATTAATTAAGCTAGGAATCGGCACCTACGCATATTGTTTGTGTCTGAATGTTATGAAGGGGGCGAACATATGACAGACCCTCTGCTCATTATCATGAAATTCTTCTTTTTTTCGAAACATTCTTATTCGGCGGTTTCAAAGAATCGAATGGAATGCCCGAGCTGGAGTGGTTCTTTTGTCCTTGCAGGAAAGCTCTTTGGACTCGTCCCAAGAGAGCGAAAATGGGGACGCAGAACAGGCGATTGCCGAGCGCCAACTGCCTCTACATTCTTTATTCCGACTGACGGTGCCGTACGGCAGTGAAAGCGCGGTGACAAATTGCGTGCCGGTGCCACATCGAGGCAGCTGCCAGAGGTACTCAGAAGGAGTGGAACAGGCGTCGGGAAGTCTTGCGGCCTGCCCGGCGGTCGTGCAGAACCTGAACCACCTGCCGTTCACGGCTGCCGACGTGGGACAGTGCGAGGGGCTGGGCCATCGAGGTGGACTGGTCGTCGTGCTGGCTACACAGGCTGTAACGCCCGCAGCTCTCCAGGAATGTCTGAGGTGTGTGCTGGAGGGCTCTTGGGGAATGCAAGTAACTGTTAGCTCTTTAAGTGCTCCCCAATTGCAGATTGTGAATGCTTGTATGGCAACAGCTCAGTTTTCCATTTATCGTTCGTTATAGAGGTCAAATGATGAGTGACAAATGATATATTGGGCTCATAATCCTAAATGGCAAAACTGGAAGGCTTGTCCAATCGGTCAATCTTACTATTTATTCCAATATCTTCTGTTGGGTGCCTGTGCACCTAAATTGCAGTAATGTATGTAGGCCAGTGGAAGCAAATGGACGCTTAGTCAACTTGTGCATATTTGGCAGTTTGCTGGTGTATTAGTTCAATCTATATGCAGATGTTTGATTATTTTTTTTTAGGTTTTTGTACACAGGTCGAGTTGACTTGACAGCTTGCCCAGTTGCCGAGATTCAAGAAGCAGCAAGCCTGATCAGTGTACCAGAGTTGATGGTGGGTAACCATATTGCCTTGCATATCATTTTATTTTTGTGAATAGGTCGAGTTTCAATGTATGTCTTACACCAGATATCCAGGGTTGGAATTATTCTAAACTAGGCATGTGCGGATAATGGATTTTGAGTTAGAAGCGAATTCAAAGCGAATAGCGTTTGACCAAACATTTTAATGCAAAAGCATTAGCTGTCACATGGAGCGAGCCGACGTCACCAGTTTGAAGCGCGCCAAACGGCACCTTAAATCCTTTCTCCAAGTGAAGCCAGCTCCCAGCTATGAAACCACGCGAAAAGTCTAGACAACGGCACCTAGTTTCCCCGATCCCAAAGGAGCAGACTAAAGCCGATGGATTTCGCCTTCAGTCCCATTGGCTGGCGCGCGTTGTCGAGGCTCCCATTGGCCGCTGCGCGCGTCAGTTTCAACGACCGCCACCCCATGGCGCTGCGTGCCCGTGCTGCGAGCGTGCCTGTAACACGAAGCGTCCAAGGTCAGAGCTGCGAGGAGAGCTGGGAGAGCGCTCGCACGGCCGACGCAAGTAAGCCGCTAACGAAACATGGGAGTGAAAGAACGGCACGCATGCTTTCGCATTTACAACTCGTAAGAAGTGCTTAGGTGTACCTCGAGCATTTTATTTTCTAATCGAATATTGAGTAGTTTCTCCAATCTTTTTACTACTGCACCATGCCTAAATGAAAACCCATCTGAACTCGTAAAGGTTGTTCCCGAGCTTCCACTTGTCCATATCTACGCTAATTTTAATCTAGCTATATTTATGAACTGTGACCTCAGAAAGTTGACTGCGTACATGGGAATGGCAAGTAAACAATACATTTGACATACAATTAAACCTATAGAGATGCCCAGCTATACCTAATCAAGGGGATTTTTAAATATTCTTGTTATATGAAAATATTCTTTATTAAATCCAGAATTCGAGAAAATAAAAAACGACAATCATGTATGATGAACGCAGGTTGTCAGGACATCTCTGCCTAACATACTCTTGCATAATAGCCATAGTTTAATTTTGAAAATTTTACTGTAGTGTAGATATGAACATTCACAAAGTTTCCATTTCTTTTTACACACATCACGTGCGTGCATGCACCATCGCACTTTGACAGTGGGCTTTCCTCTTAAGAATGTGAGTGCAATATTTGTACTTTTCGAAGTGTTGACCACAGTGGGTTAGCCCCATTGAGCGCGCTTCTTACCGAGCACTGGTGCACTGCATAGAAGCAAGAGCTCCACGGGTGGAGCTTCTCCGCAGTGCACCGGTGCTCAGTAAGAAGCACGCTCAATGGGGCTAACCCACTGTGGTCAACACTTTGAAAAATATGAATATCAGAGTTCATCTCGAAGCAAATATCGACTAGCGTATTATTCGGAACTACTATTCAAATATTCGCACAAAACTATTCTAAACCAAAGCACCTGGGATGTCTTCAGGAACAGAACCTTTTGCTGTACCTAAATTCTATCGGATAACATTTCCTCTAGTTTACAAGACATTAGGAAACACAGAGTTAGTGCTCATTGGGCCACCATATATATTGCACTTTCAGGGCAGATTGCAGTGGAAGTCCCATTATATTTTGTGGACACATATTTTGTAATGGCACCAGGGGGCCCTTCAGATACATTTCAGTAGTTAAAATGGCTGCACTACATACCAGTTCTGATCTCTTGCCCATGCCCAGTGCAGGGAAGTCCATGCAGGTAATGTGCGGTAGGGCAGACACTGTACCTGGTTTAAAGGTTGAATTGGGAGACACTGGCTTAAATGCAAGCACCTGTACTGTTTTCAGGCATATGCCAACAACACTCGGATACAGGAGGGCGGTGAAACTCGCAACACGGAACTCGTGGAGAACTTTCTGAAGAAGCGGAGATCAAGGTTGAAAGATGTATGCCTCAACGAGGGTTTGTTTTCCGGTGAGTGAAAAAAGCATGCGTCTTGCTGGGGCGTTCACTTGTTATCGCCGGAAATATTCTCCCGGGACGTCAGTTGCTGAGTCTTTTATTAATTTCTTTTTCGGCACGCAGACGTGCTGTTTCAATTGGATGACGGCTTCTGTTCTGCTCATCGGGCTCTGCTGATGGCCCGATGCGACATGATGGCTGCCATGTTCAGGGGAGACTTCCGAGAAAGCTCAGCGAAAGTGGTGAGTGGGCACTAAGACGTTCTGCATTACTTTGATGTGGAAATGAATTGAAAGCTGCTGTGATGGTAGGAATGAAAAAGGGACTCGGGATTCCGGAATGGTTGTTGTAGGCAAAACAAAGATCTTATTTATGAAACGGGTAATGAATTAGTGTTAGGAAGCATTATATACATTAGAATGTCAAGTTTAGTCATAAGGGATCCTATTCGCAAGCTCTCGCACTGGCGATGTGACTGCAGCCTTGTGGATGGTGGGCACATAGATGCTCAAAGAAAGGGCTCGGTGTAGGTGGGGGGTCCGCGGCAGCCTGGTTGGTGGCCCACACGGACCGTCAGACATGCGTCCGAGGCTTTACTTGGCTGCCGGGACCACGGGTGTTGAGCCGTTCCTTTTCACCAAGCCGCCTTCTGTCTCGTGTCGCGAGCGTGCATGCGCCGTCGCGTCGGCTGCGGTGTCTTCTCTTCTTTTTCAAACAGCTGCTTGTCAGAAAATTGATCAGATTGCTTTGGCCTTTCAAATAGGATGCTGCAAAAAGTATCCCTGTCTTCTTTGGGTGTGTTTTGTGCCTTGCTCATGTTAAACTGAATTCTGAATGAGGCAATAGTGTGTTCCTTTCAATGGAAGGGAGGAGATTTTCCAGTGGTACTGTATCTCATTGTGTTTGTGTGACTCTCGGTCAAAGGGCTGGTTTCTTGTTCTACTAAAAAAGCACATGAAACTATGATGTCACGTGACGCTGTGATGTCATAGTGCCATGTGACATCATGGTGTCACATTGTCATGTGGCATCACAGTGTCACGTGTCATCGCTGTGTCATGTGATGTCATAATGTCACATGATGTGATGTGACACTGTGATGTCGTCGAGGCTACATGCCACGGACACAACATCCCTGAGGCTGGCCCTATAAATGTTATGCATTTAAAATTGCAGCCCACTGCTTATTGCCCCCATACCCGAACCCAATGTGTCCCAATTCCTCCAAGGGCAAGCTCGACCTGCCGAGCCCTTTCTAATTTTTGTGCAGTTTGCTCCTCAGCTTACCTGCTATCTGAAACCAAACACGCGTGGAGGAAACCAAGTGGAAAACACTTTTTGGAGTCTGATCATTCTTCTTTTGTTTTGAAATACCGTATTTTCGTGCATATTACCCGCCCCTGCATATAACCCGCACCACCAACTTACTACTCTCGAAAGGGGAAAAGAACAAAAAAAAAAAAAAAAACCTTGTATATTATTTGCAGTACCCATGTAAAGGAATGTCCAGGTCTCGCTAGAAAGAAACCCTACCTTTCATTTCAATATGCTCGTCGCTGCAGTCACTGTAGCTATCTGAGGTGCCTTTATTGCCACAGGTAGCGTCGTAATCCTTGCCGTCAAGGTGATTACTGATGCAGCACTTTTTGAAACTGTTCCGCACCTTCTCGTCTGGAAAGGATGTGGTCACACCTGATCTCTGTCGATACGATGTGACTGCGACCTCTTCTCCCCTCGGCAAACTTTATGAGTGCTTTTTAAAGCTCGGGGTATGCAATGCACCAGTCTTCAAACTGCGGAACGATCTTTAGTCGTGGCTTGCCGTCTGCAGGCCGTCCTTCCTTCATTCTCACGCGCACGACTTGTGGACATCGTAGCGGCCGTAGTTCTGGTCTGCCACTCGGTTTACGGTTTCTTTGGCAATGGATCAGACGACAGTCGGATCCTTTGCCATAAAGATTGGAAACCGCGAAAATCAGTTGCCGTCAACAGCAACACGTGTTCGACGGCAACGACACTTTGCGCGTTGCCATCTAATTGACGGCTTTGCTCAGCTGCTCAGTCTGCGAAAACAATGCAAAGATGGCTACCCAAAAAAACGATAAGGTGGGGAGAAAAAAGTCCCTAGGAGAGACCGGAGAAGAGGGACTCCGGGGAACCTATCCCTACGGCTTCATGCGGATTGCTGTGAAGCTGCACTGCCTGCTGAAATTTGCGTATAACCCGCACACCTACTTTACCTTTGATTCCATATAAATTTTGATGCGGGTTATATGTGAGAAAATACGGTATCTTGTTTGTCAAAGGGTTATGCCCATTCTAGTGGAAGTCACCAAGGTTTAACACAAAAATACATTGACTTCCATCTGATCTCACTCTTCCAATGGTTACGACCAAGACTGGTGCCGACTGTTAACATCCGCTTGCCCTGCTGACAACTAGCTCGTGGTTAGCTCAGTTGGTAGAGCGCTCTGCTAGCCTTAAACAGGTCCCAAGATTGAATCCTGAACCAGGCGGATTTTTTTCAACGCCCACCAATTGCAGGCGCGAGTTGCACTCCATTTCAGGTGGAAGTCGATTTATTTTTGTGTCGAAGGGCTATACGGTTCCCTTCTGTTGAAATATGCCCAGCAACTCTTCTTGATCAAGATCCCACTCGCGCAGGTGCACTTTCCGGGTGCACGGAGGGAGTGCTTTGAGCGGCTTCTGACATACCTGTACACGGACTGTGTGTCGGACATCATGAGCACCAACGAATGCCTGGACCTGATTGAGCTGGCCAACAGACTGTGCCTGCCACGACTCATCTGCCTGATGGAGCAGAAGGTGATCTCGGAGCTGACTGCCCTGAGCAGCAAGGACGCAGACGCCGCCCATGTGCTGGCACTCACTCTGCTCGAGCCTAGCCAGGTGACTCACTTGGACACCTCTGCGTCATCGGTGGTTGGAAGCAGTCAGTCTTTGTGAGGCTAGGTAGAGCTGGAATTGGTCGGACAAGTGACCTTCAATATTGAGAGGAGACGGAGAGGGGTGAATTTTTGATGAAATGTAGCTCCTAAAATCGTCTATTCACTGGTTTGCTGATTCTGTGTGGGATATGCTTATGGCACATTTTAGAGAAAAACACAAGAATGCGGGATATATCGTAAAAGCCCGCTTATAATACAAAATATTTTTCCGATTTTCGCTCGTATAATTTGGGCTCGTGTTATATGCGAATTTGATCAATTCCTTGAATGCGTGGGTTCACATTTTTTTCATTTCATTTAATTTTATTTCCTTAAAGACCCCCGGAGGGGTATTACATAAGGGGTAGATGCATAGATGCCAAAAGATTTTAAAGCTAGTTTTGGTTTCAAAGTGATATGGCGTCAAATCATTCATCGTCGTCGTCATTATCTGAAGGTGCACACTTGCGTCCCCACCAAAACTTGACACCACGCAGTCGCCAATATGTCTTTGTTTCTTTGTGTCCCGCCGTCCCCGGTTCCCCCCCACATCCCACCAATTTATGTGATGGTATCATCATGTAGAAAAGAAAGGTTCTTAGTGACTGAGAGTGTCGGCAAAAGTGCAGCAGGACGAAAGTGTACGGTGATTGAAGACTGCATTCATGGATGGAGGAGACACAAATAAGCCCTTTTCGTCAGCACAGACCCAAGATGTTTCTGGCGGCCGAAAAAAGTTTGCCGGGATCAAAGTGATCCTGACTCGATTCATGAAGGAACAATGTGCTCTGCACCCCGCGGTAAACATTTAGCTACTGCAGGCAGAGACTATGGAACTGTGTGTTCCTAGTAGGGTGACCAGACGTCCCGTTTTGGCCGGGACAGTCCCGTTTTTGAGGTCCGCTTCTGCCGTCCAGTCTTTTTGTCCCAATAATGGATCATGTCCCGTTTTCACAGCAGTACGTAGTTTCGAAATTGGCACTAAGCGAGTTGAAGCAGGCCGAAAATATGCCTACTCGTTACAAATATATTTGACAAAAAAAAAGTAGGTATTTTAAAATATTTACCCAGAGCGTAAACTTTAGAACTGTTCTTGCCCACAAACACCTTCTCTCTCGCGAAGACGTGTGTGTAGAAATATTTTTTTTTTACTGGATATAGGACGCATGTAGGATCACGGTTGACAATACTACACTATTTTTTGAAAAAGGCGAAGAAACGCACGTGTGTGTTCACCGGTGGACCCTTGCCAATAAACGCATTGAAAAGAAACTAGAAGATGGGAAATCTTCAGGTATTACAGTCTGTGAGAGATCGGTGCAAGTCTTTAAAGAGGTGAAAACAGAAAATGTATGCTGAGCCAAGATTTCCTGGCTCCAGTGGAGCGCGTCTTTTCAATTATGAACTCCATGTGGGTATGCTAGAAGTCTCGCCTTCTTGTCTCAACCTTTCGAGCAATGCTATTTGTGCGGTTGACCTTCCCATATAAGTGCGCAGACTTTACAACCGAGTCTTACAGGATAAAGCCCTGCTTAGGAAACCTTAGTCGTTGGCAAAATACGCCCACACCATCGAAGGACGCGAAGCAGGACCTTCCAAATGAGTGCATGCAACTGAACTCTGAGTGTGACTGTTTCCTAGGGCTTAGTGCTATATGGTAACGTTTTGAAATAAGAGCAGTTATTTCATTAAATTTTTTCTCTTAAGCTTAATTTTAAAAATGCCACCCCATTTCCCCCCCCCCCCCCTCTCCTCCTTCCCACCGCCACCGCTGGGATGTCTCGTTTTCTACCTTGAGAAATATGGTCACCCTGGTTCCTAGGTTATACGAGGATAAATCTTTTTGCTCGCGCTACTCAGTTTGTATTTTGTAGTATATGCGGGCTTGTATTATACATGGATTTTTACACTAGGTTCATGCCTGACAGCATCACCTATCAAATGAAACTTTCACTAGGGCTTGCATCAGTGGTGCTTGGTGGACGTCAAGATCATTTACTTGCGTCGTTAACTTTTTGACGGTCATCGCCGTACATGTACGGCAGTGATTACACATTTTAAAGTGAACGCCTAAACGCAAAACTGCGCACACCGCGGGAGGTGTTGCTATCTGTTATGTCTTTTGTAAACTGTAAACGTTATATTCAGACGTTTCGCATTGCTGAGCTATTTATAGTTTTCAAATTGGACACTACGTGCACGCGATGCTCACTTCGCATACCGGCTGCTCTGGCGGTAGTGCCAATGGGAGCACTGGCTCTTCCGATTCAGATTTCCAACGCTTTTAGGAATTTAATTTAGAGGATGAGAGCTCATCATCCAATGGAGAATTCTGTAAAGTACCTCCGGTTAGGAATCTGAAGCCGCTGGAACGTCGCAGAAGCGGATTTGCCCAAATGAAACCAAATATGGAAGAAATGTGACAACTTTTCGCCTTCAATACTTTAAATTTATGCTTTTACACCTAAACAGCTTGCAAGCACTGTACGTGCCCCTGCTAGATAATTAGGAAAAACTCTGTGCATTGACCCTTTCTTTATACTACAGTTGAACCTTGATCTAGCGAACCCCGATCTAACGAAATTTGCAATTTAACAATATTTTTGTTTGTCTCCGTATCTTGCTTCCATTGAAGACAATGTATTTTATCTCTCGATTTAGCGAAGTACTTTCGCGCCGCAGTTTCGATTTAACGAAGCTTTTGGAAATCGCACATACACATATATCAACAACCTCTGCGAGAAAAAAAAAAAAATTAACAATCAAATTTTATTGTTGAAAACTAAACATAGAAATGTGCAATCATTATCTTTTTCACACAATAAAAAAAAAGTACACACCGGTGGTGGTGGTGGTGATGATGAGTAGCCTCGTAGCCTCTGCCTCTCGTAGAAAAAAAAAAAGGTCCGCCATTACATGAACCTACGCCCAACAGAGTAGAGCTCTTACCCGTCTGCAACAACAAAAATCGTTTCGTGCCTCGCGTGTTCTGTTCTTGGAACAATGAGTGGTGCACCGCGCAAAAGGAAAGTTCTGTCGCTCGACATCAAGGCTTAAAAATTCGCTGAAGTGACGAATGGCGAAAAGAAAAAGATGGTTGCTGAGACGTATGAAATTTCGCAGAGTTCGCTTTTGATGATTTCGGATAAGAAAATTGGCTTTGTTTAAGTGAGAAATCAAGTTACTATAAATCACACGTTCCATAATCTTGCAGCATATGCACATTAAAGAGATTGGCCTGTAATTTTTGCTGCACAGTTTTTCTATCCTGATTTATGCTGTGGTACCACATTTGCTATCTTCCAATAGTATGGAAGTTTTTGTCTTTTAAGGATTTGTTAAAGAGCACACACAAATAGTTTGCCAGTTCCACGGAACAGTTTTTCATTATAAACGGTGAAATATTATCTGGCCCGGTTGACTTTTGTACATTAAGTTCTCATAATAATAAGGCTATCCCGTTATACATAATCTCGATGGGTGACATCACATGTTCCATGACTGTTTGCACACTTGGGTAACAACTTGAGTTAGTAGGTCCAGAAAAAAACTGATTCGCAGTACTTGTTTAGGCACATAGCTTTGCCCTTTTGATCTATGATGTCCAATTCTAAGATAAGTTAATTTTCATCTAACTGGTATATTTATCGACTATGGCCTCAAAGTCCGATGTCTCGGTACATTGAGATGGCAAGTGAACGACACATTTGGCATAAAATTAAACCTATAGGATTTCCAGCTATGCCTAATCGAAGGAATTTATAAATATTCTTGCTTTATGACAATATCTTTTCTTCAATCACAAATAATTAACATTGGTTGCCAGGGCATCTCTCTTTAACATATGCTCATGCATAATGGCCAGTTTAATTTTGGAAATTTTACTGCAATAAACAGTCACAAAGTGTCCGTTTCTTTCTAAATACACCAGGCACGCTTATGCACCATCTGCTTTGGTAGCATGCTTTCCTCCTAAGCACGTGGCTGCAATATTTTTACTTTTGGAAATGGTAATCGCGGCGGGTTTGCCCCGTTGAGTGCGCTTCATACCGAGCACCGGTGCACTGCGGAGAAGAAACACCCACAGAAGCAAGCTCTGCAGGTATTGCTTCCCCTCAGTGTACTGGTGCTTGGTATTAAGAGCACTCAACAGGGTTAACTTGCCGCGATCAACACTGAAAAATATAGTATCACAGTTAATCTCGAAGTGAATATCGAATAGCGTATTCGAAACTGTCGTTAACTCCGTAGACGTTTTGGGTAAAATAACTGGCTTTATTGTTAATATAACGGCATGTTGCACGTCCAACCTTCGCCGCTGCCCGAGCGAGTCTGTTCTTCTCTCCCGCTGGGTTTGTGCTGCGAGCGCGTTTCCGCCGATCCCGGCACAAGTACCGCCATCTCATGTCCAAGTGGCGAACCGCAGGTTACACTATTATTAGAAAATTAAAATATTCACACAATCCTACTAATGGCCCCAACAAAACGCCGCAATGTTGCAATGTTTTGTTGAGATATCAATAGGTGAGGTATCGTCTTGTTGAGATATCGATAGGTGAGATATTGATGGAGTTTCCAGGCCAGAGGCATCGAAGGACTATGGTAATTACTGATGATGGATCCCGAAAGGTCACTCTGTGAGAATGCCGCACTGAATGGCTCTCAGAATATAAAAAGTATGAAACTCGTGTTGTTAATTGTAGTACATAATTGGGTGATTAAGTGCAAATTTACTTACAATAATACCTGCATTTCTCGTCAGCAGCCAGACTCATGAAAACTCTACATTTCAGATCCACAATGCAGACCAGCTGGCAGACTGGTGCCTGCACCACATCGCCATCAATCACGAATACATCAAGCAGCAACACAAGGCACTGTTGAGGAGCTTGCATCCAGAGAACCAGGCTTATCTGAACCAAAACCAGTGGCCTCCTACCTGGTATGTTTCCCAACTGACACACTTTAGTACCATTGAACATCAATATGATAAAGCCATACTTTGAGCCTGAGTCTTGGTTAAAATGTGAATTCTGTTAGATGAAGGTTTCTATGTTTTAGCACTACAGTCGCCGACCGATTATTCGGACTTCACGGGGACCGAAAAAACGTCCGAATAATAGAGCAGTCCGAAAAATCGGCAGATTGAAAAACTTGCCTTTATTACTTCCAAGTGGGCTTAAAAAAGCTGTAAATGGTGCCTCGTTTCAGGTTACACCTCCGTTTCCGTTCGGCAACTTTCTGTTAGCTTGAGAATCGCTGCCTTCTTTTCTAGCGTTATGGTCGAGTACTTTCTGCGCTTCTTAACGACACATCGCAGCGGCAGAACAACAGATGGGGCCATGACGTCCAAGCCAGCGTTGTCCGAACAAGATGAGAGGCGCGAATCCAAGAGCGCAAAATGGCGACTGGCGACGCGAAGGAACGGAAAAACAAAGCAAAACAATAATGATGATGATGATTACGTGCAGCTAAATGGAAAAAAAGGGCTAGCATATCGTCACCTAGCAGTAAAACTCAAGCGACTCAAGAGTACTCAAGTAGTGCTGCCAAGCCAAGCCAATCCATTTGCAGCCAACAACATAGAATTCAAAATGGCCGCTTCTCGACGGTGTTTTCCGCCGATCGCTCGCGACGATTTTGTCCGAATAATCAAACTTTCGGACTTCAAGCTGTCCGAAACATTGGTCGTGAATATACACTATTTCTATGGGGTAAGTCACGGTTCCGCCTTTAGGTCCGAAATATCGAACAAGTCCGAATTATCGGAGTCCGAAAAATCGGTCGGCGACTGTACAATCATTTTCCCAGGTACCGAAGACCCTCCTATTGCTTCACATCTTGTAAATGTGTATTTACAAATAAAATTCCACTACAAACTGCAGCGATGATTAGGGGAATGCAATGTATATCAACCGTCATTCTTGATCAGTGGTTATCAAATGGCGTTCCATGGACCTGTTGGGGTCTGCGAAGCCATTTTTGGGGTCTGCAAAGCCCTCGCCATTTTGTGAAAACATAACAACCACCATTTTATGTTAGTTTTTAAGAGTAAAGGCCCGTTCACACACTTGGGACTTTGTAAGACAGTGTGTGTTGAAAGCTTTTTAAATCTCTTGCGACGACAGAACAGACTGGCACCACCTATTGGGTAGCCATGGGACGCTTGGTGCTCCCTTATATTTCCTATTTTTTTAGTGCATCCTTCTTTCTTGGCTCGAAAAACTTTTGCCAATATTCTGAACGACCATTTCTCGTAGGTAGTCCATACATTTGACCTCGCAAATACCGCAAAACCTTTGCTCTAATGAAATGCAGTTCCAGGATCCCCGCATAGATAGCACCAGTCTGTTCTCTCATCGTAAGAGAGGTTTTAGGGCACTCGGTCCTAAGGAGTTTTAAGTATGTGAACGGGCCTTAAGCAATTAAATATATGTGTTCCAGTTGAGTTCTTTTTTATTTTTTTGCTTCTTATTGAGACTAATGATATGTGCGTACAATGTGCAAACGCCTCAATGAATTAAAACTGCGGCACAAAATTATTTTGCTAAATCAAGAAATTTACACTGGCTTGATCATGCTGACAGAAACCGGGGAGCACAGAATGTGTAGTGAATGAGCCGGGCACACGTGATGTATGTGTCTGATGTCATAAGGTCATGTGATGTCATGGTATCACATGATAGCATGACATCAGTCACATGACCTTGCAATGTCATGGTGTCGCACAAAGTCATGAGGTCACATGATGTCACATGTTTACATGACGTCACGAGATCATGTGAGGTTGTGACGTTATGAGATAATGTGATGTCATGGTATCATCAGACATCACGTGGCTGTGACATCACAGATTTGCCTTCCCATATTATTTATTTGAAAATTTTTAAATGACCATCGCCCCGTCCCCCCTCTTCCGGCGCCACTTGTGTGTCGGGTGTGCAATGCAACTGAAACCTCACAAGGCTCCCTGCAACCAACCATAGTACATCCCAATGCACGCATAAAGCACGCACGGCACATTCTGTTCACCCAGAGTTTATCAAAATGATAGACTTGTTTAAATTTTTTAAAGCATCTGTTTTTCCTTTACAGTGTCCTGATGTTTTGATTGCTCAATCCCTTCTCAGGTACAACAAAGAGATGCAAGTCTACGAGAGATTTTCCAGGGTGAACAGGTACAAGACCAAAGCAAAGAAACTCAGCTTCTGCCCATTTTCCTTCAGGAGTTCCAAAGCCCCGAAACAACTACCCTGAATGTGGTGCGTACGTTTCAGAATTATCATTTAATTAGTGCCCCATGTTTGATGAATGCTGCTACGAGTTTGAATAAAATATAATGTGCGAAGTTGGAAGAAAATAGCAGGTGTAATATTTTGTACCTGGAGGTACAGTAGAGCCTTGTTTATATGTTTTTTTATCAACTGTTAGGTTCATGAATGCCGGTCCTGTTGGACACCCACCAGGATGTGCGTATTAAGTTCCTGCTAGTTGCATTTTCCTTTCCGGCTGTTACATCCAGACACTGCCGTCCAACACGGCCGACACGCCGCATTGGGTCACCCTCTTCTTTTTCCTCCGCTCCCCTTCTTTTTCACCTGTTTGCCTCTCTGGGCCACACTTCTGCCTGTTCTTGCCCGGGTGGGCATTACCTTGAACTCGGATATGATAGAGGCTTTCAGAACAGTCCATTTATCTTTCCCTCACTTTCTCCACTGCGTATGTTTCTGCCGTGCTCAGTGGAATCCTTCCCCCAGTTCCACTAGTTTTATTTGGCGTGGAGTTTAAAGTTCATTGTTGAGCACTGCGCATGCATCGGGCTTCACCTTTTTCCACTGGTACACCCGTCGAGCTTCACTGCTTTGCACCGGTGTACTAGGTGCTCGGTACTTTTGTGCACTCTTATAGTATGTCGAGATTTTTTGGTTGTAATTATATTATTTTATCTAGCAGTTTTAGGAAAAAGTAGACCTGTGTTTGAATAAGTATAATATTCTTAACAAATGTAAAGGCCTACAATATAAATTGCTGCGTCAGAGTTCTATGTGTCTTGTCTATATGTGCCCGAAAGCAGTTGTTACAATATCCTGGGCCATACATTTTTGTTTTATTGCAGTCCCCTAAAAAGTGTATGAATGAGGTTTTACTTCATAGTAATATTTTATTGGTGAACAACCGTATAAAAAAAAGTTTAGAATATAGTTAGTTGCATTTCTGCTCTTGTTTACACATATAGCAGGCACCTCGGTCAGTGCTTGAACTGCAGAATGTATTGTGTGTACTCGAAAATATGTAGGTCGACCTTTTCACGAATGGAGTTTGCCAGTACACTTTGCTACATAGCATCCGGAGGTCAATCATTGGGAATCCTGGAAACTCGAGAAATGTTTCTCCGATCAACTTCATTAATTGCCACCTGCTGTACAAAACAAATACTGGTAAACTTTTTTCATGAGGTCGGCATATTTTCAAATAACTATACAGTGGCGGCAGCTTTGCTGCAGTGCTTGGTTCAAAGACTCCCAACTTTCTGTTCGTCACCTTAGAATGTCATGCCCTCTCACATTAACTCCAGATTGTGTTTGGTAGCCCTGAAATACCAGTGATCAAAGCATCGAGTTTCTGCGGAAGTTGCTAGCATTCCAGCCAATGCTCCTAGTATGCGGCTTTCATCGGTTTACAGCTGAACAAGGATTCTTGCTTCGGTTGTATAGTCACTGATAGAATGAGAAAGGCAGGGCGTGTCTTTGAAATGCCTGGCCTCCAGCACGCGGTTCATGCATTTCGCTGCGCATGTGCACTCAGGGTGCACGAGAGATTGAAGCGTTGTCGAAGGTGGGAAGCTTGTGCTGGAGGCGGGACGGCTGGAACTCCTCCCCACTGTTCTCACCTTGTCAGCGACTATAGTATGTGCTGGTGCCAACAATGGGGGTGCCGGTTGCCGGCTGTCGTTTGACAGAATGCCCTTTTGGGTGGTACAGGTTCGATGCTTGGAGCTGCCATCTCGGCGACCGCTCGGCACAGCGATGCCACCGAGCAGAAAGGGAGCGGTTGATCCACTCCCACAGAAGAGGCGACCTGGCTTCCTTCCTCACCGCAGCATCTAATGAACCGTCGAGCCTTGCGTGGCGACCATAACAAAAATGCCCGGCCTCTGCAGAGGCAGCGTTAAAATGTGTCCCAGTGCCCGTCGCGCACGCCCGATTAATGTTTCCCCCGGTACGCACTAGTCGAGGTGGTGGGAGCCGATACGCTCGCACTTTGGGGTTTGTACCGCGCCGTTGCATGTTCGCTTTTTTTTTCTTTTCTTTTACCGCGACACTTAACGTTGTCGAATGGGTGCCTTTTATTAAGGGAGCGGCGCAGGTTTCGTCGCTCTCTGAGGTTGTGTAATTTGTGTGACACGGGGTAGGGGGCGAGTCCCGCCTCTCCAGCGTACTCCAACTCGAGCGGGAAGGGGCGCAGAGTCGCGTCTTCTCTTAGAATGGCTGGCCATGATTGACACGAGAGACCGTCATATCCGTGCCTTGGTTCTTGCTCGCATCGGCGCGAGCGAGGGCACCACCTCAACACCTCGAGAGTCAGTCACTCAGACCCCACCGCCGTGCTTTTGTGCCTGTGTATATCGAGTATTTGTGATCGAATGGTTTTGTCTCTTTTTTTTTTTTTTATTTGCTACACATAACTGCGCAGTGTTGGTTGGTACCTCAGCATGCTGCAAACTAATGTATGCGAGCTTATTTAATTGAGCACAGTGATGTGGAAATTCCAATGTTGGGTGCACGAGCGAGAAGGATCACGAGACTTCCCCGCCTTTGAGAGTTCGCCGTCTGTTCCAGGTTGACCGAGTGTCCGATTCCTTAGAAGGTCGTTTAGTTGCCGAGCTCACATCTGTCTCCATGTTGCTGTGACCAATGAGCCTGAATCCCCTGTATTGATAAGAAACTGTACCGTGTGTTCAAAATTAAGTTTCACAAATTTAAAGCAAAAAAACTCCGACGTACACGACATGTGCTTTTGCACCTTGTGGTAGTCACACTACCTCAAGGTGCAGTTTTATTTTAGTTTGTGGAACTTGGTTTTGAATACCTGGTATAATAATTAAAGAACAGCGGCCTTTGTTTTGCCTTATTTTTTGGTGGAGTCTTGGAATTCAAACTTGCTGCTGATTTGCTTCCGTCTCTTGTTTAGAGATTTGCTCAGGGCCTTCTTTGGTTGGAAATGTAGCAAGGAATGAAGCCAGAGGCGCTCTTTTGTGTCCAAGACGTAAATGAATTTGCTTATTTTCCAATTGAGATCATGCCATAAATCGGTCTAGGTTGGTGGGTGTTTTATTGTGGCACACACTTGCAGGAAATCTTTGCGAGTTTCAAACATCTAGCATACTCCTCAGTTACCTAAAAGTATGATCAAACGGATTTCCTCTAAGAATAACTAACAGCAATAGTTCTGCAGAGGAGAATGAACATGCTGTTTTCAACTTATATTTCGGAGGAACTTCATAAGTAGTAATAGCCGCACTGTTTATGAAGAAAACCCGAGGGTTCGCTTTTCCGCGGAGCACGCGGATTGCCAATCACCGCGATCGACAGCATGATTCCAGCAGTTTACAGGACAGAGATAACGTCTTCGCGCGAAGATACCATCTGTGAAGATTGCATTTGTATGGAGACTCGTGTTCTTGATCTAGTTATTCGCTATGTCATTTATGCGCAACGCCATGATTGGCTGTAAATGTGCTTTGCGGGAAAGTAGACTCAAGGGCCTTGTTCATAAATAGTGTGGCTATTACTCGAGTAAATACGGTAAATTCAGCAGGGTCTCTAAACCAGTTTGATGATCACATTGTCACCTAATGGCAAAATATTGATTTCGCAAGCTATTCCCAATACTAATGGCATTTCAGAAAATTTGCGAAATATTGAGCCCACAAATGTGCCAAACTCTGACCCAAATTCTGGCCTAAACAAGTTCTTAAGAGAATAGGTTGGCTGGTTGATTTATAATGTGAGTAGGGTAGTAGTGTCGCTACCACAATGACAGTATAGGTGAACGACAGGTACAGATTTGAAGTGTTTTCAGGATACACTGCATGCTCTACGCCTGTGTTGCATTGCTTCTACACGCGACTTTGTCTGAAGCACCACCATACACATGCTGCTCATTCCCTTTAATATACTGGCCGCATTGCACCATTTGGGAGAAAATTCCGATAACTGCCAATAGATTTGTATGTGCACCTAGAACGGTAAGAACAGTGTTTGCCAGATGAGATGAAGACTCTAGTACTCCCGTCCCACGGCTCATCGAAACATGGGCCGCATGCCTTTAATGAGCTGGTGCACATTTTTGTGCAATGTGCGGGGGATTTTTACCACTCTGACAGCGATTGTTCCAGAGCCACGAATGGTCTGAAGTTGGGCATCTCCGAGAAAGGCGTGTGGTGTGGCTTTTGTAGCTGCTTGCCATTTGCCTTGGCTTGTGTGCAAAGTGGCAGTTTGTTCCGACTCGCAACTGCACATTTAGGTAAAGAATTGCAGCACATGGTAACCAGGAGTGTGCAGGTGGTGATCCTGGAGTTGAATTCGAGCAGGATTGTGTACTGGAAATGGAATACGAACCAAATGGAGTTTATGCTAGTGATGTGGTGTGCACAGCTCTTACTGAAAAGCTTGGGCGTTTCTTGCAGCGGGAGCCGCACAAGTCGGTTATTGCAGCCCAATGCGTTTACCTTCCACTGAACATATATATAGATTGTTTTTTTTATTCTAGAATCCATTTGTATAGAGGGTAAAAGAAAATTTTTTTTTTTTTTTTACGATTCTTTTTGAGCATTTGTTTTGATGCTAACCAGCCAGCTTACGAAGCACACATGGCAATTTGAATGAAGTAAGATGAAACCTTTTCCCCGAGATAATTACTGTTCAGTCGGTGGTGGAAGTGTCTGCTTTGCAGTAGAAAAAGAAGTCTAAACTGATATTTATAAACCTGGTGTCATTGGTGATGAGTGTTTAACATGCAAGTGCTCATTTCCACTTTTCTCTGCATACATGATGGACCATCAACATGTTATGTATTGCAATCATAAATGTCTAGCTGAACTCAAGATTTCGTTAGCTACACTTCCTAGTACAAAGCAGGGTCTGCCAAGTTTTTTTTTCTTTTTTTTTGTTTAGACAAAACTGGGATGACTCACAAACCATTTTACAGTTTGTAGTATTTACCTTGTAGGCACAAACCATGCAGAACTTTTTCTGTGGGCATCGGTTTTGTTATGCGCCGACCCCAATGAAGCTCCCTATTTGAAGCACTGTCCACGATGCATGTACCTAAATGCATTCAATTGCAAGTTCAAATCCTTCTGGGTTGCCTGTGAACTACAAAAGTGTGGAGTTTGTCATATATTTGGCAGAACAATCAAAAGAAAAAAAAATGAGAGGAGGACAGCATGGTCTGTGTTCAACTATGTGCTGAACCACCAGTGCAAGGAAGCATCACTTTAGCAGGGTCAGCTTTTTAAGTGGAGGCATGCAGAAGCCCGCTAGGTCAAAAATAATGGACTGAAGGACACACTGATCACCTGTACAAAAATCACTGAATTTTTCTTGGCAGGCATTATTAAACCGGTAGAGTGCAGTACCCATTTGTGCATGTTCAAAGGCACCCTAGATAATAAACTGGTTGTCAAATGTCTTGTGTTCGTGTGGCACAGTGTCTGTGCTCTCGGCATTCCCCTGGCAATATTGCTTTGCTCAAGGGATTTTAAGCCACCAATTGTTCCGCCGCAACGGCTCAAAGTGCAGGTCATGAATGGCGTAAAGGAGGAACAATAGTTGCCGAGGGGCACAGACTGAGCGCTGGAACTTGGTCGTGTACTCTGTTAAGCCGAATGCAAGTGCGTAGCTGAAAATCGAATGGAGGTATGTTCAGACAATACAGGGACAAGCACTCGATGCCCAGAACCAACCAATAGCCAACAAGCAAAAGGGGCTAGTGGTTGCAGACCTGCCTCGCAAACAGCTGTCTTGCTCCTTCGCCCCACGAAGCAGACCGTAGAAAGAGAATTGATTATATGTCTCGTAGGGACAAGTGGTCCGTCACTTTTTGTGTTTGCCTTTACGTCACTCCTGCAATGAAATGACTGCTGCAGTTGCATAGTGGCTGCAATGAGAAAGGTATATGTCTCGTTTGACTTGGAAATGTCATCTGAATGTTGTGCTGGCTTCACTGGAATAAATTGTGTACTACATAAATTGTCTCGATTTATGAGCAAGGACTATACTCCGTTCACCCTTAAGCCGAGACTATGGTGGGAGCCAGGTGCCCGCCGGACCAATTGTCCACCTCCCTCTCGTCACCTGACCCAGCTCTCCGCGCGTGGGTATGGCCGGGAGTGTGATGACGTGGCCAAAGTGAAGAGTATGACTGGTCCAACGAGGACATAGCTTCCACTGTAGTCTCGGCTAAGGGGTCAACGGAGTACAGCTGTGTGCTCCAGCGTTTGCAGGATGTACCACGGAGACATTCCTGTAAAGCTCTCATGGGGGTGGGTTCCTTTTGTACATAAAATTGTTTCAAACTCGAGAACCCTTCAAATTTAAAGCTGATCCACATTTGTGAACACATTCTTTCTCGGATGCTTTGTGAGGTAAGATTATGAGCTCCACAACATGAGCATGCAAATTAATACAATCTGTTGCTGCAGCTGCGAACTTTGTGGTTCTTTGAAAGTTCTACACATCCGTAACTTGTACTTCATGTGTAACCGGGACAAAGTACCTCCATTTGTGGAGAAACTTTATTGTTTTTGTAAATTTGGACGCTAAAGTGCTTGAAAAGGACAACAATGACCATGGGCGACGGATCTATTGGAGAAGATTTTGGATCCCTATGCAGCAACTGACTATATGCTACCAGGTCTTCTTGACATGCAGGAAGTTGTGTCGCTCATGGTAAGGCTCGTATGGGTCGTCAACGTAGTACTTGGGTTTCTTCCAGTAGGCTGTGACCATCTTGTCCAGCATCTTGCACTGAGTTTTGTTGCAGAACACATGCCTACGCAAGTACTGCCGGTGTTTCTCCGATTTCCTCCAAAGTTTCTTGGCTCTGCCCGATCTTGGCCTTATCCAGAGACCACAGTTGAGGCGGAAGAACCTACGAATGACTGCCTTACAGGTCTTCCTGGTGCCTCGCCTGAGTGAAAACTTTGTGATGCAACGGACTTGCTGGCTCGAGGTCGGTACCGCAGGTCCAAGGCGCAGGAGGCTGGACTGGCCGGACTCCCTGCATGTCGTCAAGCAGTGGTTATGCAGGGTGTTGCATTTGGAAATGAAGAGTTTCGACAAATTGCAAAAGTCACTCTGACTGCGAAGGAAGCTGTGAAGGTGTAGTGGTTGCTACAGTGCAACCCACTTACAACGATACCACATATAACGATGTACCGCTTATAACGATTAGTTTCTAGACTGGAAATGATCAGTTTCTAGTCCAGATACAACAATAATCGGTTATAACAATTGAAATTTCGGGTTTTCTCATTATCGTTATAAGTGGGTCGCACTGTACTACAAATCTAAGTTCGTGAGATCGGCATATGTGCACGAACCCCGAGAAAAAAAAACAATTTCGGGTTTATGAAGTGTTAACGAAAACCACCTTGGACATAGTGGCACTGCAGCGCAAGGGTGGTGCTAGGGCCCGTTCATGGTGATATGGAGTGACTTGATTCTGAGTATTCTCAATCAAATGAACATAGTAATGAAACTGACTCTAAGCTTACCGGTCAGTGGTACAGTGTTATGCAAAACTTTCTACACTTTTTTCCCCCCCACTTACAACGAATTAATTAGGCCTTTGGAAATGCGCGTCGTATCCATAGATCGCATGTGACGTCATTCGCGGCCATGCCAGTACTTTATGCTCCTTGAGCGCCGCAGGAGCTGTAGTTCGAAGAAACCAGCAAGTAGAAATAACCGTCAGTACCCAGCAATGGCGACACTTCCAAGCTATGTATAGTCATGCGAGTGGTCTCTAAGAGCGTCGAAAGTGAGTCACTGTACTACTTAGCGCTGATACAAAGGAACATGCTTCAGCGTAAAACTTTCAAGCAGCAGTGTTGGAGGCACGGGTGCAAGCGCGTGGCTTTAAAAAATGGTCTCGTAGAGCGAGTGCTCGTGCAAGCCAATCTTTTCGAATTTACGCCTGTCTGGTGACGCTTTAAAATTTTTGAGTATCCTTTATTTGTTCTTTTTAACCCTGAGGGGTCCAGTAACCACAGATAATCCCGTATGAAATCTGAGGCCTACTTGGTGCCATGACACTTACCGGCCTACAGGCGAATTGTGAAGCGAAAGCGTAGACCTGATGCTCGAGAACTGCGCTCTGGAGTGGCAAATGCAGCTGGACACCGGTGTTGTTAGCCCACGATACACCAAAGGGAGGAACCGCGACAAGACCGGGCCGCTTGCATTGCTTGTTGTGGACAGCGCACGAGATGTGGCCGCTCTCGTAACGTTGCCTGAAAGGGATATTTTGTTGTCAGCACTTCCCGAACTCTGTATCTCGTTCTTGTACTCGCAAATGCAGCTAAGATCGAGCCATTCAGAAAAATACTTACCTAGCAACCTGGAAAACGCACGAAGAGCCGCCATGTTTTGTAAGTTTTAACGATGTGTTGATTAGGCCGCCACTTCTTACGACATAAAACTGTAACAAACATTAAACTATTTTTTAAACAATTTTGTTTTAGTTCGCTCGCTCTAATTAAACGTTTTACGAATAAATATTTGTATATAAAGGTATAGTTATTTTGTACTTTTAGCTACAACCTCCATTCGTTCATACGCGACTGCTGTGTGCGGACTCAGCCTCTACCCTTCCTGGCGACCCGGGACCGGTACCAAAATGTGGCGATCAACGCGGAAAGTGTGCTCGCGATATTCCCTGTTGGTAAGAAACTGATTTATATAATATTGACATGCTTCGTTTACGATGCCTTTCTGTTGGGTTTGGAGCATGGTTCGGTGCCTCGTTCCGCTAGTTTCGACGCGTGACAGCCGGAATACCACCGGTAACCCTAATGCTCGGCATCACAAGCAGTCAAGGTTACCTGGGTGTGAAGGGCAGTCTTCGTGAGTCTACTAGAAAAACAAGTGCAGCAGAGGAGGTTTCTAGGTTGTCAATAAGGCACACAACGTCTAGTGTCTCGGAGATAGTTATAGCTCCCCTAGGAAGGCCAGTAAGCTAATTTGCAGAATCGGGTAGGGTAGTTGAGCTAGCAAAATTGTATCGAGTATGTTTTTATTTTCACAGGGACCGCGAACCCGCATCAAAACATTGGTGCTGTGCGCGGCTCTCAGCTTTGAAAAAGTGCGCGTTCAGCTTTCCAAAGATGCGGAACGTCCAATTTATTGGTGAGGTTCTCTGAGAAAGACTCGGGATGTCACATCCGCGTTCACACGAAGGCATACACAATGGATACATAATTAATTAAATATATCTTATACAAGCAAGGGGCAGCTCAATGGAAACGAACACTTGTATTCTCGTTTGGCATGTTTTTGTTATTTTGTGAGATCCTCCGCTTTATTCCATGAGCTTGGTGCAGTGGTGTTCAAACATGTTTACCTTCCTTTATACATACTTTTTTTTTTTTTTTTTTTTTATCGGGGTGAGCTCTCGCTCACCCCGTGGTGCCTGTAGAATCATGTTACTTTCCTGCTACTTCAAATATGGTAAATTGGCATAATGTGAAACTTCCGTAACCCATCGTACTGCATGATTCAGCGTGAGGAAGCACATATTCCACCTCGTCTTCAGTGTTTTGGGGGAAGGGGATGCCTTTGTCATTGTGTTTTGTCTAATACAATCCAACATAACTCGAGCTACAAACAAAATTAGAGTACTTCGTCATAGCTTTATTCTTGGTTAGGCACTCGGTAATGCTCAATATGCAACTTTTGATTGGATATAACGCGAGTTGCTACTCTTTTACGACGGTTGAAGGTATACTGGCGGAAATAAGTGCTACGCGCAGTTTTTGCATTTGCCAGAATATGTGGGGTAAGCGTATTTTTGCATTTAGCACTTGAACAGAATGGTGGAGCTCCGACCCGCTCTCCCACTCAACAGGCCCTATGCAGCACGCTTTCCCTTTGGCCCTGTTCTCCAATATGAACCACAACTTGTGAATTTGTTCTAGAAGATGGGAAAGGCTACAGAATTGACACAAAATTGATCTGTATATAACACCAGCTGCACTTGGATATAGCTTCTTTCCCAGAGTCATTTTTTTGGTGTTATCAGACTGGTATATGTCATGTCCCATTTTTTATCATTTGGCAGTGGTTAATTATGCTGGTTCAAAGTTTTTCTAACTTCTTGTCACCAGTGGTTAGGAATTGAGGCTGGTTCACACACTTGCAATTGCTTAGGACTGAGTGCCTTGAAACCTCTTGGGATCTCTTACGATGAGAGAACAGACTGGTGCCCTCTATTGGGTAGTTGTGGAACATTTTGCATTTCACTATATTTCCTATTTTTTCTGCTTGTCATTCTTTCACTATTGGTTTGAAAAACTTTTGTCAATGTTATAAACGACCATTTCTCGTGAATAGTATGTATATCTGATCTCGGAAATACTGAAAAATCTTCGCTCTAGTGAAGTGCAGTTCCAGGGTCACCTCATAGATGACGCCAGCCTGCCAGTGTGTTCTTTCGTCGTTAAAGGGGGGTGCAACGATTTCCGGACTTCGGTCAAAAATTTGTGGAAGTTGCCCTCTGACACCTCTGAAGTAAAGAACAGAAAACTGATTTCGCCTGCGTGTCCTAGTTGTTGTGTAAAAAAAAAAAGATAAATAGCATTTCTGGCACCCCTCAACTCGCTCGAGTCTTCAGGGTCACACCTGGTCGCTCTCCTAGTGACGTAATTCGGGGTGCCGAGTAGGTTCCAGTGTGCTTTCTCGGAGGACGCTTTCTCTCCCTCTCTCTGCTGACATTAGCGGGCGTAATGCTGCAGCTTAGAGCCGAGCGAGGTCACGTAAGCTTCTTGCCGTAGTTCCTTCGGCTGCCACTCGCGGCTGCTGGTGGGGGGAAAAGCTAGACTTTTGCTTTGCGATTATGCAGCGGAATTGCGGCATTTTTTAATCAAGGAGATGTTTTTTCTATCCTCCGGGACACAATAAAAAACGTAAAAATGACGAGATGCAAATTCTTTTAATCTTAAAATCAATGCACCCCCCCCCCCCTTTTAAAGGTAACGAGAACTCGGTCGTAAGCAAACGCAACTTTCGGAACGGGCCTCTAGATGAGGTCATTGTGAAACAGCATTTCTGCAGATTCGAGTATTGCTCCTTCCTCATTCTGGAGCTTGTGCTTTAATCCAATTGGGTCAAGTTGATGCTCTTTCAATTTTACGCTTTTTGTCTGTAAAATACTTAAAGGGACCCGCAGTCAATTTATCCCTTCTCATACCTTTGGCGCAAATGTTTATAAAACTGCATACAGCTCAAAAAAAAATTAAAAATTAGCCTTTTTTTTTGTGCAGTTACTTAGTTACTTTTACAGGTGTGTAGTGTAGCCAATGATGCCATTGGACAAGAGCTAAGACAAAAAGCAGGTGACAGAAACACAACTAACATGTGAGCCCCAATGTCTATCCTTTGTCAATGTCCCTCTTAGTTTTCCGATATGCGCAAAGCAACTTTGAAAGACCCGCCAAGCAGCTAACTCGCAGATAATCGGTCGATCCCTGTGCTTTCACCATTAGCTGCTCAAATAAACAGCAAAAATCTGGCGCAAGGGTTTTTTTTTTTTTTTTTTTCTCGGGGAGAACAGTATTACTCCCCATATGATGTGAATTTTGGGGTAATAGATTTTCCGGAGTGTTACTATTTTCTCAGATACGAGTCTTTCCATAAGTTTGGAAGCAGTCCAAAAATAATTGCAGAGTCCCTTTAAATTGCATTGTTTGCTGCAAGCTTTGTTCATCACAGTGGTGCACCTCTAATACCAGTATCTACTTTGTCGTAATGTGCTTGATGCAGTTTTGTCAGGTGATACTCGATGAGACATGGTTGAGTTAACCGTTGCACAATTACTGTTTACTTGAATCTTTCAGTTATCGGGAAACAAGCAGAAAAGCCCCTCCACGGTTCAGAGCCGTCACCAGTCAACGAGTTCGTCTGGAGGGTTTGTCTTCCGATTTTTCTTGCAGGGTTGTCTTCTAAGAGTGTGCACCTTTGTCTTAGGTAAAGCATTTGTGTATATCCCCTAACAACATGATGCAAGCGTATAGCCACCAACAATAAAAAAAAAAAGCTAGAATTTGCCAATACCTTGCTTGTTGGTTCCACCTGCCTGTGACAGAACCAACCTTTGTCATAGGGATCTCTTGCATGCCCCCTCAATGCATTTCTGCAATCATGCAAAGATGTGCAAAGATCAAGGAAATAATGTTATTGTGATTAATTGTGATTGGACAAGCCGCCTAGCTGCTTTGATGTGATTGACAAAGCAAGTTTGTGTACTCTAGCTCCTTTCGTAAACAACTCTAGAGGAGGGGTTACGAAGGAGGTGCGTGCTAGTCTTATGCTGCACATTCATTGCAGCTCGGGCAAGGCAGTTGCTGTGACAGCAGGCGTAGCGGTAGTTGGTGTGGGCGCAACGCTCGCCTATGCCAAGTTTGACCCAGACTTCCGGCAAAAGGCCCAGAGCAGTGTGCCATATGGAGAGGCCTTCTTCAATAGCATCCTTGGACCTGCCGAACCATCTGCGTAAGTTTCTTCTTGCACTGGTGCCTTCCTCTTCAGTGACTGTTGATACAGTTTTGTTCCAAGACATCATTTGTCATGAGAAAATGACCTGCTTTTGAATGCATTTTTCAGTTTATAGAAAATTCGGTCAGAAAAGGGCCCCTTTTTACTTGGCAGCTATGAAAAATTTTTGTATTCTCTATATAAGCTTGCAACATGTATCTGGAAATTGTGACAGTTCCACATCTTTCACCCACTTATCAATCGAGTTCAAGAATGAATCCTTGGGGCAACCAGTTGCTGTTTCGTTTTTAATCTTTTGTGTTTTTCCTTCTATTTGACCAAACTGGGCTTCTTTTTTTGCTGTTAATGTGTGTTTCTATGTCAGCTACACTCTATTTACTCTTCAAAACACTGCGTGTATGTTGTACCATTCTCTGAGCGGTCCCTTTTTTGGAGGGCGTAACTATATCATTTTTCTTGATAGGCTGTTCCTTTCGTAATCCAGGACATCTTCAAAACAGCCGGGACGCGCAGGACAACTACCACCCGTGGACAAAATCAAGGAGAAGGCTCTTGAATCAAGTCTGCTTCGCAAGAAGCCACCAATAGAGTCTTCGCAGGTAGGTGTAATTATTATTTTGCCCTGTTGTGTCGCTTTGGAGATTTAAATGGGTTTCTGATGTCTCGCTGATTTCCTTTTGATTGACTTTGCAGCATGACACCAAGTCTGTTCTTCCACCGCCTCCTCCGATAACCGCTCCACCATCTTCTCCTAAAGGTGATGGCCCCATGTTTTGTTTGTTTAACGTCGTCTCCTCAACTTGAAAGAATCAAGGTGGCAGCTACTGTTTCACAAATGCTGTGGAAGCATAGTGGTGTTTGGTGACGGCAGTCTTGTTACAAGAAATCAGTACTATAGAGACACATAGGTATTTATTTGTGTACCCTCAAAGCTTCTAGACATGTACCTAGCTGCAGAGTATGAACTTAACAAAATCAAGCACAAAAAGGGTGCATGTCACGGACCAAACATAGAGCAGTTCCTAGATGCAGAGTAGGGAAGGAAACCTCAGTTAGATGTATCATCATTATGTACAACTTGGAAGATCATCCTACTTATTGATTGCCTTTCGGATTATGATGTAGGACTGAAGATGAGAGAAGCCACAGCGAATGTTGTCCAGTTTAAGGCCGACCTACAGAATCATCATCTGCCAGGCAGAAAACCCTTTCTCAGTCTATTTTTCTCCTCCTCTCCTGAAAAGAGTGGGTCTCTGAGCTACTCCCCGCAGGAAGGAGGCTGGTTTCAATCTTTTTCAAATGGAAAGGAGAACTCAAGGGGCGGTTTCCTTCTTTCTGGCAGCTCGTTGCCTTTGAATAAACTTGCCTATGTTACTAATATTAGGAAAATTAGGGTTGCAGCACATTTTGTTACATTAGACTCGTTTCAGTAATCTAGAGGCTATTTTCAGAACTGACGCTTCGATTTTCTTTCGTGAAAATTCCCTACTGAAAAATGCTTCCTAATGTTTATTGTTCCAGAATTTTTGCTCAGATTTAGTTCTCGCTTCTAAAGCCTTAACCACAAGGGGCGTTTTCTCACTGCGCGCTGGCATCTGTGTGCGTCGCTCGAGGTCACCCACAACAAAGCAATGCACGGGCCGGTGCCGAGATCTGACCAGAACAGATATATGCACGAAGCGACGTATGCCGACTCGAGATGATGCTGACCCGGGCGAAGTGCGTGAAAATTGTCCCATGTGGTTGGGCCTTAAGGAGACATTATTTCCGCTTTTAGTTTTTCTGACTCTCTGGGCACCAACCCTAGTCCACATTTTGTCTTTCACGGTGCTTGCAGAGAAGACGCCCAGTCCTCGAGACCTGGAACTCGAGGCCCAGAAGCAACTGCGCGACATTCGAGAGAAGACTGAACGACAAAATTTTGGTGAGTGCTGGGGGTGTTTTGTAGCACAAGGCCCCTACGGCATGACACCCGAGTGCGTCTCTCTTGGATGCAGCCCTGGAGCAGTCCCTTCGAGAAGCTCAGGCAGAGGCTGAGAAGTACACGCAGGATGCCGTCATGTCCCAGCTTGCGGCAAAGGAGGCGATGCAGCTGTACGTGCAGAAGCTGTACAGGGCCCTCGACGATGCTCGGGTTCGTACCTTTTGGGCTGTCCACTGGAACGTTTGGAGCTATTAGACCTCCGTGTAAAGCGTGAAATAAGTGTGAGCAAAAATCGTGTCGCACCCTGGAGCGGCGTAACTATAGTAACCACCGCTGGCACTATGATGTGGCTGGATGCCTTGCTGCCACCGTTGCAGTGTCGGCGACGGTCACTATGCTCACATCAGTGGGCAGCGTGACGCAACGCAGTTTTTGTCCACTTGTGTTTCACGCCTCGGTGTTCTTAACGTGACACGTACGAGTTCCGAGAACAATCTAGGTGCGAGATATGTCGCAGTTGGTACAGTCCGCTCTCTGCTCTGTTTTACATCGTTAAGAATATCCAGCTTAGGCTATGAGTATCAGTGCATAGCCTCGAAAGGTGTCCGGAGTGCACATTTGTTTGAGCGGTAGAAACTCCTTGCAAAGGTGTTATTCTTGCACCTGTTGCTTTCACTGGTTTGAGGTGAGGTGGTGAAGCAAAGCATGGAAGACACAAATTTACATAACATGATTTTGTCTATAGACCAATAATGAGAATGGGTTGCTGTCAGGCACTCAGTACTGCCTGCAAATTTTATGATTTAATTTTGTTAGGTGTCGTACAGAAAGGGAGACTATAAAGTCTGCGATGGATTTACTTAACCCCCGGGGGAGCACTAGATGAAATTGGGCCGTGTTCTTGCAGGATAGCGAAGACCAGTTCATGTGGGACGAGGCGCTGAAAGCCAAGGAGAGCAAACTGGCTGCCGTGGAAAAGGCTAACATCAAGGCAGCACAAGCCTGGTGAGGTTTCCTCATTGGGAGGTTGTGTCTGGCTGGTGGCAATGCCTTGACACGGGGTTCACTTTTGGATTACAGGAAGGCCCTGGAGAACCTGCAGTCAGTCATCAGGAAGGGACAAGAGAACAAGGAGACGCAAGCAAACCTCTCATTGGGTCCTGCCGAGCACATTGCCAATATCGCCAGGGACCAACTTCGAAATGCCGAATCCGAGGTGAAGCCACCGTTGCTCTTCTCTGTCACTTTGGCTCGATGCTCGATGCCAGCTGACCGATATTAATATTGACATACTTCATAGAAACCATGTTAGGGAAGCTCACTCCTGCCATGTTTCCAGTCACAGTCTGCCAAGGAGGCTACGAAAATTGCCACCGACTACAAGGACATGATAGAGAAAGCCCGAAAACACTTCCAGGAGGAGATCGAAGCTCTGCTTCCAGATGCAAAGTTTGGCGAGCAAGGTGAGCCGCGTGGCCTGCGTAGATGGCTGGCATTTGGCAACTTTCACTTCGCTACCACGTTCTGTCTCGTTCGTAAACTGAAGGGATGGATGAAGTTATGTGGGCGTAATAATGCACTTTGTCTGGTGCTGTGTTGGCATGATTGCTCTCTTATTGTCTTTCGTCTGTGAGATGGAGCATGGCACTGAACTGAAAAGTAGTTGTTCGCCGAAGTGGCTTAAGGTGATCCATTTCTGCTCGCAATGACGCAGGTCAGAAACTTTCTGAAGATGAGTTGAACCTCCTGGTGGCCCATGCGCATCGCCGGGTGGAGCTGCTGACCAAGGCACTTGCGAAAATGCAGGTGACTCTTTAGCGCTGGGTGACCTTGGTGGCGTGTCAAAGGGACCCGGGCTCAGCGTCTATGGTCTCTCGCGCAGGTGACCGAGCAAGAGCGGGCACAGATGTTCCAGAGGCAGCAAGAGAGGGCCAACAGGGACTTGGAAAGGCAGAGAGCGGAGATTGACGCCACCCTAGAAGTGAAGGTAGGCCACTTGGGTGCAGGCAACCTGTGGGTCGATCATGCATGCACCGCGTCCAACACTGCAGAAGTTCCTGTGAGAGTTCGGGAGTTGCCGGGAGTTGTGCCTGCATACTATGTATATGCAAAGCTAGTGCCATGCCTGTTTCAGTAACCTCGCCACACGTGGATGAGCGAGATAATATATTTGTTTGATGCCTAGGGCACTCGTGGTCTGGAGGCACTCGACTGGTGGTCAGTGGTAAAATGCCAAAATGGTACAGTGGTCGCCCAGCTAGCGTGATTGGAAAGGAGGATTTTAAATGGGGAGAATGGTTTTGTTGAGGGTTAGAATTTTGTTTAAAGGGCAACTTCGCTCAGTTCCGAAGATTTCGGGAGAATGAGTGATTTCGCATTAAAAAGTCCTGGTAAAAGACACTACGTCGTTTGCTTCGCAAGAAATGGGATATATATTTTTAAATCTAATTTTAAACACTAGCGTAAATCGAAACCGAAACTTCGGCTCCCTCCGGCAGCATTGGCCTTGGGCCGCCAAGAACATGGCCATCACATGGTACCACAAGTCACGTGATCCTCCCTCTACGCAACGACGAAAGGGTTTGGGGCGGGCGTGTCCCAGGTGCAAGTGTCGTCTGCACCATACTCTTCGCCATGTTTTAGTGTTTACGACATTCGATGACGTCTGCACAGCTGCGGCATAAGTCTGCGCACGTGGTGTCCATAGTGTGGACGAAACTCCGAGAGACAATAATTACAAACGGTGAGACGACGATGGTGGTTGTGACGCGGGAGACGGCGGTAACGGCGAGACTACGGCGGGGCGGCCGGACGGGTCCTAGGAAGCGCGCTGCGCAGGCGGATTACGACAATCACGTGGACACCGCTGAGTGCCGAGAGGAAACGTTGCTGATGTCATCCGCTACGCTCGCCCGGAGAGGTAAAAACAAGCAAAAGGGGGCAATGGTGATAACGTTTAGTTCAATGTTGGCTGCGCCCATGCCGTAGCCTTGACTGCGCTGTTGGTTGCGCCTGAATTCGCCCGCTCGTGTCGGCCGATTTCGGCAACTTGGCGAGTTGCAAAGTTTGCCGGGCTGTTTAAGAAACATTTAAACAGAAATGCGTCGTAATATTTGACGTGTGGTCTTCCTGGGCGATGCTGAAGAGGACTGCATTGTTTTTTCAAAACCAAAAATGAAGCGGAGTTGCCCTTTAAGTAAGAGTAATGCTATATTTCTGTATTATGGTTTTTTTTATTCAGGATTGCCTGTGATTCAAACAGACACCTTGTTTGAGGGAGAGTTGTTAGGAGCAGCAAAGTTGGGAATCTGTATTAAGCTTGTGGTTGCGCTGAATGTAGGTTTGAATTCTGCAAGTGACGTTTCTAATATTCGAGACATTCACTCGTTTTGCACAGCGTATCCCACTCTAAGGCTGTTTCACATGGTGTGGTTTTTTGGAGAAACCACTTGTTTATGTTCGGAATGATTATAGGCCACAGAAGCCAATCTTTGGAACACCGATGATGATGATGGCTCTGGCATTGCGTGCACATTTTTCAAAGAATCGCTCCATAGGAATCGGCTTTACTAGACCAGAGGTACTCAAACGGGGAGTCCCCTACCTTGAAGTGCCAAGGTCATCATAGACATCTTGGGTGTTGGAGGTGGACAAAGAGCATTTCCCACTCAAAGTTCTTCATTTTGTTTCACTGCTTTAAATGTTTGCCCTCTGAAACATTTTGTTTGAAGACCCAGAATGAATATGGACCACTGTCATGCGTGAGTTTTGTGGGGTGTCTTGCCTTTTTTCTTCAGTTTCAATGTTGCACTTATCACAAAAAAAAAAATGCAAAAGCGTTAAAAAAAAAAGAAATCCAGCCATCACAGTGATCTGAATGTTTATATAGTCGGTCGAAACATTCAGGCCCTCTTCCTTGGTTTTTTCTTTAAAGGGCAACTGCGGTCGAAAACGACACCAAAATAAATGACTGGTATCGCTTTAGTGGCATGAAATAAGATCACAGCCAAAACATTAGGTCAAAGTGAAGCCGCATACTCTACTAAAACCGATTTTAATGATGCGACCAGCTGCTCTTTAGCGGGCGGCAAGCGGGTTAGCTTTTAGTCAAGGAACACTGGCGCAGCACCCTTGTGACGTCACGTTGCAGTGGAGCTGAGGTTGATTGGTTGTGCTGCGTACCACAGCACCACAATGACGTTATGTCATGGCCGTATGGTGATGATCAGTGTTGCCATCCTTTTAGCAGATAGTTTCAGTTTTGCCGTAGTCGCCCGAAACCAAACTTTGAGCCATGATATTTATAAAAGTACACACAATATTGAAAAAAAAAAAAAAAAATAATAATATCTTGTAATTCAGGGACACTGCCTTAGCTAAAAGCAGTCGTAATCCCAAATTAAAAAGTATTGACCAAAGTTGCCCTTTAACTAACACTTTCTAAAAAAAATTTAAAATTGTTTTCATGCAATTTATTTTGGTGTCAGAAGACTACCCAATAAATATTTTGCTACAGCACCACATATATTTTTTAATAAAGTAAAGAAATGCAACTGCTCGAAACCGAAACTGGACTGGGTAGTATGAAGAAATGTATAGGAGGAGAGACTTGTGGAAGTCACTTTACACAAAAAAGAGAAAAGTCAAGCACTTCGTGCTTGACGTTTACATGTTTTTAAAGCTCTTAGCAATTTGTTCGTAAGGTGAGCAATGTCTTCAGTTAAGAGAAGGGGCGATGACTTGGCAATGTCTTCGTGCGTATTAGCTTGGTGGTCGGGCGTGTTGTACGGAACAATCTGTGTTTGTGGTCCTTAATGAAACAGAGTACTCCCGGTAGCCTCCTATCTTAACGCCATCTTCTTTATTCTATTTCCTCATCGTCGTCTTCTACCCAAGCCCATAACAGCACATCTTCCCCTTTTAAAACTGAAGTCTATTTCAGGTTTCACAACTCGGCCACTTCTTGTTGTGTAAGTATCCTGGCCAATGTCTAGCACAGAACTCTCTTTGGTGAGATCGGCCCCCGGCATTGGTTTAGGTGGAATCTATATCGACGAAGGGTTTATGTGTTGGTGTCCACGAAGTATGGTCTCAGCGACTCCGCTGCAGATTGCACTACGCCTTGTTTTTGCTGATCGGTGATCCAGTCGATATCACCTCTTCTCAGTGGTTCCCGTTGCCATGCACCACGTCGTCTGTCGTAGTTAGACTTTTGCTGAGTTCTTCTTTCCCACTTTTTGAGTTCTTGGGTGTTCACAAGTTTCGGTTCCAAAATGGAAGGGGCAGATGGTAGGGATGTTCTCAGCTTGCGGCCCATAAGCAACTCGACGGGACTATATCCATTGCCCAGTTGTGTTGCGAGGTAGGATGTCTTTTTGAGGCTTTTCTTAATTCCGACAGCGCCTTCAACAAATCCATTGCTCTGGGGATATCTTGGACTAGAAGTCCTGTGTTCGAAGCCCCACTCTCGGGCGAACCGATGGAACTCACTTCCAGCCACACGTTGAAATTGTGGTCCGTTGTTGCTGAACACCACTTCAGGTGTTCCATGTCGTGCGAAAATTGACTTTAAGTGTGTTATTACACAGCTCGAAGTCATAGAGTTCAAAAGTGCCTTCTCTGGATACCTCGAGTAATAGTCTGTCACTAAAAGGTAGTTCTTTCCTGACAGATAAAATAGATCCATCGCGACCTTCTGCCAGGGTCGCTCTGGAAACATTAATAGCGTCAAAGGCTCGTGTCGGTTGGACGATTCCTTGATGCATGCTGAGCAACTGCGTACCATGTTCTCAATCGCCGTTGAGATGCCGGGCCACCATACAGGGTCTTTCGCTCGAGCTCTGCATTTGGTGATCCCTTCATGTCCCTGGTGGATTTTCTGGAGGATGTCAGGGCGCGTGGCTAATGGGATAATGAGTCTGCATCCTCTCATGAGTAGTCCATCTTGGAAGTGCAATTTCTGACCGATGTTGCCAGTACTTTTTACAGTTAACAGAAACTTCTTTCCGACTGGGCCGCTCTTTTTCACTGTACCCTGCAAGCTGTTTGCATGTAGTGTCCTTGGTCTGTTTTTCTCTGATTTCTTGAAGTCTCTTCTCCGTCGCAGGAAGGTCTGCTGTTACTCCCTTGACGTATGCAGCCACTTCTTGTTCCAGGTCGGGGTCTCCTGTTTCCTTTAGAGGCTGGCGGGACAATGTTTCTGCGGCAATCAGCGCTTTTCCTGGAATTTGTTTTATCACCATATGAGAATCTCATCATTCTCATCTTCATTCTTTGAAGTCGAACCGTGATGTCCGCTAGGTTCTTCGACGTGAAGATCGGCACTAGTGGCTTGTGGTCAGTTTCAATCTCAATGTGAAGACCAGTCAGAAAATCTTGCAACCTTTCGCACGCCCAAACTACCGCCAGGCCCTTCTTCTCAACCTGTGCATACCTTCTTTCCGTCTCTGTGAGTGTTCTTGACGCGTATGCAACTGGTTGGTAGGATCCGTCTGTCTGAAGCTGACGAAGCGCAGCTCCCAAGCCGTATGATGAAGCATCGGCAGAGATCACTGTGTGTTTTCCTGGGTCAAACTGCTTCAGCACGGGACTCGTGGTCAGCGCGCGCTTGAGTCCATCGAAGCTTCTCTGCTGTTCCGAATCCCAAACCCAGTGGCTCTTGGAGCTCAATAACGAATTAAGCGGGTAGGCGATGTGTGACATGTTCGGTATGAACTTTGTCAAATAATTCACCATGCCTAGAAAACTTCTCAGCTCACGAACAGATGAAGGAGGCTTCCAAGTCCACAATTTCCCTAACTTTGGCACGGTCTGGACGTATTCCTTCACAGCTGATAATGTGACCCAAGAACTTTACTCTTCGGACGCTGAACTCACACTTGTCCACATTGAGGATCATTCCTTGAGCCTGATGACGTTCTAAAACACGCCGCAGTCTGTCATCATTCTTTTGTTGAGAGTCGGCATAGATGAGCACATCGTTTATGTTGCATACCACACCTTCGAGACCACTGAGGATTTGAGACATCTTCTTTTGGAAAAATTCTGGAGCAGATGATATTCCAAAAGGCAGTCTCATAAACTTGAATCTTTCGAAGGGTGGGATGAACGTTGTTAAAGCTTAAAACCCCTTGGCAAGCTCAAACTGCCAAAATCCAGAATTGGCATCAATTTTCGAAAAATAGTATGCTACAGCAAGCTGTTCAAAAACGTGTTCTCCTACAGGAAGTGGGTGAACTTCTCTTTCGACGTATTTGTTCAGTTCAGTCAGGTCTACACATATTCGAATGTCTCCTTTGCCTTTTCTCACTATCACCATTCCAGAGCACCATTCAGTTGGCTTTTCTACGGGCTTAATTATTCCCATCTTGACCATTTCCTCGAGTTTCGTTTTGATCTTATCGAGAAGTGGAATGGCCACTCTTTGAGGTGTCATCAGTGCCGCTGGTTTAGCGTCAGGTCTCAGTTTGATCCTGTATGGAATCTTGACGTGGCCCAACTCAGAAAATAACTTCGGGTATTCTCTTTTTGGGTCCACAGTGTTGCCCCCTGAGGCGCCAACTTGATCACGACGCTGAACGATGCCCAGTTGTTCACTTGCATCCCTCGATAGAAGTGGCTGTTCTAGCTCTTCTACAACGTAAATGTCGGTCTTGAAGGTCTTCTCTTTGTAGTGAAGAGTCTCATTCAATATACCAAGAACAGCAAATACCTTCTTATTTGGACCTTTCAGGACTTTCTTGGGGCTCCCTAGGGAAACATCCTTGAAAAAGTCTTGGTACATCCTGTCAGGAATGACGGTGACATCAGCACCGGTGTCGACTTTGAACGTTACGGGAATGTCTCGGATGTCGACCGTGACTTTCCATCGCTGTCCATCTAACAACGCCACGGAGCCAAGAAAGGCCGCCTCCGACGTTGTTACTTCCCTGAGGGCACCAGAACTCCTGCAAACTCGTGAGTAGTGCCCAAGTTTCCTGCATTTGTTACAGGTTGCTTTTCGTGCGGGGCACTTGTCTTTTTGATGGTGTGTGTAGCCGCACTTCGGGCAGGTTTTGCCATGAGTTGGTAAACCAAACTGAGATAGTCGCTTCTTCATTTCGTGTCTTCCCCTTCCGTTGACTTGCCTCCTTTTTGAAGACTCTGTCAATGTTTTCACTCGGGGAATTGTGGAGAGTAACTCGCTGTTTCTTGACAGCTTCGGATTGTCGAGCCATGTTGGTAGCCTTCTCAAGTGCATCCAGTTGCATTTTCTCCGACAGCTGATGGTTGAGGACTCCAACGACAATTCAGTCTCGAATCATCTCTTCGTGCAGAGCTCCGAAGTCGCAAGTCTTGGTGAGGCTGTGAAGATCTGTTATAAATTCTTCCACGCCTTCGTTTTCTCGCTGACTTCTTTTGTGGAATTTCGCTCTCTCAAAGATCACGTTTCTATGGACGACGAAGTGTCTCTCAAAGGCCGAAAGCACTTCCGCATACTCCGCCACTGTGGCTTCCGATAAGTTCAGTGAGAGGAGAATGCCGTCTGTTTTGTCGCCCATGAAGTATATTAGAGCGTTGACCTGTTCTGGCTCAGGTTTTGTGCCAAGGCCACTGATGATCCGAAAGCGTTCGAACCGGCGCTTCAAATGGGGCCAGTCATCGAGGTTTGAGAAATCCAATTCCGCAGGCGGTTGGCCCTGGAATGGGCTGGTGGCTGCAATCGACGGCGAAGCCATCGCTGATTGTTCCTGGTCGATCCTGGGTCCTTGTACTTCTGACACCATGCGTTGGTGGTCGTTAATGAAGCAGAGTACTCCCGGTAGCCTCCTATCTTAACGCCATCTTCTTTATTTTATTTCCTCATCGTCGCCTTCTACCCAAGCCCATAACAGCACACAATCCTAATTGTTTTGATCGGTAAAAGATTTCTTTTTCGAAGCTAGACAGATTCGCTGGTATCGCGAACAACAGTTCTGAAGTAGAGGTCCTATGCCCGTCGTCCGTCACCTTCGCTTCGTTCAGCCGTCTAGCCCGCAAGACCCGCGATACGACGTCATGTTGAGAATTACGCAGAGAATGCACAGAGTGCTACCGGTTCTCTGTACAACTTTTAATGCGAAAGCATTAACTGTCTCAAGGAGCGAGCCGACGTCATCAGCTTTGAAACCGCGCCAAAGGGCTCTTAAATCCTTCTCTCCAGCTCCCAGCTATGAAACCACGCGCAAAGCTAGCCAACGGCACCTTTTACACTTCAGTCCGATTGGCCGGCACACGTCGACGAGGCTCCCAATGGCCGGACAAGCAGTGCCATGGGGTGGCCGGTTGATGAAACTGACGCTGCGCGTCAGTTTCACCGACCGCCGACAGGTTGGCGCGCGCTTGGCGGATTCTGCTTGTCTTGTCGCCGACGAACATGTCGCCGCCTCCAGCATCCACATCATCGGCGGTGCTTCTGCTCGTCTGGACGCCGACGAAATGGCGCCGCCTCAGGCATCCACACGAAAAAGGAAGCGGACGAGCGGCTTGCATGCTTTTGCATTCACAACTCGTAAGATATGCTAAGGTGTACCTCAAGCTTTTTTTTTTTTTTTTCCAATCAACGTATTTGCAGTTTTTTAAAAGCCACAAAGAATGGGTATCATATTTTTTTATATTTTTAATATTGAGTGTGTGCCTCCGACGACCCACGACTTTGATTATATTTGGTGTGTGTGTCTAAACCATAGAGAACGGCACATGACCACGGAGAAGAGTGTGAGAACGACTCAATCCGGCCAGTTTTCGATCGGAGGTTTTCGGGCGGAAAGAAAACAAATTTTCAGCCACAAATTGTGTTCTGGGTAGTTGGGCTCTCATATGTCGTGCACAAATAGAACCGTTGGCAAGAACAACTACCCTGTCAGTGTCCCTTTAAGGGGAAACACTGGTCTCTGGGCTTTTTTCCTTATTTTTTTGGCCAAGCCCAATAAAAGAGCAAAAGCTTGTTTAGACTTTCGAGCTGATTTCAAATATCTGTTATTTCTTTTTAATTAGTAGGTTACTTCTCATGATAATTATAATTAACCATACTTTGTTTCCAAAAACAATAGAGAAAAATAATTTTTTAAAAAAGGATGTTTTAACATATACGTCAGATACTACAAATTATGAAGAATGCAATGTTGGAGGCACTTTTTAGATTGAACCATTATTAGTGACTTTACAACATATTAAAGTTCAGTGCTTAATGTGTGGCCACCAAGCAATAAAACATTATTTCAGTTAAAAATTTTCCTACACCTATATTGAAAAATTTGCTTCCAACATTGCATGCTTTGCCCATTGAGCTACATGGTGCTAGAAAAGTTGTCTTTCTGTCTGCCCTAGATGCCGAGATAGCCCTTCAGAAAATTTGTGAGAAGTCCAAAATTTGTGTTTTGAGAAAATGTTGTTTTAGCATCAGCTTCAGTGCAATTTCAGCCTATATGGATATTATAAAGTGATATTGTGGCTCGAATATTAATCTTCAAAATAAAAAACTTGGCAGATCAAAAGAAAAATAGCTGTAGATTTTGAGATCACCATTTTTCAAGAAAGTTTTTTATGGATTTTTTTGGCTCCAAAGACCCAGTCTCCTCTTAAAGGGGTCATGAAACGATATCGGGTTGGATTGTTCATGACTTTGCAGAGTTGTACTGCTCCTAGTCTGGCCTAGGTGTACTCGCACAGACCGCCGCTGATTCAGAAGCTTCTTTGTCGCGGTGAAATTGCGAGAATAAAAGGGGACTATTTCCTTCAGTCTTGCCTTCGCAAAGCTTGATGACATAATTGTGGGACTGAAGCCACCCACCTGACGAAAGTCTAGTGCGGCTCATGGATTGGACACGAGAACTGCATGAGCACTCGACTTCAGCTCGTAACAGTCAATTCCTCGGTGGACACGCAAGTAGTGGCTCGTGGCCAACCACTGCAGTGATGAGAATAGCTGAACTCTAACAATGCCTGGAGCTCAGCATGCGTTTTCTACTTTGCCAACCCCAGTGCATTGGTATGATTAATGTTGGTGGCATAGGATAGGCGCCAGGCCATGTGGCCGCATGTTCTGGCTCAGAGTTGAGGGGATGAACGATGCTCATATTTCTCAAACTTTTTTGGCGACTGCCATTGCCTAGAAAGAAAAACTAAGGCAAGTTTATTCAGTTTTTAACTTTAGGGGGTGATTCTAAGTAGTATTTAGTGAAAGTATGAAAATCGTTTTATGGTTCCTTTAACCCATTCACTACCGCGTGCATCGTGTATTGCCGGGCTGTCCCTACCGTATGTTTTTCCCCTAAAACAGGGCCACACTTAGCGTGACTGTTTTGCTTGTTTAATCAGCTTTTACAGTAAAACTCAGTACAGAAAACAGGAAAAAATGTTTATTTACATGCTTAAGTGATTCGTTCAAGTCTATAAATCATTAGGCCCTCACAGATTCTTCCTTGTATTAAAGATCTTGAAGCACTCCATCCTCGGTCGCTTATGCGTCGAACAACCAGTGCGCTCTTGTCGTGATTCGGACTCGGAACTGCTGTCAGTATCGCTCCCGTCGTCTACAGAAGTCTCCGAATACTCACTATCCTCACCACACATCCCATCATTATCGCTGTCGAAGAGGATATCTATGATTTCATCATCAGAAAGGCCACACCATACACTGGACGCTGCCATCTTCTCCAAGCAGGCAGCGATCGAGCGGAAAAATGACACACAAAATAACAAGCTCAAACAAACGCAGCGAACAAAACTACCCTCGCCATCTGTCGGTAATGTATCTAACTACACTACCTTAAGTGTTGCACAAAGTATGACCTTGGCCTACGTGCTGAACTATGAGAAATTAAAAAAAAACGGAAGCAACAGGGATTTTGAGAGAGTCGTTTATGCAACTTGGTACGCTCAAGCCACGGCTCGCTAGTTTCGTGAAATCGCTGGCAAATCTGTTATCCTGTTATCAGAAGCTGGCAGTTAAGTTGGTGAAGAAAGGCCGAAGAGTCGCGCAATACATTCTTTGACGAATTACCCAAGCGCCACAAAGAATGCTCGGAATGTGGGTACAGGTGCCACACACGCTTGTCTTATACCTGAGGGAATGTGCCATTTTTTTAGATATTTTTAAAAAAGGTTTTGTTGCAGATGCCAGCACGTGTAACTACTCTTGTAACATGCATATGCTCCTTGGTGATTGATTAATTTAGCAAAATATTTATAGACCATTCCAGAAAAGCGCTTCTGGTCAGTACCATTTTCAGTGTTTGTGCGTGTGGCACATACTTTGCTTGCCTTCCAAAGTGGCGAACATGCACGTGCTGGGCTCTGACCTGACACATCTAGACTGTGATTCTCGTAAACAATGAAATGTATGGAATGGAATGAACCGTATTCGTGTAAGCCAGACAGCTGGTAATTCACAAAGATTGTGCTAAAATGACACTTAAAGGGGCACTGACACCCCAAAGATTGTATTTTTTTATCGTCTAAAACGACGCAAGTTGTAGTCATAAACACGCAAAAAAAACCGCATCGCGAAAAACAATTTCCCCGCGCGCGCGCGCGCCTTTTTATTTTTGGCGTTTAAATCTCCCGCCGCTACCTCCTTGCTTCTTTTGATCGGTGACGTCAAAAATCAGGAAATTTAGAAGCTTTGTAGGCGACATTTCTATCACATTTAATAACGGCAATTGTAAAACATGTTTTTTAACGCAATTGCAAACGCACTACGGCCCCTCTTTTTGAAATACCAAAAATCAGAGTTCGGTGAGATGTCCCTTCCTAGATATGTGTCCTCTCCCAGAAAACTTGGCGGCGCTCGAGCAGATCGGCAAGTAGGGAAAGAATCCGGTTTCCGCGCCGGCTCCCTTCTATCGCGCCAGCTCGCCTCCTCCCATCGGGTCAGCGGAGGTCCGAGAGAAAGTCGAGTCGCAGGAGACCGCAAAATTTGACTGACTGCACTGGCGGGGATCACGCGGGAACTTCAAATTCGGCATTTGGAAATTGTTTTTTTTAATTCACAAATACTGAATTCCCAAGTTTCGAATTTTGAGGGTAATGTCCCGGCACCGTTTTCAATCGTTTCGGATAATAAAAAAAAATATGATTTTGATGTGTCAGTGCCCCTTTAAGAGAACTCCGCAACCACCGAGCCAAACATTGTGGTGCAATGAAAGGCGTATAAAATACACAAATACACTTCATCTTCAAATAAAGAACATTTGCTTGAAGATACAATAGTGCATAAACTACAGAAATGCATCATTAAATTTTTAATTCAATGTAAGTTAACAAAAGTTACTAAAAAAAAATTGTATTGACATTATTTTTTTTTTTTTTTTACTGTTGGACTAGAATGCAATGCGCCTAAATACTCGTCCACGAGTACCGTTTGAAGGAGGTAAATCTATATAAGATTTAAAAAAAAAAATTAAGTTTTGGTTTTGCACAGTTTCCCCAGCTGTAAATTTACATGCCTCCCCTCAATGATATTATGTTCATGGTTGTAATAAGCTTTCCAGCCCTGTATAATATTTCTCTGTAATAGAATAAAATGAAGATGTTTTCACCACCTCTTCTGCAAGAGAACCATGCACGTCAACCACTTGACAAACCATGGGCAACGGCTCTTTCATATATAAATGGAGCTCAACACCTGTTTCATAGACCTCTAATACCAGACACGAATAGCAATATGTCGAAAGTCATGTCTAAACTCGGACTAAAACTTTTGTTTCGATGTTTCACTTCTCGTTTCAACAGATCGGCCGCGTGAGTGGAACTCCGAGAGTAGTCAGAGCTAGACTTGGTGTCCAAAACAAATAAAATGTTAATGAAAAAAAAAAAAAAATATCACTGAAGCAATTGGGAACAACAAATGCGACTGCACCAAATGTCGACTATAGTGCTAAAATGTGCACTATTTTTCTCAATATTATTAGCGCTCCTCTTTGGACGCATGTCATAGTGGTCACAGACAGCCGGCTAGAATCTGCGCTTGCCGCTCTTGAAGCTATTCCAACTGCAGAAGGATACTCAACTTGCGGCACGCGGCTATAAAGTATTCCGAGCTTAAGTGTGATTGTTTCACATGACACTACTTCTCTCGGCACACAGCTTGTGCAAAAGCACCTTGACCTGGCTGGCCTCCATTGCTGCCGGGGAGCACACTTTTTTTCTCCCACGAAAAACAAGGGTAAAAAAGAAGCTTTTCCCGGCACTGTTCCTACAATCTGTCGCGGAGCACAGATTGCTACCCATTGCAAAGGAACTTTCAACCTTGAAGCTGTGAAATCTCGATTGCTGATGTCTGGAAAGCCACTTTGCGGCTGCCTGGGTTGCTCGTTCGCCTGCCTGCCGGTGACATAGGCGGGTAGGGAAAAGTAGGGATTTTTCATTGTTGCCAGTAGAGAGTCGCCTCCTGGAACCCTCGTGGCCGGTGTAACTTGAAAATTCAACAACTTTGCGGAAAATTTTTATTTTCAGAAAATATTTTGGCTATTAGTTGAGAAAGGGTTATTGATGCGGTGTGCCGATTTCCAGCCAAATCGGAAACTATAAAAGAATCGGCGGAGTTTCCCTTTAAAGGTTTACCAATGAGCAGAAAGGAGGAAACTCCCTCAATTCCTCCTTTCCATTTGAGGAAGAGGGAGACCCTCCTTTTTGCAGGGAATAGCTCAGAGACTCGCTCCTATGGGGGAAAGGCAGAGAAATGTGTGTGGAGGGAATGGAGAGGAGGAAACGGAACCGGTTTTCTTCCCGGCAGAAGACTAGTCTATAGGTCGGCCTTTAGGAAGGGAGTTTGAGACTGCCATTTTTTAACTGTCTGATGGGGTGTCTTTGTTAGTGACCAGAATTCGCGACTCCAGCAAAACGGACGCCACCAAGCGGGAAAGCCGGGAACCAGCCGGACCAGGTCGCTCTGCCCCCCTCCGCGTCTCTGGTGGCTTTCGCGGACATGTGTTGTCGGCGCGGTGGCGAGCAATGTAGTTTGACGAAGGTCCAAAAATATCTTAAGTTTACTTGAGTGTTTGTTTGAAAGCCCGTTTACTCCACAACACACGGTCGCATGCTTTCGATTTCTTGGATGGGGAGGAATCTCGGAAAAACGTTTTGATTTCTTGTCTGTCTCAAATCACATTCAAAGTGACGACTACTTGGTAACTGATAAGTGGTTTCTTTATAAGGATTTAGAACAGTGGACTGAGGACGACAGACGAGGTGTTTCACTGAAGGGAACACCAATGTTGCAGTCAAATGAATAAGAAGTTTCGATAGCTGCTTTTCTTGAGTTTGGTTGTGTTCGATTAGCTTCAAGTTTGAGCCACCCACGCCGGTCGGTGCGTTGGCTATTCATCTTGGCTGCTTTTCGCCGAAAAAGCCTCTGGACCACACTGAAGGAGTTGGGCTGATTTCGCAATTACTTGATTCAGGAAAACCTGCTCGCTGCATATGATTAATGAGGGAAATTATCTGCTTTCAAAAGGTGGGAGATGCGTCTCACAAAGTTAGAAGCTGTCACGACATTATGATCTATCGCACCTCCAATATTTATATTATACCCCCGTCGAAGCCAGCAGCAATATACGTCTACATTGCTCTGGTTGACCGGCCACAAAAAAATACTCATTTTCTCTGTTCAGGATTCGAAGTAAAGTTTAATGCAGAGAGGTTCTGCGTGAATCTCCAATGAAGACTCTCTTCAGTTTGTCCGCATTAGTCTCCGTGCTACCGGCTAGAACCATTTGGCTAAGTTTAAGTAGTAGCTCTCTGTCTGTCAAATGTACTTTTATTCAGCAGTTCACCTAATAGCTAGTCAACTAAGCTCATATTTCAACCCGGAGAATATACTAATACAGTAAAACCTCGTTAATTCAACCCCCGCTAATTCGGAAATTCGGATAATTCGAACTGCCGATCCGGTCCCGTCAAACGTATGTATTAGTCAATGGCAGCAAACGCTCATTAATTCGGAGGGAACGCGGCGCGCTATGGTTAATTCGGACGAATTCGGCAGGTGGCGCTACCTACCATCCGTTCCAGAGGGTATGACCGCTATCCATCCGAGGTGCACACATGGTTTTTCCGGTTTTCCCATGGTTCTCCGCTCTTCCGGTTCTCCGTGTTTCGCACCAGTTTTGCTCTGGATTGCCGTGCTTCAGCGCGCTAGCCGCTACTCTCCTGGCATCGAAGCGGCAGAAGCATACGGTAGCACAAGTGACTGACGACTGGAATGGCAAAATCGCGACACGCGGGGCTATCGTTCCCGAGCGCGCCGATAGCGAGAGTGACAGTCACGTTTCATGCCTCAACGTGGGGATCCTAAAGCCCGCCATTTTAACCGGCCACCCCCGCGTTGTAAAAATGCAACGTGACTGGCACTCTCGCTGTCGGCGCGCTCGGGAAAAGTAGTGCCGGGTGTCGCGATTTTGCTGCTCCGATTATTGGTCAGTTGTGCTACTCGTTTTCCGTTCCAGCTGTACTGGCTGTACTAGGCTAAGAATAGTGATGAAAGTGGAAATACTAAGGGCCTTGAAGGATGGCGTCTCTCGACAAGTGATGGAAAGTTACGACGTCAAGAGAAGCAGTTTGGCCACGTACGTGAAAATTGAGGCCGATATCCTACGGGCTTTCGAGAGCGAGAAGTTCAACGCGAAAAGAAAGGCCGTGGGCGGTGGTGCACCCGAAACTAGAAGAGGCCTTGCTGTGCTAAATCGTCAGCGCACGGGATGCGTAGCTCCAACAGTGCGAGTGCGGTGGAGCACTCGACCGCGCTAAGGAAAGTTGCCGTCTCCGCCCCGGTGTCGTCCAGGAAGCAGGCGGTAATAACAGATTTCTTCTCAAAATAAAGGTATGTCACAGGGAAACATTTTCGCGCAGTTTTCTTTGTCCTTTCGATATTTCGACTTTCGGATAATTCGGACAGTTTTGCCGGTCCGATGAGATCCGAATTAACGAGGTTTTACTGTATTGCTTTAGTGGGACTTAGTACGTAATATACATAACCCGCTCGTCCAAATGACTTCTCGATTGCTACTAAAACCTGAATTGAAGTAAGAGTATCGGCTGCTTAGTGGGGCGCCAGTGGGTTAACATGGGCTTGGCTCAAGAAGCGCTTGCTTAATTTTCGTAATTTTCCTGCAGCCTGTGTTGTTGACTGAGCAGACGACCGGAGCTGTCTCAATTTCGCGGACAGATAAGTCGCATGGTCGAGGCATGCGAGTTAGCTGAAAATTAGTCTCGGTGGAACAATTCTGTAGTCATCGGCGCTTTCCTTAGATGATCAAAACTGATAAGAGTCTATTACCGTCTCTCCGGAGCCCATAGTTTCGGTTTTGAACGAAATCTCCAAAACGGAAGTTTGACATGAAAAGAACAAAAAAAAAACAAAAAAACATTGGGAAAACAAAGCTATGCTCTGCACGTTTATGTGCACCGGCTACACTTAACCGTCTCAGTTCAAATACCTATAAAATTGGGCATTAAACAAAAGAAAATCTGTTAAATTGAATGCGCCACCCGTTGAGGTGGCCCGGCCGAGCCGACGCGACCTGGACCCAGCCCTCATGTTTGTTTGGTGGTGGCACCCCCTATAGGTCGCTGGAGTCGCGAATATGGTTTGGTTGCTTTGGTTGTGAGCTAAAAAAGTTTGCACACCTCTGTACTAAACTATGAACTCGTTGCAAGGACACTTGAAAATGTTTAATGATATTTGGCAGTTCAGTTTCCCTCGGCTCTTGGCTGTTGTATATTTCCCCGTTGAAGCATTGACATCTGAAGGGAATGATCCATTATCCAAACATTCTTGACGAAAAACCTCATCCTAGAGTCTCGGCAGTAGTATCGGTAGCATTGCCGATTTTTGCTAATTTGATCGCAAAGCAGGTCGGCCCCGGGCAGAGCTTTCGATCGGATTACCTTGGGCAATTTTGGTTTCTTGTGGATCTCATGTAAAAGAGGTTTCTGATGGGGCGGTTATGTTACGGTTCTCTCCAAAAGAGGTTGGATTAAAAGGCATTGCTGCCTTGTGCGTCTTGCTTGCAGTTAGAGAACCAGAAGGAAGCCTTTGAGCAAGAGCTGCAGCAGCAATTGCGTAGACAGGTGGCAGCCCACACGGAGCACCTCAAGGAGGCTCTGGAAGACCAGCGGCACGACCTGGACCGTGCCTTTGGGCAGGCAATAGAGCGCAAGATCATTGAGGAACGGAGCCGTCACAATGCGGCACTGGCTGCTTCGGTCGCTAAGCTCCAGGGCATGGAGGGCTACCTCAAGGGTGAATGTTCTGCTTTTTTCGTTTGGACTTGTGCTGTTTGCTGTGTCACGGGAGTTCACCTTTTTTCATTTGCAGCTTGATCACCTTGGAAATTTTAAACCAGCTTAATGATTCCGAGTAATTATTTTTCCCGGTACAGAAGTCAGCTGCCTTTCCTTCATGCCAGTTAAAAATCGCAACTTTTCCCTCTTCGTCGTTAGAACAGTCTGAAAATTTGGGAAGGAAAACCCAACTTTTACCACGGTATTTGGCAAATTTTAAAAATCTAAAAACAAAGAGCCCTTCATAAACAACTTTTTTGAGGAAATGTTAGACGAATAGAGGTAGAGTGCATGAATGTAAACTTTACAAACTTGCTTATAGCTACGGTATTCGGCAAAATTTAGAAATCTAAAAACAAAGAGCTTTTTATAAACAACTTTTTTAGGGAAAAGTTAGTTGAAGAGAGGTAGAGTGCGTGGACGTAAACTTTACCAACTTGCTTATAGCTGGACAAGACCAGAGAGGTGCACGGCATTCGTGTATTGCCTCGAATAATTTGTGCACTGTTTATGAACAAGGCGCACGGAACTGCTTTTCTACGGAGGTCGTGTATAGCCTATGAGTGCTATCTGGAGAAGGAGCTTAATATTTAGAGAAGTAGGAGGAAAGGAAAATGGTACAAATATGTGTTTCAGAGCGTCTCTGCTCGCCTTATAGTTTGTTTTATCTTAGGTTGTACTACAGTCGAAGGCTCGAACGCATACAACCACAAAGACATACTAAAAGCACAAGTCACGGTACATTCACTGCACTTGATTCTTTTAGTCAATGAAAGACCACACACAGGAAGATGGATAAATGACATGATGTCACTTTGACGCTGGTTGGTCCCATTGGCTCGTAGCAGCGGCTGCGCTTTAAATTAAGGTGAAACTAAGTGTTATTGCTCGTCAACCGCGCTGGTTGGTTCATGCTCTGGCGGATTGATCGCCGGCATCATCTGAATTTTCAGACTATGTCGGCAATGTGAGGAGCTAAAAGTTGCGAGAAAACATTGCCAAATTGTAGGATGGCGGCTACTGTGATAAGTCAGAACCAGGGTCTTGTACTCCTTATGAGACTACTTCCATAAAGCCCTGCATGCAACACGGCGCGCGTTGCACTCTGGGAACTATAGTTGGCCAGGGAGGAGAGTGGCATGGTTTCGGTTTCGATCGACACGTCGACAAGAGATTATACACAGAGCGTGGACTATTAACGGCCGTTATCTCATGTTTTCTGGTCCCGAGAGCGTCACTTGTGGTCTCTAAACTAACCTAAATGGCCAGACCTCGAAGCTTTAGCACAAGCCGGAGACGTATAGCTTGTCCTAACACATGCTTGTTGTATTTTTGTACTTGAGCCTTTCTGTTAGCGTTCCGATCGAGGTATGTGGACGAGCCAGTGCTGGGAATCTCGACGCTGCGAAGCTCGGGGATCTTGCTTGTGTACGAATCAACAAGCTGTAGCAACCAATAAGTATGCATACATCGAGCTCGCGCCTTTACATTAGTGTTGTTCATCAGGAAGTTTGTTTGTTTCGTGCGTCCAAGACGAAATATTACTTTTTGCAATTACTGGTTTTCTTAACACGCCTGAGTACGCGAGGTAAAACTCGGAGGCGCCATTGAAAAGCTCAATTTTAACACACTGCTTATCTCTTATCTGTACTGACCCACAATACTGCACGAAGTGAAGCCCCACCCGCTTGCATTTCACTAATATTCAACAATCGCGTATGCGCATAAAGTTATCCTGCAATCACATAGGCACATTCGCACATACAAACCGTTTTAAGAAAGCAAAAGTCGAGCACTTGTGTGAAGAACGTGAAGAATGTCGCACCGTTCGCCGGAAGTGCGCCGGACGGGCATGAACCCCTATGCGGTGCGCCAAACAAACGCAATTATTCTAAGCGCGTTTGACGGTTGCTAATGGCCATAATATTTGTTATATGTTTGCTTTCTTCCTGCCTAAGTATGCCGAGATAATTTCAGACACACCGTTCAGGCACAGATCTTGGGCGTCAGTAAAAGCTCGTCCAAAAAGGCTTAGCGAGGAGTAGGGGACGCTTGTTAGGGCCTCCGTCGTAGCTAGCCGATCTTAGCGTTTGCGAAAACTTAATCTTCCATCAACATAAAATTTGAGTGGGAGATATATGATGACACGAGGAAGACATCATATGGTGAATTCGCGTGGTTCTTTCTGCGCGCTCTCGAGCGCTCTATCCAGAGCGCGCGAAATCGGGTGGTTGAAAGAGAGTGCTGTCGCCTGATCGGGTGGTTCATTCCGAGGGCGCCTCTCCCTCTCAGAGCGCTCCCTGGCACTCTGTCTGTAGCCGCGGAGTGCGGAGCGGCGCAGGCGTCACGTGGTACTTGGACGGGGATCACGTGGTTTTGTTGACGATGGCCGGCAGTAGTCTGGGGTGGTGTGCGGGGTCCAGCATGACGGTGATTGGTATCTGGTTCAACAAAGTGCTTGTGCATTCGACGGTGCGAGGATTACAACGGACGGGGCGACATTCGTTTGCGACCTTAGCACGAAAAGTCGACGTGTGAAATATTTCCAGTGCTTTCCCGAGATCGTTCATCTCACGGCGGTAAGTAAGCTAAGCCTAACCGACGACGAAACAGCTCGCAGAGCTCGCCGCTGTTTTACCCGGCTTTGTGGTCGCTTCAAGAAATTTTCAGGTTTGGTAAAAGTGCGTTCAAAGGTTTGTGTTGTAAAAAAAATAAAGGGAGAGCCGAATATAATGCACTGTGATTTGTGTCACATTGTGATGCTTGCACGATATTTCGCCGTGAGAAAAATGCGGTTTATTAACCATTTTATATTTGCCTGCTCTGTCGTACCCATGACCGCTATCGCAGCGCGTTCACTGTCGAAAACGCGATGAGTTGACAACTGTTTCCGAGCGTTGGCTTTCGTTCCGTTCTCCAAAAGTCTATTCGCATACTGCTGTTTTCTTCTTTTTTTTTTTTTTTTTTTTTTTTTTACATGCCGATGCGTAGAACAATTTACGTCACAACTGTTATTTCATCGCGTTGCGAGCGTAAACTTTGCTCAATCGTCCACCGTACGCTGTAAGATAGTGTTATTTTTAATGCATTACCAATGTCAAGAAATTTTAATTCCGTGACTGGTCTGAGAATCTCGGAGCGCTCCGAAGCCAGCAGTTGTGATCGGCTGAAAAGGATCCCGAGTAGCTCTGGCGGCGAGGAAGGGGCGCTCTGCTGAATCGAGGTCAGAGGCGAGAGGCGACCACCCGAATTCACCAATAGTGACTTTTGTGCAGTAGTGAGGTCGAATTTATTGCGCTTCCTTAAAAGTTCATGCATCAACGCTGGGCTCAACTTTGATACTCCTGTGAGGATGCGGCTTGCTTTTCGCCCCATTAAGTAACAAGAAGCGGATGTTTGGCAAACAAAATACGTGTAAGGCTCCAGGTGACCAAATTTCAGTTGTAGTTCACTGGTATTAGACGGGATTATTGAAATTGAACTCAAAGATGCACTCGTGGGGTGAGGTGACTAAGCCACATCTTACTACGTTTGCATACGCACCCATAATAGGTGGTGTTTCGGGAACCAAGAAAAGTGCCCCGGTCTTTGTTTTGTATCGCTCGAGAATGAGTGTATTTTACGTTCGTGACAAGTCAGATAATCGAAAACGCAAGCAGCGCGCTCGGTCGCGGCGTGATAGCATGAGATGAAGCTGCTCAGTCCAAACCGAAACTGAGTGGCCAACTAGTTCCCAGAGTGCACTGCGTGGTATTTTACCGCGATGGGGCGCGTCGGTTTTGGAAGAACTCCATTATCATGTCTGCCGTATGCCTCTGTGCCGCCTCTTAACAGCGCACACGTGTCGAGCTTCACCGCTTTGCAGCGGAGGGTTAGGTGCAGTGGCTGACATGGGTGAGCACCTGGGTTAGTGTGTTACACTCAGTAATTATGCTCAGTACAATTCCGGGTCCACTTTTTTTTTTTTTTTTTTGTCTTAGTGGTAGGTTGATCTCCAATTTTAAAAATCTGCACCGAGAAAAAAAAATGCAGTTCTTTATTTGAATAAATGGTAGTCAAGGTTGTTCTCGTGCAGCTGTCGATTAAAAGAACAGCGAACTTTAGCCTCACTCTGGTTCCAACGAAGCTAAGGAGCAGTGTCCCTTGCACAAGTGTAGTTTTTCATAAGATTTGGAAGGGGGGGGGGGCGGGGGGGGGCGGGGTTGGCAGTTCATTATTTTAAAGTCTCGAGTTTGGTAGGTTCATAAAACTTGAGGAACACATTTTGGTCGATAAACGACCTAGTTTTTTGGAGGCATTTTACAGAACTTGTATACAGTGGCGTACCAACTTTTTTTTTGAGTTGGGGGGGGGGGGGGGGCAAACCAGATGCCCCCCCAGGGCCGGGGGGGGGGGGGGGTGCCCTTGGTATCCCTTGGGCGCCCGTCGGCCAGTGTTTGCCCTGCCCAGTGGCAGCTGTTTCAGGGGGGACAAAACACGTACCTTGCCCCCCCGGTTGGTACGCCCATGCTTGTATACACAGGCTAAAGGAACTACTGGCGGTAAAAGTGTGAGGGAAGAGAAGCTTTATCACAACTGAAGTGTTGTGCTATAATTAACTTTTTGTCAATTGTTTAGTATCCATTGTAAATGGAACCTTCTCTGACTAGAGCCTTATTTCTAAAAAGAATGCCCTGTGTTCCTTTGGCGCCCCATCAATTCTTATTACAGAAGGTAACAAGTAATATGCTCCAGTATCAAAGAGAAAACCTCTGTCATCATCAAAGATGGACTCATTTAGCGATGTAATCATTTTTTCATTTTCAAGTGATGTGCTAACAGATGCTGGCATCTGCTCCAGAAAGATCGGTGACTGCTCCAAACCAAAGTTTTATTTGCTACAGAACCTACTACGAAAGGCAAAATGCCGCTTCCATCACTGTCATTTTCAAGAACAAACACTTTCTGTGCCTCTTCATTTTGTTTTATCTTTTCGTACGTCGCAGCCGTTGGCTGCTCGTATCCTCCGCGGGAAAGTAGACACGCGGGCGTTGTTTGTAATTGTCGGTTTGTGTAACCCGACATAGGCTGATGGTTTGTGTGCCCTCGATCCGACAGCCCGTGACGAGCTGGACCGAGTGTCGCAGCAGGCCAAGGGCCTGTGGCTGGCGTGCCAGGGGCTGAAGCAGACTCTTGTGTACGGCCACACGAGCCGGGAGGGCCCCCAGCCGCTGGCTCAGGACGTGCAGCCCGTGCGGGAGGCGGCCCCCATGAGCCCCTACGTCCCGCTCGTGTTGGCCAGCATCCCCGAGGAGGCCCTCAGCCGCGGTGTCTACCCAGAGGTGGCCCTCAAGGAGCGCTTTGCCCACGTCGAGCAGGTCTGCCGCCGCGTGGCGCTGGTCGACGAGCGGGGTGGCAGCCTCCTGCGCTACCTGGCGTCGTACCTCCAGTCCTTGTTCATCGTTTACCCCAAGGTGAGCTGCGCGCTTAGCATTCACGTAGCAAAGCTGGAGGAAAAGGTCCGCCATCTTCCTGTGTGTTTGGGTTGCGTCGAAGTGGCAAGGCATAGACGCGGACATTGATGGTCCCGGTGGGCCCAGATTGCTGACGAGGCTTTATTAAACAGAAAGAAGAAGCAAACTGTCCCTTGCAAAGCCAGTGCCTAGAGTCACTGACAGGATGAGAAGGACAGGGCATGTCTTTTGAATGCCTAGCCTCCAGCACGTGCTCGTTGCCTGCCATCTGACTTTGTCGACGCCTGCTTGCTCGAAGCTCACGAGACTCCAAAGTGTTATCGAAGGCGGGAAGCTCGCCCTGGTTTTGGCTGTTTTAGCTTTATTCTGCGAGAAAAGTTGACGAGCAAGTGAACATGTTCGACGCATTGCGGTAAAGTCAACGCACCTAACCTTTAATTTGCTTCTTTTTTTTTTCCACCTTTCTGTCTGTTTTGTTCTTTCTCTCGGGACCATTGATGTCGGTGCTTACACTTTGCCGTGCTCCGCTCCCGTCTTTACCTCCCGGTTGTGCGAATCTGGACTGCCTATCGCTGATGGGAGGGTGGCTGTGGGAAACAGCTCCGCTTGGAACGCAAACACTGAAGACACTTCCACAAAAATTGGATGATAATGATTAGACGCATGTTTAATCTCGATATGCTGCCTAATTTAGTTTGGAATTTTCCTACGCATATCTTCTTACAAGTGCAACGTTCAAAATATAATGAAAATCGTTCAAACTGAGATGTAAAAATCTGAAAGAGAGACTGAGAGAGGTGACGTAATCAGTATCTGCGGACACAGCTGCGGGAGTCTTTACACCAACTCAACTCTGTTACGTTACGCCATGGTGGTGCTGCGTCGGGCACACTCTCTGTCTAGGGCTGGGTGCAGAAGTTACCATAAGGGACGGTCATTCCTGTGTCGTTTGGAAAGAAACCATACTAAAACCCTACTTCTCATCAAAATGCCACGAGTGGGGCTGTACCAAAACAGCCGAGAAAGGTTTGAAGATCACTGTGTGCTTAGTTCGTCCGAGAACGTGAATAGGTGCGTGAAAATGGAAACCGGATATTGTTGGACCATGATTGCTTGTGCGGAAGGCACTTTGGGTCGAATTCACGGATGCTTGTGGTTGCCAGATTTAGTTTTGTTTTGTTCCAACACGAATGCGGAAAAACTGTGTCCGGACCACCTGTGGACCACATTCAGTGCGTCTTCACGTTCAAATGGCCGTCTGATCGTTCAAACTGTTGTCTGATTGTTCAAACTGTCGTCTGCTCTTTCTGACTCGTTTAAACTGTTGTTTGCTCGTTCAAATGACCGCCGCCAGTAGACCAAACATTGTGATAGGAGTAATGGCAGGCCTCAAAAGACTTAAGTTTGAAGGTTGTTTGGGATAAGTAGGCTCAATGTAAACAGTAGATACAAGGAGATGTTGATAATTGCTCCCAGTCACCATCACTGACTTGTTATGCCTGATTCGCTTAAGGCGATTCTGCTTGTGATTTTTAGTATCAACGTCGAGCATCGCAGCTACTGTCCACGCTTTTGAAGCCCGAGTGATGGTGCGACTGAAAATAGCGAGCATAATCTCGTGTTAATCAAGCTTTAAAGTCCATTCTGCTGCTTTCACGTGGAATAAATCGCCGCTTGTCACTTTATTTACACTAAGTTTTGTGGTGTAACGAGCCTTGTTAATTGCGCTTAGGCCACTAAAGTAGTGAGACATTGCTAGAAAGATGTAGAATCAACAATTCCAACGCGAAAAAGAGCACGGGGACTCGCACTGACGCTGACAACATCACATTCCAATGGTTTGTTGATGCAAGATGCGGCGCTCCCCTATCGTGCATGCGCCGCGCTGGTGGCGTACTGCTAGGAGTACTCTGGTTTGTTTGTAAACATGAGCTGGTGTATCGACTGTTGCAGGTTATACCAAAAATTGGCTGCATGTTTGGTCATTCTGCCAAATGCGTTTAAATGCAATAGCTTTATATTGTGGGTGATGTTCTTAGTTCGAGTGGTGCCTAGGGCGGGATGGCCCTTAGTCTTTCAGTGCCTGGGGTGGGTGGTGCTCTTAGTTCAGGTGGTGCCTAGGGCAAGGTTTTGTATGGAAACAGATTGCATCACACCATTGTCTATTTGTGACGCTGCGTGCGCTTCCCTTCAGCACCACCCGGATACAATGCCCTTGAGCTGAATTTTCTTCATCACCAAGAGAGGGGAAGCACACTTTCATGCCTTTTCCAGTCCTCGTTACATGCTCTTTTTACACCACCTGTTTCTGCTCCTCTCTTTCTTGCCGTTTTCACCCCTCTCCGCTCTGCGCGCTTAATCACACCACCTGCTTCTACTCCTCCCGTTCCTGCTTGCTGGGTCCGTAGCTCAGTCAGCAGCGCACCCGGCTACCACAGCGTTGTCTGGGGTTCGATCCCTGGAACCCGTTGCCATTTGTTTCAAGATCATTTAGCAGTTATGGACTGACCAACCACACATTTCATGCTTACGTGGCCTCTGGGGTTGATGGGCTCTTTAATGCTACTGCTTTAAAAGCAGGACAAGCCCCTCTCACAAAGCTCACGGCTCGCCATGATTGGTAGTTTCGTGCTCTTCACTCGCCTCCTCTCCAGCATTCGCTGTGCTAAAGTGGAAAGAGCAGAGGGCCTTGTGGGAGGGGCTTGTCCTGCTTTTCTTAACTTGCAACATACTATACGGGGTGTTTCTCAAAACACTAGCCACATCGCTCTTACAAAAAGTATGCATGATGTCCTATAGACCTTTTTAAATTACCCAAGCACCAAGAAGCATGCTGTGAGTGTAGTTATATGCGCTGCACGCACTGGCGTCTGCAGCAGTCACTGTTTTAAAGCAAAAGCCTACAACGAATGGCATCTTGCGTGCACATTTTTCAGCACCTTATTTTGGTTATTTACTTTGAAATTTTATATGGGGAAGGTGAGCTCGTGCAGCGCATATACCTACGTTTCCAGCATTCTTCTTGATGCTTGGATAATCTTGCAGTAGGTCTGTTGGTTTCTGCCGAAAAAGCCTATTTAGGTAAATTAATAACGTTTGGTACTTTTTAATTAGTAAATTTAAAGGTATGGTTTTAATCAGACACTTTCTGGGCATCATTGAAAACCACTGAATCAGCGCACTTTACAACAATATATGCCATGCGGAGGATTTTATAGCGTTCCGAAATATCTGAGTTTTGAAGTGTCCGTTTCCTATAAAAGCGCATCTCTCCGTCAGCGGTCCTGCTCTCCCGTGACCAAAATGAGCAACTAGCGTGCTCCGCCACACATTCTTCAAATGACTGCCGAAAATCATCAAAGGGACGCATGTTTTCGGCCACCTGTTAGGAATTGCATGTATGACCACTCGCTATTTTGTTACTTACCAAAATTCTGCACTAGGAGTCTTCTGTGACACTTTAAAAATCGATTTAGTATGCCTAATGAATTGAAACAAAAATATTATTTTTAATGTAATTTAGAAAAAATGTCAAACTGTGTCCCTTTGATTTTTGGCTAAGTTTGGTAAGTTTTTAAGTGTAACCTACTTAGGATATTTTAATGACCTTGACATCACCGGAGAGTTCAAACTTAGTTATTTTTATCGAATACAGGATCAATATGATATGTCCAAATTAAAATATGTTGCATACCATTTTTTTAGACCACCTGAGACTGGGTGGAAGAAACAAGACGTCGTCTTGTTTCTTCTACCCAGTCTCAGGTGGTCTAAAGAAATGGTAAACCTACACCGGCTCGCCTGCGCCCTAACTGTTTTTTTCATGTTGCATACATTTGAATAAACCAATGTTTTAAAAATTCAGCAAATTTGGGACCGATTTTCTGGAAATTTACTATTTTTATTTGCTTCGTGTTTTATTAGTAGCAAGGTATGATTGCAGTTTATCAGAAAATATATAGTATTTTGTTTTATGACTGCAATTAAAACTTGAATTTTGTCAGTTGTTCGTAGTAACTGCGTCCTCGCATAGGTGCTATTCTGGCCAACCTTGTGGCGTGGTATAGTTAATTACGTGATATTAATGCTTTAATTAACATGTAAGCTTAAAATAAATAAAATTGTGTGTAATGCGGAGTAAAAAGTATTTTGCTCCACAACAAAGCATGCTGTTTTACAATGTGCATGTGGCAGGATCCAAGCTTAAATTGCGGTCATATAAACTAAATACTGTATATATAATTTTCTAATAAACCACTATTATAGCTTGCTACTAATAAACAAATTGGTTTTTGATAGGGGTGTGCGAATATTGAATTTTTCGAATACGAATCGAATACGAATAAGACTAAAAACGGGCTTCGAATATCGAATCGAATACCGAATATGTGTCTAGTAAACAAAAATTACAAAACAAGAGGTAACGTAGGTTTTACTGTATTTTTAAAATAAATCAAAGCAACTGCATTTTACTGGGCTGCAGCAGGCTAAAGACACTTCTAGTAATGCACTCATTACAAATTATCGTGTAGGAAAATTAACTGCTCAACGTGTTCCGAAAGTAAGCGCCCCCTACGCGCCGGGACAACATTTCCGCCAGTGGAAAGACCCTTCCACTCGGGAAACCTGCGAAATTTCGCTAAAGTATGAAAAAGTTCGACTTATGGACAGTCGTCCTCGGCTGCTACACGAATATTTCAAGTTTTAGGAAATGAATAATTTAGAAAGTAGTTTATTTTATATTTTATAAATTGGTTACCAATGTTTACACCATATAAAAGCAAAAATGTGCGCTTTTAACGCTTTCATTAGTTATAATTGTGAACCATTGATGCCAATAAACCCAACAAATAGTGCATTTTTCTCCGCCAGGTGGAATCAACTAGTTTCTTTTTCATTTTTGTGGATCCGCACAAAAGTTGAGCTTCAGTCGACCCTTTGTCGAACATCACGTTGAAAGTTTGAAAAAGTCGAACTTGGTCGCATTCGAACCTGGGCAGGTACACGACATCCCTAGTTGTTTTGACCACGTGGTTTTGACTGCGCGGGTGTGGCAGAAGTTGTTGTCGATGGCGATGCAATGTTCCGTTCGCACCTAGCATTTTCTTTTTTTTCTTTTTAATTTTCAAACATTTATACTAGAAAACACCCTCGAGATTCATTTTATATTTATATTTAAATCTCGAGGTTTATTTTATTGTTTCAATTTATATAACGCGCAATTACATGAATGTTGCTATAAAAGTGCCATACAACAAAGGGCTTGGTGAAAAAAAAACCGAAACTGATCCTCTCTTGCTGCCATCGGAAAGATAGAAACGGAGTAGACCGATAACGCACGCATCATAAGCCTTCTTCGGTGAATACACATTCATAGGGGAATGCATGGCAGGCAGATTATTCGTTACTTGCTCTAATATTCGCAGTTTGTGCGAATATTCGTCGCTTTTCCCTAATATTCGGCTTTGGTCGAATATTCGGGAACTTCCGAATATGCAATTTTCTAACCGAATACGTTTCGAATAAGGAAAATATTCGATTCGTATTCGAAATTTCGAATATTCGCACACCCCTAGTTTTTGAAAAAAGCGATCTTGTGTTTGCTAAATTTTCTAAACATTCGTTAATTCAAATGTTGGTAACAAATTTTATTTTTGAACATATAATATTGAACTTTTATTCATTCCAAATAGCTAGATTTTAGTTTTATGGTGATAACAAGGTCATAAAAATAGCTTAAGTAGGTGACACGTAAGAACTTGCCAAACTTTGCCAAACATCATCCAAAAAACACAGTTCGACATTTAAAAGAAAAAATTATTCCAAAATGTAAGAATTTTTTTATTTCCTTATGTATCATGAAATGTGTTTTGAGAGTGTCACAAAAAAAGTCCTAGTGCTGTATTTTGAAAAGTGAGATAATAGCGACCGGTCAAACATGCGATCCCCGACAGGTGGAAGAAACTTCAGTTTTTGCCTCGGCCATTTCAATGGTCATAACTTAAAAAAAAAAAAAAAAAATCCGCTAAGCTGGCCGTTTGTGCTCTCTTTCGTTTCAAGAATGCACTCAAAACTTTTCTTTTTGTCGTGAAAATTAAAAATTTGACCTCAAAACCATGTCTGAACTGAGATGAAAACAGCCAGTATTTTGTTTGTATGACTGCAATTAAAGCTTGAATCTTGTGAGGTGTTTGTCGTGACTGCATCCTTGCATACATGCTATTCTTGCCAATATTGTGGTGTGGTATGGTTAATTATCCGACATTAATGCCTTGATTAACATCGTCACGACGCCGGCAGTAGTAGCGCGGGTCGCATCGGGAGGTTCGGACGCTTGCTATCCCACAAGGCCGTAGGAGTAGGCGACTCGGAAGACATGGGGGACAAAGACGAGAACACTCGGGCAAACTGTATAGTAATGAGGGTTTAATACAAAAAGATAATCAGATAGAACCAAAACACTCATAAGAAAACTACACAAGCACTTAAACAAGTGGCAGATAAATCATGAACTAACGGTATACGGAGGTTTACGCGCGGAGGGTGAGATGCGAGGGTATGACAACAAAAAGAGTAATGGGGACAATAGTTACAATAGCGCGCAGTTAGGCATTCCGGCACGACGGGGCCCGCGCAGTGGAGCACTGGGAGGCGGGGTCTCCTGTGACCCTAAGGCACAGCAGCTTGTCCCATCCTGATGCAGTGCTCCTGCAGGTCCGGTGGGCGGGTTTTGTGGGGTACGGCGCACAGGGGCACTCTGGAGAGGACGGTCTCGTAGGGCTGGGGCACGGAGGTTGAGGTCACTCGGTGCCCAGGCTGAGCTTGCCTCGGTGCCTAGTTGTGAACGCATGGAGCCGAGAAATCTGGCGACTGTTTGCTGCCAGTTCTCCACATCGACTAACTCCTTGCTAAACACAAAGCAGCGGGCACAGACCGTTAAGAAAAACACAAAAAAAATAAAATAAAACCTGCGTCTTCCCCAAAACATCACCCCCACAAGTGTCCCCAAAACACACACACACACACACACACACACACATACACATACACATACAAAAAAAAAAAAAGAAAAAAAAAAAAGGACCGAACCAGACTTATTCCACCCACCAGCTGCAAACCATTCCTGAATTCCTAGGACCTGGTCCTGGTAACTCGCTGCCGGACGGCTGGAGCTGTGGGCAGGAAAACACGAATGTCAAGGGGCCATAAAAGAATCACAACCGTGTCCCCTCCCAGGGGTAAGACACAGTCCCCCGGCAATAACAACTCCGCCCCACACTAACCCGTGCCTGGCTTGTCTTCGGAGACCAGGTTGGTTTTTGTGGAAAACATGTAAGCTTAAATATAAGTGAAATTGTATGTAATGTGGAGTAAAGTATTTTACTCTGTAACAAAGCTTGCCGTTTTGCAACGTGCATGTGACAGGATTAGAGCTTTAATTACAGTCATAAAAACTACATACTGTAAATTACATTTATATTTTTTAATAAACCACTATTATACCGTGCTACTAATAAAAATATTTTTTTTTTTTCGAAAATCAATTTGGAATTTGCTAGATTTTAGAAAAAATTGTTTATTCAAATTTATATAACAGGTTTTATTTTCAACATATAATATTCATATTTATTGAAAAGAGTTAGATTTGAGCTTTCTGGTGATGCAGAGTAAAAAGTATTTTACTCCACAACACAGCTTTCTGTTTTACAATGCGCATGTGACAAGATTTAAGCTTTAATTGCAGTCAAATCAGCATAATACCATACATACAGGGTGTTCTATTTTAATTCAAACAGATTTATTACAAAAAATCTGTGAAAGGTACACTAGTGCGGCTTGTGCAGGTGAGTTATATGGCCAGGGGGACATTTTATAGACTGCTAATCTTCACGACAAGTCAATGAGCTAAAATGTTTTAATTAACATCTTAATTACAGTAGTGAAAATAAACATGGTTTCAATTGGGAACTTGCTGCGCATCATCTAAAATCAGTCAATTTTAGAATGACTTGAAGCACGTTGGAAACGTGGGGGTGCTTCTTCGCGAGTGGCGACTTTGGTGCACACCCACGTTTCCCACATGCTTCAAATCATTCTAAAATTGACTGATTGGGTGGTTTTAGATGACATGCAGCAAGTTTCCAATTGAAACCATACATGTATTTTCACTAATTAATAAGTTAAGAAAGATTAATGAATTATCAGACTTATTGTGAAGATTGGCCGCCTATATAATGTCCCCGTGGCCGTTTAACTCACCTGCACAACCACGTTAGTGTACCTTTTACGGATTTTCGCAATAAATAGGTGTGAATTCAAATGAACACCCTTTATATTATATTTATATTTTTTAATAAACCACTATTATAACTTGCTACTAATAAAAAAAATGATGCAAATAAAAAATTGTGTTTTTGAGAAAATCTCTTCCGCACTTGCTAGATTTTAGAAACGTTTGTTCATTCAAATGTATGTAATTAATTTTATTTTGAATATATCATATTTAACTTTTATTCATTCAAAATAGCTAGATTCTGACTATGGAGATGGCAGGGTCATAAAATCTTAAATAGGTCGTACGTAAGGGCTTGCCTAATGGCAAAAATCGTAAAAGGAACACAGTTCAACTTTTTTTTTTAAATTATTACAAAATATAAGATTTTTTTTTTTTTTTCAATTCTTTAAGCGTAATGTAATCTATTTCGAGAGTGCCACAAAAGAGTCCTAGTGTGTTATATTGAGATGTGAGAAAATGGCGAGTGGTAAAACATACGATCCCCGACAGGTGGGAGAAATGTCAGTTTTTGTCTCTGTCACTTCAGTGACCAATTATTTGAAAACAAAAAATCCGCTAAGTTTGCCGTTTGTTCTCTGTATAGACCTTTTCGGCCTCCGTCGCATGGGCGCTGCCATCTTGGAATCACGTGACGCGGCCGCCATAAGGTGGCTTCAACTCGTCGCTCCCCTCTCCCCTCCGCGCCTTGGCGAAGGCGCGGCATTCGCGTTTTTCGTCGCATTTCACCGCGTTTCTCGCCTTATTGTAAATTGCCGTCCGATGCTTACATTTACAACTTAATTGCATGCCATCATTATGTGCACGACTACATATGCAGTTAATTTTGTAACCGATTTTGACTATTTTCACCGTCGGCGTACCGGACACGCGTGAGGAGGGAGGAGATACAGAAATCAGCGTCACACCTGGCGCATATTGAGCCCAGTTATTTATGACAACTTAAATTTACACAGTGATGGTGGCGGAATATTCGAAATAAGTATAGTGCAATGTATATGTATAATCACGCGTTTAGAATCTTAAGGAATGTGACCAAAATACTACGCGGCATATGAAGCTATGTGTGTTTCCTGAAAGCCTCCGGCCTTGCTTTCATAACAAATTTAAAATAGTTGTTTTTGATTATATAGGACATATAAGATATACAGATGATAAACGTTTAACTCACATTTTATCTGATGCTTGGGATAATGGTAACGTCCACGTCGGGCGATTTGTTTGTGCACTACATTACACCTAAATCTGTTAGACGATCTTAAATCGTTTTTGCAATAGAAACGTTTGCTTGATTTGTTTATTTATGAATTTAGAGAAACTGTACACTATGCTCGGTCACATATCTGCAGTCATTAAAAGGTGCTAACATTTTTTATACAAAATTTAATTAATGATTTTTATTTATTTTAAACACAAAGACCCCCGTTAAATAATCTGTCACGGGCAGCTTGAGAGTGCCTAGGGCTCGCATTATGTGATGCCGAAAAGAAGCCATCTACATGGAAATCACCCAAGTTCAGGGTTGTTGATTTTAAATCGCATCAGTTTGCATGGAGATCTGTCATGAAGGTTCATGAAGTCGTGCCTAGCATTCGACTTCAACTAAACGTACGAGAGATCACTTCTCTCGTACCCTTAATTTTATTTGACAAAGTTTGTACAAAGACAAAATTTCAGATTTTAATTGATGGGCCTCACTTATCTCATGTGCCAAGCATGTCGTAATCAAATGTCAGTAAACCAAATAGTTCATTTTCTAACGCCAACGTTGTTAAATGCTGTTAGTAAGTACTTTAGCAAGGTCAATAGCTAAAGGAATTTCCCACCTGACCTAGGACGCGGACCATCGAAATATATCTCGAGTACTTAATTTTTTTAAAGAAAACAGCCCGAGGCAATATCGCTTATGTCTTAGAATATCTGCGTATTATAGGAGACATTTCGAGTTTCTAAAGTTCACAGAAAGTTGGTGTCCGCGAAAATCAGTCAGTGAACTTGCGACTTTGTGTGTTTTTCGTGATTCAGGATGTTTTTAATCAGGTTGTGGACCTGCATTTTTACTAATATTGTCACGAATGACAAGTGATGAGGCAAAGAAAACTGAACTAAACTGAACGTTTAATAGGGCGAACTTGTGCCCGAAAATAAAAATGGAACAGAAGAGAACAGAGCGTCGCGAGCGTCGAGATCGGCGTGACAGCAAAGTCAAACGCTGGGGAAAAACTGACCCCAGCTGGCGACGCGGAGCCGCTTTTGTACACGCGTTGGCTTCTGGAGCATTCGGCGTAGAAGGTTCGGTGCCTAGAACATTCTAACCTCGAATCAGCAAGACGGTTCTCGAATTTACCAGAACGTCACATTACAGCGACAACAAAAATGTGCAGCCGCGGCCAGGAATCGAACCCTGGCTTTTCGCGTGGGAGACAAGCGCGATAACCGTTCGGCCACGCGCGCGCTGCCTACTTGGCAAGCTGCGCGCGCGGCATTACTCCCCCCCTTTAAAAAGTGCATCGCCCCGATGCAGAGCAAAACAAAGCAAACAAAAAGAACGGTAAGCTAAAGAGGCATTTAGAACACATAAGGTCCACAGTCCTATCGAGCGTAGTATGGCTTCATGCGCACGACGTGGACGACTTCTGGTCGTGGAGGGCGGCGTGATGAAGTCCGTGTTCCGTCGGGCATCACCTCGTAGTTCAGATCTCCAAGTCGGCGGAGCACTCTGTAGGGTCCGAAGTAGCGCTTCAAGAGTTTTTCGCTGAGACCACGGCGGCGGATCGGTGTCCACACCCACACCCTGTCTCCGGGCTGGAAGTGGACGTCCCGACGACGAAGGTTGTAGCGGCCAGTGTCGACTCGTTGTTGGGCTTGAATACGGTGTCTGGCGAGCTGGCGGACTTCTTCTGCCCGTTGGGCAACCACCTGGGCATCGTCGCTTCCGTCGACAGCCGGTTCGTAGGGTAACATCGCGTCCAGCATTGTCGTTACCTTGCGACCATGCACCAGTTGAAAGGGTGTTACCCCGGTGGTCTCTTGCACGGCCGTGTTGTAGGCAAATGTGACGTATGGCAACACCTCGTCCCATGTCTTGTGCTCCACGTCGACGTACATAGAGATCATGTCCGCGATGGTCTTGTTGAGTCTCTCCGTCAGCCCGTTGGTCTGCAGGTGGTACGCAGTGGTGCGACGATGGCTGGTGTGGCTGAGACGAAGGATTTCTTGCGTCAGCTGGGCCATGAATGATGATCCTCGGTCTGAGATCAGAACCTCGGGAGCGCCGTGCCGGAGGACGATGGACTCGATGAAAAACTTGGCGACTTCCACAGCAGTCCCAGAAGGAAGGGCTTTCGTTTCGGCGTACCGCGTGAGATAATCTGTGGCGACGATTATCCATCTGTTCCCTTGCGTCGATGGTGGGAAAGGACCAAGTAGATCCACTCCGATCTGCTGGAACGGTGTGGTTGGGGGAGCAATCGGCTGCAGGAGACCTGCCGGCTTCGTGGGTGGTTTCTTGCGTCGCTGGCACTCGTGGCACGACCGTGTGTAGAGGTGTACGGTCTTCGGCAGCTTGGGCCAATAATACCTTTCACGAATCCGGGCCAGCGTACGGCTGTAGCCAAGGTGTCCGGATGTCGGGTCGTCGTGGCAGGCTTGCAAGATCTCCGCTCTAAGGTCGGTAGGGATTACCAGCAGCCATGGCGAGCTGTTGCCTCCGAAGTTCTCCTTGTAAAGTACACCTTGTCGGAGGATGAAGGTCGGCAGGGCTCTCAAGAAAACACGGGGTATAGTACCCCCCCGTCCTTCGAGGTGCTCGATTAGCGCGCGTAACTCAGGGTCGTTTCTTTGACGTCGTGCCATGTCGTCGGTGTTCACCGCGCCTAGGAAGCACTCGTCGTCATCGTCGTCGCTGCTGCCGGAAGGTGTTTCGACGGGGGCTCTGGACAGGCAGTCGGCGTCGCTGTGCTTGCGGCCCGACTTATAGACCACAGTCATGTCGAACTCTTGTAGTCGGAGACTCCACCGAGCGAGGCGTCCTGACGGGTCCTTGAGGTTCGCAAGCCAGCAGAGCGAGTGGTGGTCCGTGACTACACGGAACGGGCTCTTGTACAAGTACGGACGAAACTTCGTGATTGCCCAGACGACCGCAAGGCATTCTTTCTCAGTCGTGGAGTAATTTCTCTCCGCCTTGGACAGTGTCCGACTTGCGTAAGCGATGACTCGCTCGGTTCCTTCTTGTACTTGAACCAGTACCGCGCCAAGTCCTGCGTTACTTGCGTCCGTGTGAATCTCGGTTTCCGCATCCTGGTCGAAATGTCCAAGAACAGGAGGAGTCTGCAGTCGTCGCTTCAGCTCGGCGAATGCCTGCTGCTGCTCCTCGGCCCATTCGAACTTCTCGTCGTCCTTCGTGAGATTTGTGAGCGGTGCGGAAATCCTTGCGAAATCCCGGACGAAGCGTCGATAGTAGGCACATAGTCCAAGGAACCTTCGCACGGCCTTCTTGTCTCTCGGTGCTGGAAATGCTGCGACGGCGCGAGTCTTCTCTGGGTCTGGGCGAACGCCTTCGTTACTAACCACGTGACCTAGGAACTTCAGTTCGTCATAGGCGAACCGACACTTTGACGGCTTGAGGGTGAGTCCGGCGGTCCGTATGGATTGGAGAACAGCTCGGAGTCGTCGCAAGTGCTCGTCGAAGTCGCCGGAAAACACTACGACGTCGTCGAGGTAGACGAGACAGCTCTGCCACTTCAGTCCTGCCAGTACGGTGTCCATGACACGCTGAAAAGTAGCTGGAGCCGTGCATAGTCCGAAGGGCATCACTTTGAACTCGTACAATCCATCTGGCGTGACGAAAGCTGTCTTCTCTCGGTCCCGTTCGTCGACTTCGATCTGCCAGTAGCCGCTCTTCAGGTCCATCGATGAAAAGTATCGAGAGTGGCGTAGCCGGTCTAACGTGTCGTCGATACGGGGGAGTGGGTAGACGTCTTTCTTCGTCACCGCGTTCAGCTGCCGGTAGTCCACGCAGAACCTAAGCGTTCCGTCCTTCTTCCTAACCAGTACGACTGGAGAGGCCCACGGACTGCTCGAAGGTTGGATTATGTCGTCGTTCAGCATCTCTCGAACTTGTTCCTGGATTACCTCCCTTTCTTTTACGGAGACTCTGTACGGCGATCGATGCACAGGGCGCGCGTCGTCCTCGGTAATGATGCGGTGCTTCGCAACGGCGGTTTGGCGTACCTTCGATGATGTCGCAAAGCAGTCGGTGTATTCGGCGAGGAGGTTAATCAGCTGTTGTCGTTTCGGGCCCGGAAGCTTAGGGTCAATGTCGAGCTGCGCTGGCGACGTACTGCCTTGTTGAGGTGGCGATGGTTCGTCAGTAATGGCGGCGATTTCGACGGAGTTGTGGAGTTCCTCGACGTGGCCAATGGCTGCGCCTTTTGTTAGGTGTTGCGTTTCATTTCGGAAGTTCGTCACGAGGACCACAGTGCGGCCGTCCTGAAATTCAGCTAATCCTCTTGCGACGCCTATTCCTCTTCCTAAAAGCAATTGAAGGTTGCCTTCCAGGACAACCTCGCCGCAGGCAGCTGTATCGGCCATGACGGGTACGACAACACTTGATCGCGGCGGCAGGTTCACGTGGGCGGCGGCGACTCGGACGGCGGCTGACGCTGTTTGGGGTTTCTCTGAAGGCGGAACAGGCTTCCGCAGCGTCAATCTGTTCTCACTCAGGTCGATGACGGCGCCGTATTCGCACAGAAAGTCCATGCCGAGAATGACATCTCTGGAACAGTCTTGTAGAACGACGAATTTCACAGGGCACGTTTCGCCGTGAATTTCGACGCGGGCAGTGCAACTTCCGACAGGCGTGATAAGGTGTCCTCCGGCGGTCCGAATTTGTGGTCCTCCCCAAGGCGTCGTAACTTTTCGCAGGCGGCGAGAGAGCCTCCCACTCATGACTGAGTAGTCTGCTCCGGTGTCCACGAGTGCCGATGCGTCGTAGCCGTCGATAACAACGTTTAGATTGTTGGACACCGTTGCAGGGGCGTCGTTGCGATGCGGGACGTCAGGCGAGTGGGAGCGCTCCGGCGTTCTTGGAGGCTCTTTGCTTCGGTCCTCTTCGGCAACTTCACCTCCGGGAGTTGCCGCGCTTAGTTTTCCCGGCGGGAAGTGGGAGAGAGGCTGTCACGGCGCGACCGATGGAATGGCGATGCGGAACGTCGGGGGGATGGAGACCTCGAACTTCGTGGTGCTGTCGGCGCTGGTGACGGAGGGCGACGGAGGTATTCCTCGATGTCACGCGGGCGTTCGCCGTGTCTTGGGCGAGGGTCATTCGGCGCAAAACCTCGGAGGCCCATTTGTCGGTACGGGCACCTCCGGTAGACGTGATCGGCCTCACCACAGTGATAACATAGTGGTCGTCGATCGGCCGTGCGCCACACATCCGTCTTCCTAGGGGCTGGTTGTTCGGTGCGGACGAGCTGGGACTGCCCATCCCGACGTTGGAAAGTCTGCGGCGCGGGTGGGTCACGTCGAGGCGGCGTCCAATACTGCCGGGACGCTGGGGCCGGTCTCCGAGCTACTGCGGCGTAAGTCAGAGTCGGCTCCTCGGGTGCTGCTACGCTGGCAGGAGCCTCCGGTTGGAATGCCCTCTGGACCTCCTCGCGGACAACTTCGGCGATCGACAGCGCAGCCGGCTGGTTGTCAGTAGGCAGGAGCTTCCTGAGTTCTTCTCGGACGATGTCGCGGACGATTTCCCGAAGGCCGTCGATACCGGTGGTTCTCAAATCCAGACGGGTAGCTGCGACGGTTGGGGCAGTAGGCGCGCCGGCGATTCGGTGGTAGTGGCTTGCTCGGGACGCCAGTGCACGCTCGATGTTAGTGGCTTCAGCCACAAAACCGTCGACAGTTGTCGGAGGATTGCGGACAAGGCCCCCGAAAATTTCAGCCTTCACGCCACGCATGAGGACGCGAAGCTTCTTCTCCTCGGCTGCCTCCGGATCGGCTCGGGCACATAGGCGCATGACATCCTCAACGAAGCTGGTCACACTTTCGTTGGGGCCCTGCACCCTTGTTTGGAGAAGGTCCTCCGCTCGCTGCCGACGATGGTGGTTGAGGAATGTTCGCTTCAACTCGGCGGCGCAGGACTCCCACGTAGCGAAGGACGCTTCGTGGTTTTCAAACCAATGCCTCGCAGTTCCTTCGAGCGCGAAGTACAGATTGTGAAGGCATTGGTCAGTCGTCCATCCGTTGTGGCGGGCTACACGTTCATAGTGTTGCAGCCAGTCTTCAATATCCTCGTGGTCGTCTCCGTGGAAAGGCGTCGGTGTTCTGGTTGCGACGGGCAGGTATACGATGGCGGGAGCGGCCGGGGTCTGCGCCTGGTTTGCCATCGTCGTCTTCTTTGGCTTGGGCTTGTCCAACAGCTGGCCGTACTCAGGATCCTCTCCCTTGATGCGGCGGCTGGTCCGAGTTTCGGGTTCCGCGGAGAGTTGTCTTCTCACCGGCCTTGGAATCGGACTTGCACTGCGGGCTCTTGGAGGGGAACGCTGCACGGGCATGCGGTACCCCGCACCTCCACCAAAATGTCACGAATGACAAGTGATGAGGCAAAGAATAACTGAACTAAACTGAACGTTTAATAGGGCGAACTTGTGCCCGAAAATAAAAATGCGAACAGAAGAGAACAGAGCGTCGCGAGCGTCGAGATCGGCGTGACAGCAAGAGTCGAACGCTGGGGCGAAACTGACTCCAGCTGGCCACGCGGAGCCGCTTTTGTACACGCGTTGGCTTCTGGAGCATTCGGCGTAGAAGGTTCGGTGCCTAGAACATTCTAACCTCGAATCAGCAAGACTGTTCTCGAATTTACCAGAACGTCACATTACAGCGACAACAAAAATGTGCAGCCGCGGCCAGGAATCGAACCCTGGCTTTTCGCGTGGGAGACAAGCGCGATAACCGTTCGGCCACGCGCGCGCTGCCTACTTGGCAAGCTGCGCGCGCGGCAATATACATACATCTCTGAACACACAGAATACACAGAACACAAGCAGAACACTACCCCACACATGGATGGATGGATGGATGGATGGGGCTGACCCTTTGAATCGGGCGGCGGCTTGCGCCACCTAGCCAGTATTTTTTTTTAAGCTATTTAATTTACGAGTTACAAATCTAGATATTTAGTCTTAAAAGCTACGGTCCGTACGACGGAGGCGCCTCTATGTAACCGGGTGCAAACACCTTCCGCAGAAAGGGTCGCTGTTGTGAAAGGCCCCCGGACCTGGCGTTCACCTGTCGCCAACGGCAGCAAAGCCTAGTGTCACGTTGGGCCCCGGCGGACGCCAACGGCGCTACACACGTTCAGATTCCCGAGACCGACCCTTGAGTCATCGGGGCGGTGGTGGCTTTCGAGGAGAGCTCCAAACACAGAAAGAACGTCTTCCGGAGGCCACGAGACCATCTGGGATCGCCGGCCCTCGCAAGGAGAAATACCGGCGTGCGTGCGCGTGCCTCTGTCGGCGTTGGGTTTCAGCAAGAGCGTCGACTCCTTGCATCAGCCACCGAAGCGGGGCAAGAACGTGAAGGTATCGCATCATCTGCCCTTGGTGAAAGAACACCCGGAACTTGCATCAGCCGCCCCGAACTTCGAACACCACGTAAACACTCGAATGCCGGGGAAGGCTCCTCTCTCGCTCCGCGGGCCTTCTCGCCCTCGGAGGGTTATATAACTTTGGCTCAGAGAGCCCAAAGGCGCCGATTGCCGACTGCCGATCGTCAAATAACCAGTCGACCATGCTACTTGTATCGTTCCTGTACATAAAATGTACATAAAAGTTATTATTCAGTAACCCCACTCCAGGCCTGTTTCCTCGGGGCCATGCAAGCAGCGAGCCACAGCGACTCTTGCTTCCGCGCCTCAGGTCGTCATCCTCCCAGACGCAACATCGCCCAGCAGGGAATAGGAAAATATTCACCTTTCCCCAGTCAGATAATCTCTTCACTATCCCTAAATCCCAATGCGGTTGTTATATTAATAGGCTCTTCAGCCACTACAGGGTGAAGCCCCTTACAGTACAGTACCAAATGTTCAGCCGTCTCCTCCTCCTCTCCGCAAGCTCCACACACGGTGTCTACCTCCTGATATCTAGCTCTATATGTCTTAGTCCGCAACACTCCCGTTCTGGCTTCAAATAGCAGAGAACTCCCCCTTGAATTATCATTGAGACTCTCTTTATCGATATCTGTTTTACACAACCTGTACATCTCCAATGCTGATTTTGTTTGCATACCGGCTTCCCATATACTTCTCTCTGTTTCCTTAACCTTCTTTTTAACTGTAATTTCCTGACCCACCTCCCCACTGTTGCCCACATATTTAGATCTGAGTTTTCTTGTTCGCTTTCTCCATTTTGTGTCAATACCCTTCATTTACAGATAGCTAAACACTCACACAACAGCGACAACACAGCGCCACCGGGCTTTTCTATATATGCCATGTTCGCACTACCTGTATATATGGCAGTCTAATTTTTGAATCAGACTTTGCCGGTGACCCATTATTTTTCGCAAAAACACGGAGAGGCGGAGCAAATATTACTCGTACCTAATACATTATTTGAATTGTCTCTTGGAATAGCCCCCATCTCTTAATTCAAAACCCTGAAAAAAGCAAATGTAGATCATTAGGCTAATTAACTAAAATTTATTAATTATCTTTTTAATAAGTTTGATGAATCACTTTAACAATGCAGTGATGACATGCAGTACACTGGTGCTGAAGATTGCAATCAAGCTATTCCTTGATTGCAGTGTTCGGCGCGAGTGTAATTTATATTCACTTTTGGGGGGTAATAATTTATTTTAATTGTTGCGCAAGTATTTCAATGCATTTTTTAAACAAACAATATTACTGGTTTTCACGAATCGTTGCAACAGCAGAGAACATGTCTTGGGTCATGGTTTGTCACCGGCATTACAGAAATTCCGTATTGATTTTATTTTCTAACGTGGAGTGTTTTTACTAAAAAGTAAGCTCCGGTAGTGATTTTCTATGCGCGTGGAAAGACAATTTATTGGTTCTTAGTCTTTAGACTCGGGGCCATAAATTTTTGTATAGACCGTTCCATTGGGGTCATAGCAGAGAGGGTAATAAAGAGAAAAAATGCCCTCTCCCTCTCACCCCGCATGTCGTCTGCTCCTCCGAGTGGGCAGTACCTGGCATCCGGCTGGCGTGCAAACTTTGTTTAAAATCGCGTCATTTTGAAAATTTCAAGCGCAGATGCGCAGATTTTGGCATGCCAGTTGTCGTGTAATACTATGCTAGATAAAAAAACAGGGTCCAATTGCGCTGTTACCTTCGTGCAAATAAAAAAAAAAAATAGGGAAAACTGTGTCAGATTGGCCGGTCTCTCTGGCGAAAATTAAATCCGGTTGCTGTACCTTTTTTTACTATAAAAAGTTCGTACTGGTGTAGGCCTTTAGCGAGCATGAGTGGAAGTCTGAAATAATAAATAAAAACGTGCTCTCCTGTCGCAATACACGCAGTAGTTGAGGGTAGTACTGCCGGCTGACTCAACTGCTTTTTAAGTAACGGAAAAAAGATATGCTAGTTCATCATTTACCGAAATAGAACAACAGAGATCTATAGGCTGATTTCGGAGGAGCCATAACTATTCTAAGAACGCGAACCACTTCACAACGGCAGCCACGAGCGAGAGTTCGATGTTCCGTACAGCCCGCCGATACAGCTCAAAGAAGGAGGATGGCAACCTCCCGGTTTGTCGTCTGCTAGCGGAGTCGGGCGCGTGTCCTCTCTCTCGTTTTACCCCGCCGAACCCGCTGAATTTCCCGGATGTATGGAGAGGGCGCTGCTGTCGAACAAAATGGTGCCGCCCAGAGAGCGCTAAATGGAATGGTCTATAGACGCATAAAGACAATTTATTGGTTTCCAGTCTTTTAACTCGGGGCCAAAGCATTTTCTATAGGCGGGTAAAGAACATTTATTGGGACAGAACGAGCGGGTTGGTAAGGATAATTAAACTTGAGGAAGAAAACAAGAAGGGACGGACAAATCCGTCCCTTCTTGTTTTCTTCCTCAAGTTTAACATTTATTGGTTCGCTGTCTTTAGACATGGGGCCATATAATTTTCTATAGGCCTCTAAAGAAATTTTATTGGTTCCCAATGTTTAGACTCAAGGCCATAAAATATTCTATGGACGGTTAAAGACAATTTATTGGTTCGCAGTCTTTAGACTTGTGGCCATAGAATTTTCTAAAGGCGGGTAAAGAAAATTTTTTGGTTCCCAGTCTTTAGGCACGGGGCCATAGATTTTTCTATAGCTGGCTGTAGCTGTCTTTATGAATTTCTATGGCCGACCATAGAGGGCCATAGAAGGTGATAGCCTGCCATATAATTTTCCATAGACGACCATAGACCAATTTTGTATGGGGTTAACGCTACGGAATGCATATACATACAAAATACACTGGAAAAGACAAAAATAATTAAATCTAACATACGAATAGAAGTTTTCAACGCCGAGGTAAGGCAATGCGAAGGAAGAGCAGCCGGCAAAAAAAAAATGAAAGCCATTTACCACTCCCTGTAACACCGAATTGGAGCGCAGCTCTTGAGGAGGAGGAGGGAAGGGTAATCAGGGGAGGGTATACCCCTCCTCCTCCTCCCCTCATTCTTCAATCTCCTCCGGGGGGGGGGGGGTCACGTGACCTTGGGGGGAGGGGGGTCACGTGATCTGGGGGGTCACGTGACCCCCCCTCCCCCTCCTCCCCGAGGTCACGTGACCTGGGGGAGGAGGGGGTCACGTGATCTGGGGGGTCACGTGACCCCCTCTCCCCCTCCTCCCTCCAGGTCACGTGACCCCCCCTCCCCCTCCTCCCCCAGGTCACGTGACCCCCCCTCCCCCTCCTCCCCCCAGGTCACGTGACCCTCCCTCTCCCTCCTCCCCCGAGGTCACGTGACCTGAGGGGTCACGTGACCTTCCCCTCCCCCTCCTCCCCGAGGTCACGTGACCCCGGGGGGGGGGGGGGGGGGGCTCGCGCTATGCATTATGGGATATTTCCCATAATGCACCGCGCGGTTACGCCGACGGCAACGCCGACGACGACGGCGACGTCGACGGCGACGGCGACGGCGACGCCGTTCAAGCCGGAAACGGGCGCCTAAGAGCTGCGCTCTAAAAACTGCAATAGTCCAATAGGCAGCTAAGGACGTATTTGTGATCGCGGTTATGAAGCACCGGCGACGTACGCCCCATGAAGTTGGCTAGATAAAATTCTCGCCCCGAGCGAGTGCGTGAATGACTGTTTTCCACTTCCCTACCTCTGCAATGCAAAAAAAAAAGAGTCGCGGGTTTATAGCCTAGGAGACACAAATACCGATAAGCCATTGGCTATGGCAGTGCAATATTGACCAGCCTATACCATGACATCACCAATATTGGAAAACACTTGGCTTTGACAGTTTAATATTAACCAGCTTAAGCCAGCGTATATTCAATATCCGCAAGCCATTGGCTCTGACAGTCCAATATTGTACAGGTTATGCCGGCGTATATCCAAAATTGGAAAGCTATAGGCTTTGACAGTCCAACATTGGACAGCTTATGCCGGCGTATAGCCAATATCAGAAAGCCAGTGGCTCCTGCAGTTCAATATTGGGCAGCTTATGCCGGCGTATATCCAATATTGGAAAGCTATTGGCTTTGACAGTCCAATGTTGACCAGCCTATGCCAACGTATCACCGATATTGGAAAACCATTGGCTTTGATAGTCCATTATTGTCCAATGTGATTCCAATATTGGAAAACATATGGCTCATTTGGCCATTGTTGGGCCATTCTTTGCCAGATCAAATCTAATGTTGGCCCATACGGTGTGCTGCCTGGGAATATACATCTCAAAGTGTCACACAGTAACTCTCATCTACACAAAAATGCTTGAAATAAAATCCAAATATTAAAAAGTGAAAACAGTGTGTACAGGACTTATCCTAACACAACATACAGAAGATGAAAAAATGATCTTAGGCCGGTATATTGAGCAGCCGCTTGGAAGTATCTTGTAAATGCAGGTACTGAGGAAGAGAGAAGTATATTTGAGCTTGATTCTCATTGCTTCATTCTGGCATTATAAACAGTCATTCTGCCGAGATATTTTTTGTAACTGCTACCACGTGACTGGGCATGCCATAGTCTATATGAATAGGTGTTCATTTTTTAATCTTTTTCTGGGGACCCTCGAGCTGTGCCAGTGTACTGAAGAAAAAGAAAAGGTGTGTCCATATGTTTATGCAGTCTGAACTTAGTCTGCCTCAACGGGCGACTTGCCTCTCTGCTGTAAATGAACATTTTAGCCAGCGCGGTACGACCGCTAGCCTGGGGTCTTTAACGTGCACCACGCAGTAGTGATACACGACCGCATGCCGATACGATGCTCATCCAGATCGAAACAAACGGGGGTAGGGATTGAACCCAGGATTCCTGGTGTGCGCTAGACCACTCGACCACCGCCCCCCCCCCCCCCCCCCCCGTGTACTCCATGTAACAAGTAGTGTGCGCTTCTATTAAGAGCATGGGATCATAAATGGTTCTGCTCAAGCTTGGTTTGGTAAAAATCTTATGCAAACTTCTTTTAAGGCCATGCATTGGTACAGTTACCAGGACTTCTGAAATGAGGTAAAGCGCTATAGAGTTCTCAGAAAAATATGAATACTTAACGTCCGCTCAAGAAAACTAGCTGTTGGAAGCAAAGCTAGCTGCAGCACGAGCTTTCGCTCCACGTGCTCCGAGCTGGTGTGCGCTGGGTTCAATCCCCACCCCTGCCCATTTCCATCGAGATGAGCATCGTACCGGCGTGCGGTCGTGTATCACTACTGCGTGGTGCATGTTAAAGACCCCAGGCTAGTGGTTTTACCGCACAGGCTAAATTGCTCATCTACAGCAGATAGGATGAGAGGAATCGTATTCAAGCTCAAGTAGACATGCTTGTACTGGTTTTACTCCTGCACTAAGTAAGGCAGCGAAGAGTCAAAATAAAACTTATCCAAGACCTTCTTACATATAACCCAATCAGACCGACAAAATAGGATCCTCATCACAATCAAAAAATACTTGGTGTACACTACAATGTCTCCCCAGCTTAAGCCAGACAGAGCCATTTGCCCCAGAAGTTGGTAATAATGGTTATGTTCACGGTTCAGCCTGTAAACCCCACAAGAGTCCTTTACCATATAGAAACCTTTTACATCTGGGGAGGGGGCAAGCCACATGGTGTAGGGGCATTTCACCTCCACTACCCCATGAGGGACGGCTTCAGTCGCATGAAACACGACTCTGTCTGGCGAGGCTCCTAGCCATGGCGATGCAGGGTCCACGAAGAGGCCGCAGCACGAAACCTGAATGTCGTGGCCGAGGCGACGCAGCTCCTTCTCATATTTTGTCACTGCATCTGGCTCATGGGTGATGCCATGCCTGCATAGTAAAAGTGACAAGATATTAATATACACCACTACATAGGAAAATATTTTGCAGCAAATACAAGGATTACTGTTGAATAGGAAGCATTGATCGAGTAAGCAAGGTTACATATGATCCACTGTAGAACATGCCAGATGTGAAACAGCACAAACAAGCAATCATATTTTTTCCTTGATATTTATGACAACTGGAAGGCTATCTTCAAAATTAGCAGCATCGTGGAATGTGAAAATCTGCAAATGTGGATTTGCATCACGAATTAACTGCCTTGGGTCGCAGCGATAGACTGGGTGATATGGTCATATGTACGGAGGGGATCGTGGCGCGAGTATTTAGACAGCATGTGGTCGCCGAACTGCTATGGGCAATGGACACCTGAGAGGCATGCTGAGAAGCGTTGAATCGATACACTTACGGGGGACACTCCGCAGGGATTTCGATGCTGTTATATGTCGTAACGGAGAGAGCAAAAAGCTGTCTCGTCTCTCCTCATGTTGTGGGAGGGATCTAGCACACGGTACGGTGACAGGAGAGAGATCTGCGACCTTGAAGCAATCTGGCGTGCGGCCATCTTTTGGCTGCTCTACAAAACTTGGCCACAGGTGTTTGAAAACAGCTATCGCTTTCACTTCTTCACACATTGTGGGCAAAAAGGCGCTCGTTTTTTGTATGGCTGTGCAAGAAAAAGAACCTAAGAGTCTATTAGCACGGTGAAGTGAAAGCACAGTTAAAGCACATTTTGGCATTGCTGGGTCGCAATGATTTATAACCAATCACTGCCCAAGTGAGCCATGCTTTGTTGAACAAATGAAAGCGACCAAATGCTTGGAGCCACCAGGGCAATCTATGCAGGGAATGACACAGTCTTTAGATGTCTCTGGCCTGGAAACTTTTCGTCACGCTGTGTTAGCAAGGGAAAAAAAGCTCGCACTGAAAGCGGAGCTTCTAGTCTCGGCTTAAGGGTAAACGGAGTATAACGGACGCTGCTGTTCGAAGACAATATTGCAGTAACCCCCCTAACTTTTTGTCGAAATGTACAAGCGATACCTGTTCGAATCTTAGAAACTGAGCAAGCTTCGCATTTTGTTGTATGTAGTTTCTCAAAAGCTTTTTCTCCCATTGCTCTAGCAAAAAAGTTGGAGGTTTTCCATATTGAAGACGTCGAGGGAACATGCTAATAATAAGAATAGTCGACAAGATGGCAGTCAACAAAAAAGAAAGGTTTAGGAATATATTGGAGCATATTTATAGGCTGTTGTACCAGCTGTTTTTGAAAGAAAGCATACCACTAATCGTACATAAAGATCTATGCCTCACTGAAAGACAAAATAACGAAAAGACAAAGGAACCAGGACAGACAAGACAACTTTGCGTTCTCATGTCTGTGTCCTTTATTCATTCCTTTAAGCTTCCCATCTTGGCACTGACGAGAAAAGATGCACACGAAACACTGTATTCCATATTCTATGTTGCGGAATCACAAGAGCTTCCTGCGGCCAGCATAAGGCAGCTGCTATCACAATAATTTTATGTTTTTAGTAATACAGCGAGACTGACACTCAAGATTGTTTCAGAACCCCCATAAGTATGGTTTTACAGCACCAGGTCACCTGTGTTTATAGTCCTCTCAAAATTTATAGGCACTAATTAGGCGACGCTTGGATAGAAAGAAAAGCGAAGAATATGTTATACAGAGAGTTTTCATGATATGATAGTTAAGTAAGGACAGCATAAGACAGTTTAAACATACCTTGATCCTCCAGAAAGTTCGGTGACACAGAATGCACAATGTGTTTGGTACGCAGTGCAAGACATGCCGGGTTTTCGGTGTTTGTTGCCTAACAGTAGCTCTGTGAGCGAAAGAAACATTACACCCCCATTCTTGCGACTCACTTGATCGCCCGGACCCTAGAAAGGTCCTTGTCTGACGCAAACCTGCGCAGCCTGTCGGTTGTCCAGGATTGCCGCGCCTTTACATTCCCAAATGCGGATGCCGTCAGCCGGTTCCTGCGGGCAGTCTTCCAGACTGCACTTTTCGACTGCTGGCGACTGTTCTTTTCGAGCTGAGATGCCAGCTCCGGTGTCAAGGAAAGCTCCTAGGTAGTTAAAGGGGGAGGTGGTTACGTGCCAGACGAATGAAGACTATTTTGGAATCATAGATAGCCAAGGGAAATAAATCTTCCCCCACACAGCAAGTCGAGCCTGTATTAGCTATATATATATATATATATAAAGAACATGTTTGACATGATGATCATACCTGAAGAATTCTAAACCGGGCGTCAGCCAGGCCTCTCGTGGATGGGTCGAAGATGCTTGAAGAGTGGAAGAGTTGTGGCACTGTGGGGGACTTGGATGCCGAGGCGTCCCTCGCGTGCAGGTCAATATTGGGGCTCACGTAGGTCACAAACTCATGAGGTGACACCGGGTGCTGGTACGAAAGCGGGCTGCCCACTGAGGCTCTGCCAAAGGTAAAGCCGGTGCCGAACACCTGTACACATCTCAGGTGCTTGGCGAAAGGTGTGGCCCCGAGCGCGCAGAGGTTGTTGCCTAGGTCCCGCGCTGCCTGCTGCACCTCGTCGGCGTCCATCGGATGCTTCCATGCGTCGTACAGCCTCGAGCCGATCGGTGTCGAGCGCCCGCCTTCCCGCACGCTCCTCCAGTCAACATCGTCGACGCTGGTGGCTGCGATCTGGGGGCCACGAGGACGTCGCCACTGCTGAGGAAGCTCCGTGCAGCTTACTTCGGGGGAAGGCTCCTCATAGCCCTGCCCTTTCACAACCACAACCAGCCTCAGCAGTGCGAAGGCGTGGTTACACAAGCTCTCTTTGGCCGCGCACTCGCAACTGCTGTCCTCAACGGTGCCGTCCGCCACAACCGAGCTCGTCACGCAGTATGGTTTGCCGGTTTTCTTCTGGCTTCTGAAGCACTTTCCCCGCACAACGACCAGTGTGTCCATTCCGCGTTCAATCAAAATAAATCTCAGTTTACACACTGTCGAAAAATACGCAAATGTTGAACTTACCCCCGAGGCAACGTTGCTGTTTCCAGCGAGCTTGGCTCTAGGTAGCTCTCCGTTAAAAACTTGGAACTGCGCTGTCGGTTTCGGTCGCTCGCCTTGCGTGCGGCATAGTACTCGTCAATTTTTTCATTTGTTAAGTCTGAATTGGGCGACAAACGTACGGTCCACGAGACGGTTAGACTGCCAGCAGCAGCAGAGGTCGTACTCGCGATGCCGTACATGCTTGTGGCTGCGTTGGCGGCGTCTCCCTCGTACAATGTGGCCAGCCGCAATTTGGAGCACCGTCAAGATGATGGTGATGACAGCTATCGAAGTGGCCAGACTGAATTTCGGAAAGGGTCTATTGACTGGAAATATTCCCCGCTAAACTTAGCGGAAAAAATTCCGCGCTAAATTTAGCAGAACTATTTCCCCGCTAAATTGAACAAAAAACGTTTTCTACTAACTTTAGCGGGAAAATTTCCCCGCTAATTTTAGTGGAAGAATTTCCCTGCTAAATTTAGCGCAAACATTTCCCACTAAACTTACCAGAACATTTTCCGCTAAATTTAGCGGAAAACATTCCCTGGTAAATTTAGCGGGAACACTTCCCAGCTAAATTTAGCGGTAAAATTTTCGCGCTACATTTAGCGAAAAAAATTCGCCGCTAAGTTTAGCGGAAAGCTTTTGCCGCGAAGATTAGTGGAAAAATTTCCCCGCTAAATTTTGCGGGAAAATTTCACCGTTGAATTTAGCAGAAAAAATTCCTGCAAAATTTAGCGGGGAATTTTTCCTCTGAACTTAGCGGGAAATGTAGCGAAAATTCGCCGCTAAATGGGAGGAGAGCAGGAGAGAAGGAGAGGAGGGGAGGAGGGGCATTCTCTCCCCCCTCCTTCTCAAGAGCTGCGCTCTAATTCGGCGTTACAGAGAGTTGTAAACGTCTTTCATTTTTTCGTCAATCATTCGGTATCGACCCTTTGGTGTTTACAAATTTGAACTGCCGCTTACGTCCCAACGGACTTCCTGTCGCACCGTCTTTCAAGCTTGTTGAGCTTGCTTATGTCACCAGTGCTAGGAAGCATAGATGCTACACGGACAACAAAGTTGGAGATTTAACGAGGGACTTCGGCTGTACAACATGCCATCTTGGAGGAGGCAAGTTGGTTTACAAAAATACGCGAAACGTTTTAACATCTCTCGCACTCCTTCATTCTTTTGGCGTTCACTTAGAAACTTGATGGTTAAACGTTTCATCTACATTTCAAGCAACGGTGTTAAGGTGGCCTTTTTTCACTCCTTTTGTAAACGAGAAGTTCTCTATCACGTCAAAGACTGGAGCACAACCTGCTGCGTTTGTGATAAAAAGGGTCTATAGTTCAGTAGGCAATCGTTGCAGGCGATACCCCAGCTTCGCTGTCCAACCAACTTCACAGCGTGGATTGGAAGCTTAATTTTTTTTTCCACAGACCCGTGATCCGTTTATCTTGGTGACGCTTTTCATTGAAGGGGCCAAAAGTCCCCGTCACTCTCTAGGGGCCTAAGAAGAGCAGCACGAGAAAGCGCGCTGAGGCGACCGTGGTTCATACGTGTGACGTCCAACAAAAATTATCAGCTGCGACGATCGGGTGTAGGAACAAATGGTCCCGGAACTAATTATAGAAACCTTATCAACTTGCTCTGAGGTAACCGGTCTCAAATTATGGGACCAAGTTCCTCATTTCACCAGCAAACAAGTACGTAGAGAGCATAAATAAATAAAGTGCATTGAGTGTGTTATATTTTCGAAGTGATCTTATGACGGGACCATTTTTTCCTACCTTGAACTTGGGACCATTAGTTCCGGGACCATTAGTTCCGGGACCATTTATTCCGGGACCATAAATGGTCCCGGAACTAATGGTCCCAAGTTCAAGGTAGGAAAAAATGGTCCCGTCATAAGATCACTTCGAAAATATAACACACTCAATGCACTTTATTTCTTTATGCTCTCTACGTACTTGTTTGCTGGTGGAATGAGGAACTTGGTCCCATAATTTGAGACCGGTTACCTCAGAGCAAGTTGATAAGGTTTCTATAATTCTTTTATTTAAAATTGCCGGAATACTGTCTAACAATAGAAGAGTAGTGTCATTTTATTGTATTTTGTGATCGTATACTGCAAGGGGTCACTGCTATTACCATATAATGAGCATTTTGCTAGGGATGTTTTTTATGCCTTGTTTTGATAGGCAAACTGAGCACTTCTACTCATGTCATTGGTGCTATGCGACTTCAATTACATTCATCTCCGCGTGTCTTTTGGTTACGGCCCACATTAGGCGTGGAGCTCGCGGCCTTTTTAGGTGGATTGGGTGCGTGTGCACGAGTGGTGCTCCTTCTTGTCTTTCGAAACAAATCAGTAAATATACCACCTAGGTTGAAATATATTTCACGAGGAGTTGTTCAGAACTCAAACATTTTATTGATGCCATATAGATAAACATACAAAAATCTTACGTTCGAAGAGGTCCGAACCGAATGCTTCGGCTCACACCTCGAAGGAAGGCCTCCATGTTTTCCACGCCCTGGCTGTACTGGTGGAGAGATTCTTCAGCTAAAAGTATAAAACTAATCAATATTTAAGATATCTTTCGAGTGAGACGCTTATTAACATTTATACATATATTGACACGGTCTGAAAGAGCACAGTAAATTACTTACCGTTTGAAAATGAGCGAGCGGAAGAAAATGTGGCACTTTCACGCGTCATTCCTTAACTGAAGCTGAATCATGCGGTCAATCGTAAATGCCTGTGTTGTCGCTTATCTGACCAACGAAATGAGAAAGCGCCCCCGCCCGCCCCCCCCCCCCCCTCCCCCCCCCCCCCCCTTTACCCCCCCTTATCCGTTATCGGACTTTAGAAGGCCCTAGTGCAACAATAGGTACGAGCTCCGTTCTGAGGCTTTTACAGGGGCGACATTTTTGTGGGACCATTTTTTCCTACCTTGAAGTTCGGGCCATTAGTTCCGGGACCATTTGTTCCGGGACCATTAGTTCCGAGACCATTTGTTCCGGGACCATTTGTTCCGGGACCATTTGTTCCGTTTCCCGCGACGATCATGTTTAGTGGTCTCTAGAAAGCACGGCGGAGGCTTGGGGTAATGGCATTAGAAAATCAACACCATCGAAGTTGACAGTTTGATATAGTTCTCGTTTTCGCCGATAAAGCAGAATCTACTGAAAAACGGCCCTGCCTTTCCTTTGATTTCTCTCGACCTGTTGGATACGATCAAAGTGTAGCCCGACGTGCCTAGGTCGGAACCAGACGAGTAGCGTTGTCCACTTTCGGTTAGATTTGTAATCTGACTAGTTGTCCCCCCGTCGGCGGAATAAAATAATTGTCCTTCTATTTTCTAAGTTAGGACCATTGGCCACGTAGGCTACCAAAAAATCGGTGAGGTCGGTTTGCCAAGATTAGTCAAAATGGGATTAATTATGCTTTTAACGTCAGAAATAAAAGTAGTCAGGCTGTCAATATTGACGGTGATTGTTTTAAGAACGCGATGACTCTAAGCTTCCATCATACGCAATCAAACTTGTCCCCGTGGATTCGAACACGCACCATCGAATTTCACATTCACAATTGATAATCCTGAGCCTGGTGTCAAGGATGGGAACCATAACCATATTGAATTAACCTGAGACTGGGGTAGATAAGAAACATCAAAACGTAGAAGGGACAGAAAATAGACAGGACGACGTCTCTAACTCAACTAACTCGTTTATTTAGTCCACCTCCTTATATAGTCTCAATCCCAAGGTCATCTCCACCAACACAAAAAAGGAAGAAGTGTATACAGTTCTAGCGCCACAGTCTCTATCACACAATGCAAGCACGTTGACAACCTTACAAGTCGACGCGATAAGGCAACATCCATCCACCTTCAAACTTGAACAAAAGGATCTCTTCCCCTATTATTTTAAACACAGTTCCTACTTCTGAATCATAACACGCCCTTTCCACATACAAAAAGAAAGAACAAAAAAACTGGAACGGTAGTTGGGCCAACACACGTAGAAAACCAAACAAAACAAAACGTTTTACAGTTATTTTTTGTGTTTTTTGTTAAATCACAAGCAGGGTCGCACCTCAAACAACCTAAATCACAAATTAAAAAAAAAGAAAAGCTTTTTACATTTTTAGAAAGTTTTTTTGAATTGCTTCCAAACTGTAGTGAAGCCTGACTTATACAGTTGCCTAGAGACTTTATCCGCACTCTCTTCACATCGTTCCTCTCTTTGTGTACCATTTCCGTCTCCGACCAGAGCGCCGTGCAGTTGTTACATTCATGAACATGTTTTGCGATTTCCGAGTTTTGTGCATTGTTCTTTACATTTCTTTTATGTTCGTTTAATCTATCATTGATGCAGTGTGACGTCTGTCCTACATAAATCCACACTCCAATGGTATTTCATACACAACACCAGTCTCGCAACATACCGATTTTTTTCCGATGAGCCTTTTTACACTCACTCACACATAATATTCACCAGGTCGACTGGACCTTTACAATTTTTTCTATGGAAACCATATGGGGTTTTTACTGGACGCCATATTTGAAGGCAATGTTGAGAGCGCATGCTCAAAACGATCTCACATTAAAAAGACGCTAATACAGCTCTAATCTTGATGGTGTGGAATGCAATTTGCAAAAGAGCTTCGGAAGCTGGCCGTCAGCACGCGAGCAGCAGTGGCGAACACGTCTATGGACGCAGCGAATACTCCCTAAAAAAGGACGTCACTGAACGTGCTTGCAAGCAACGAGCCCTACCCCGAGCCTCTCGCTTGAAAGTCTGTCGTGGCCGCTCGCGAATTTATGAAACGCGAATCGTTGTACTTCCTAAGGTAGGTAGGTAGGCAGAAAACGTTTACTGATAGCCAAGAACAACGAATAGAGAGGTTATCCGCGCCGCCGTGATCCTCGAATCTGGCAGCCTCGTTCTTGCGTGATTATGGGTGTTAAGGGACGACTGTGCGATGGGTCTTGAGGGGTGTTTTCATATGGAGTCCCCCAGATCTGCCTTGGATACGAAATCCAGAAGCGACCGGAGGATCCCCGTCCGGCGTTGGGCCTCGCCCTGCTGATGCGTCCAATACACGAATCTCTTGAATCTCTTGGGTCTCTCTTCCTCGGGTAGCGTCTCGATGGATTCCACCCTGCACAAGGCTAGAGCTTGACATTACCATAGGCATTCCCAATGGCTTCCGGATACTTGAATCTCTGGCATCGCGTGTCCGGAGGGACCACGTTGGGCTGCGTCCGTCGTAATTGCGAAAGGTTTATGTGGTACGTGAGCCTTATCGTGACCACGCCTTCGGTACGGAGGCGCCGAAGTTGAACCATTTCCTTTCTCTTGAAGGTGTTCGCCGGGAGCGGGTAGTCCTGGGCTGCCACTTTTCCGGTAACTGAATCTTTCACATCTTGCGATATCCACGCAGCTGTTCGACGGGGTCGTAGCATGCCGTGCCTTCTTCAGGCTATTCGACTGACTCTTTGCAGTTGAAAGCCTGTTGGGATGGCAACTGAGGAAGTTTCCTCATCTCGCACTGTGCCGCTGCGTAAGCCATGTCGTTTCATGAGATCTTCTGGTGTCGCGGGACCCATCGTACACTGATTCTTGTGCCGTGCTTCCTGCGTGGGCTGACCGCCGTGTCGAAGATGGCGTGTACCGTCGGGCTTGCAGTTGCCTTGAGCTTGTGCCTCTTTCGTACTGCCTCCTGGGAGTCCATATAGATGACGTATACTCCTAGCGTGAACAGCAGGCCCACTTCTACTGTGTCCGGTGTGAACTCTGTGCCTCGGCTGCAGGTAGTAGCAATGTCAAAGAGAGTTGCCCCCTCACCTCTGTAGTAGACTGCTCTTGCGGCATACTCCTTCCCTTCTCTCGCTACATCGACGTACACCACTGTGTTGTGCTGGCTTGCCAGCACCTCCTTGACCTCCCTCTTGTGCTGTTGAGCGTACCATTTCCTGCGGGCTTTGTGTCGCTCCGGGTCCATGTATTTTGGTAGGGGCTTCGCACCTTGCGTGACGCTAATCACCTCCCACGGTGCCTTGCTTGAAGGGAGGGGGTCCAGGGTCTTCAGTAACGTGATGCCTATGTAGCTTGCCACCGCTCGGCCTTCCTCCGTGTGATCCACACGCGCCGTGTGCGTCTCTTTCTGCTGCACCGGTAGGTCTTTGATTTCTGGAAATGAAGTTGAGTTGGCTCATCTTGCCCTTTTTTGTACTTCTTGGTAGCCCCAAGATGGCTCTTCGTGCGTCATTGAGTGTAACTTTTTAGAGACCAGTGTGGCCATTACTAACTTCCTGGCAGTTGCTTCTCCGGCTCCTCTAAGTCTATGGGAGTTTCTTCTGACCAGGTTGAGGCCTTGCTTCCACTTCTTTTTCATCTCGGCCATCCACTAGTCAGTGATACTGGGTGTGTATCCTAAGGTGACCCATAAAATCTTGATGCTGTCTTCTCTAACGATTGGGGCCCCGGCGAATGTGAGCTGCAGGTTCCTTTGGACGCGACCGGCCCTGAACATGGTATATTTAGTCTTTTCTGGGGATGGTGTCCACCCTACTTCTTTTAGAAAGTCGCCGATGGTATTTATTTTTGCTTGCAGTGCTGCTTCCTGTTGCCCTGGCGTACTTTCAACCGTCCATATGGTGACGTCGTCTGCGTACGCCGTCGCTTTCGGCTTGTCGATCTTGTAGAGCCACCAGAGCAGTTTGGCCTTAACTATGTTAAATAGCGTTGGCGAGAGAACTGCTCCTTGTGGCAGGCCGATGTTGTTTCGCTAATCGGGCCTTATCTCGTGCTTCCTTTCCGTAACCTGCCTTTATTCTGTACTTGCGGTTCGCAAGGAAAGCTTTCACAAAATCCAGCTGTTTACCAGTGAGCCCTTGCTTTTCCATCTTGCCGATGACAGTGTCGTGGGGGACGCTGTCAAAGGCTTTCTTGATGTCAATTGATACGATGACTCTCAGGCTTTCATCGCTTCGCGGCCGGTCAATGACATCGTTGTAGATCATAAGCAGGCTGTCGTGGGTACTTAGGTTAACCCGAAACCCAGTCTGCGTGGGGTAGAAAATCTCTTAGTGGCGTACGTTGTGCTGGATTCTGGCCAGGACCATTCCCTCCATGAGCTTCCCCATGATGGAGGTGAGGGAGATCGGCCGCATGTTCACCGGATCCGTCGCAGGCAACCCGGATTTTGGAATTGGCATCACCACCGAAATCCTCCACTCTTCCAGGAAATCGCCGGTGTCCCAGATCTGGGTGAACCATTGCAACATTGCTCGCCTGGCTGACTCCGAAGCGTTCTTAAGCATGGGGGCTGTAATCTCCACAGATCCAGGGGTACTCTTTGATCGGCACTGCTTGATTGCTGTGTCCATCTCCCATTCAGTGAAAGACAGATCTTTGGATTGCCGGGACGGTCCGGCATGCTTCAATATCAAATTCAAATTAGTTTCTTTTTTTTTTGTTACAAACACTACATTTCTGACAGGGGCGCAGGAATAAAAGCTGCAGGCCTGCAGCTTGATGAGTTCCAGCGCCCCAGTACAAGGTAAGAGCGGCACTGGCACACACAGACAAAAAAGCACGAATATGCGCACACATATATAGGCATACACCTATACAGAGGAATAAACACAAGAAAATATCAAGAATTCAACTTCGCAATCAACAGTGTACAAAAAAGAGGTGGTTATAAAGCTTCTTGAATGGTTTTTGTTTGTTAAAGACGTATTTTAATGATTTTTCCGCCACCTTGACCTTAGGTCATTTGTGGGGAAGATGAGGGGTGAGAGATGAGGAATACAATGAAGATGAAATGTTTAAAAATAGTGCCGGATACCGGCTTCTCGAATAAACTTAAGCAGAGAGTCCAGCATGATCCTCCTGTGCTGTATGTCGCCCCCTGGTCGCGTCCACTCTACGAAAGTTTTGGGTCGATGACAAGCGGGGAGGTCGTATATGGTGGCCCACCTTGAGCGTACAGTGGCTCTGCATTCCCATATAAGCGGTATTATAGTCGCTGAACTCTTGCTCCCGCATCGGGTGCAGTCACCGTCGATAACCGGCCCGGGGTCATCGGGGTGTCGGACTCGCCTGGCTCTGTCCAGCTTAGCCTGCAGGGCAGGCGTTATTGCCGTGTTGGTGCGGATCCGGCGCAGGATAACGCGGTCGCTCCGGCTGTATTCGGCAGGTAGTTCGCCGTCCGGATCTTGAGGGACCAGATCTGTCAGTGTCTTGCGCCTCCTCGTCCTTCCCAGGGACAGGAACTCGTCGGGGTCGAAGGGGATGATATCATTTTCGCCTTCTTGACTTTGTTCCTGTTGCTCCTGGTCTGGTCTCGCAGGCTCAGCTTCAAGCGCCGTTCTGGCAGCATTGTCGGCTTCTTCGTTGCCATATATGCCGGAGTGTCCCGGCACCCTTCCAATTCGAAGGACGCGTCCTTCATCTGCGAATTGTTGGCCTAGTTCTCGCAGCTGTCGGACGGTGTTGCTATGGGTGTCAACCTTGTCGCATTCTGCGTGTGCCTCCCTACTATCAGTGGATACCCACACGTGTTTGTAGAGGGCTTCTGTCTTGTTACAGTGTGTGGCCGCATGTTTGGCTCCTGCCAGTATAGCTTGTAGCTCGGCTTCCTTGAGGCTACACTCACCCTTAAGTACTTGGCTGCATGTCATCTGGGAGTTTAACATGAACCATCCAATGGCTCCTTGTCCGTCTCTTCGCAGTGCAGCATCTGTGTATATGTACATGTTGGGTAAATTTCTGCTGTACTCTCGAACAAAGTCGATGTGGTCCATGACTCTTTGGAACCGCCGCTTTTCGTGGTCCTTCCCCATGTTGCGAGCCAGTGGGGCAAATGTAGTAAGCTGCATGGTTGTATCTTCGAGGCTTCGGTTCGAGAGTGTTGGAAGGTGATCCGTTGCGTAACCAATATGTCGCAATATGGCTCTTCCCGCTTCTGTGGTCTTGAGTCGGTTCAGTTGCGCGTCCTTGAGAGCGTCTGCCCGCTCCTTGAGAGTATCGAGCTTAGAGTGGATGTGCAGGTCTTTGATTTTTGCGAATCGTGGAAGTCCGCTAATTGCTCTCATAGCTTCCCTGTTGAGCCTTTCAAGTTTTAGGACTTGTATTTGTGTAAGTATATTGTAATTGTATGCATTGAGTGCTTTCGAAGTCAGAAGCGCCAGGGCTAGGGTACGTGTTACCCTTTCTGTGGCTCCCCATTTCTTCGTGGCCACTCTTCTGATTAAGTGCAGCGTGCTCTTCCAGGTTTTCGTTACCCTCTTCATTCAGGTATGGGGCCTTCCGTCATGATCGAGGAATAGTCCGAGGATCCTCAAACTTTCAACTCTCTGAATCTCATCTCCCTTCATGGTCAGGCGTATGTTCTGTGTTTCTGTCTGAGATTGAATGTGTCGGCTGCCCACCACTATGTATGAGGTCTTATTTGGTGCTGCAGACATGCCTACGGAATCCAGAAACTCTACGATGGTGTCCAGTGCCTCCTGTAGTACCTCTTCTTGTCTTCCGACCGCTCCGCCTTTGGTCCAGATTGTGATATCATCTGCATAGATGGTGAAGCAGAGGTCTTGGATCCGGGCCAGGCGAGGCGGGAGATCGGCCATGACTAGGTTGAACAGCGTAGGTGAAAGGACTGCGCCTTGAGGGACTCCGACCCCATTCGGTGTTTCTGGACCTGCGGTGTTTCCCACTATGACTGTAAATTTCCGTCCCTCCAAGAAGGATTTGATGAAGTTGAGTGGTGCTCCTTGGATACCATGGGCGACTGCGCTGTCGATTATTGACTTGTGTGGTACGGAGTCAAACGCTTTTTTGACGTCCACAGCTAGAACGATGCGTGGATCAACTTTGGAAGGTGTTTCCAGCACATCTGTGTAGATCATCAAAAGACTATCTTGAGTCCCGAGGTGTCTTCGGAAGCCTGTTTGCGTGTAGTGGAATGTGCCATTGTTCTCTAGAATGTGCTGAATTCTGTATAACGCCATTCTTTCTGTGAGCTTGCATAAATTCGAGGTGAGTGAAATGGGTCTCATGTTAGCAAGCGACGTTTTGGACTTGCCTGGTTTAGGAATCGGGATGACCCAGGACGTCTTCCACTCTTCTGGAACTTGACAGAATTGGTGTTATCATGGCTTTAAGCTCCTTTTGCACGATCTCTCTGACCACGCTCATGATGGTGTTCTGGAGATCGGCCTTGATGCTGGCGATCATTCCCTCCATAGAGGTCTTGAATTCCGCCCGTTTTACCAATGCTTGGTCTCTATCCGAGCTTGCCTGGGACATGTTTGTCGCCGTGTATGTGGCTTGGTGTTGTAGTGGCTCGAAATGTCGTTGGGTTGTTTTTTCCATCTGCCCTCGAGTCGGTACTCGTGACCTGGACCCCATGAGAGCAGCTTTCATGGCTTGAACCATGCGTGTAATATCTTCGTCCTCTCTCTCTTCTATCGTACTTGTTGCGGGTGCTATCGCCGTCTTTGGGAGCGCTGGGAAGTGTCCCTCAGTCTTTGGCGGCGGGGTTGGCGGGGGAATCTCTTCTCCCTTGGGTAATTGCGCAGCACGGTCCCGTTGCCCGCTTTCATCCCTCGGCCCAGTGTCTGAAGACCATCTTGATCGAGGTACCCTACGCCTGTTGCGTGTGGGTTTCCCCCTCGTTTTTTCATTCTGTCGAAGCTGTTCGTTGGCCTCCCTCCACTTGGGACAGGAGGAATCCGTGGCCAGGTGGGCCCCCTTGCAGTTCTTACATTGCGGGGAGGTGTCAATGCAGCCATTTTCTCCGTGCATGTGTTCCCTTCGGCAGTCCGGGCATCTCTGCTCTTCTTCGTTAGGGCAGATGTCCGCTTTGTGTCCGATAGCATGACAGTGCGTGCACACCACCGCGCGGGGTCTGTATGCACATACTTGTCTCATGCAATCGTAGTATGTGATATATCTTGGGGTTCTCTTACCCTCGAAGGTGATTAGGGCGGTCTTACTGTTCTTGCCCATCGGTCTTGCTTCCAGGATCCAGTGTGTAGTGCTGACCAGGTTCGGTAGCAGGTTTTCTGGGTCGTCGGTCGGGTCGATTCCGTAGATTACCCCTCTGACCTGGTTCCCATTCAGGGCGAGGTATGTGGAAACTGAAATTTCCTTGTCTGGTGTTCGTATCGTCTTCAGCTTTAAAAAGTGTTCCGCAAGGTGTGGCAACCAGGTGTCCACCGCAATGGTATTAGTGACCTCCTGGATCCTAATTCGATAGCACCTTTCGTATTTGGAATGGTTGTCAATAGACTTTGCTAGGGCAGTCTTCAGATCTTTTGGCGACAACTCTGTCACACGCACTCGCTCACGCGGTCGTAAAATGACTGTGTCATGTTTGTCACCATCACCTCCCGGCTGTTTCTTCATGGGTGTCGGCGCTATCGCTTTCTTCCGGGCGCCTCTAGAGACGACGGTTGACCAGGCAGCTTGGTCCATCTCGTCATCACCTGATGGGTCACGTGAGCTCCACGAAGCTTGGTGACAATTCATATCGGCAGCGCTCGGAGAATCCGAATTTTGAAGTGTCGGGTGTCCCGACGCATCAAGTTGAATGTGATCGTCGGCTTTCAACGCCTCTCCGAACGTCGGGATCGCCTTCACCAGGCATAATTGCTGTTGCTCGGCGTCATTGGTTGTCGGGTCGCTTGGAGCCCTTTTGGTGTTATGGTCGTCCTCCCGGGATTTCTGGTCCAGGGTGGGTGCAGTCTTCGTCAGCGAAAAGCCTTTTCTCAACGTATAGAGTGGATTCACCCCCGTCGTTGCATTGGTCGCGTCAGCTGCTGCCATTAGGCTTAGCTTGGCCGTCCGTGCGGTTGCGTTTGACAAGGCCTTCTTTCCGGTTCTCTGCCTTGCTGCTCTGGTCCCAACCACCAGAAGATGCTTCGCACCGGTGCCGGGAGGGTTCCCATGCTCCGTCGTCGTCTTTTGGAGGGCCATAAGCCCCCGAAACAGGCAAAATTGGGCAAAAACTCTGGAGTTCAAAGATTCAGTGCTCCTATCTTAGGAAACTTCGTCGTCCTCCCCTTCTTGAATGGAACGATGACTAACAGAGTGTATTTCAATATCACGGGAAAACAGAGTGTTTAATAAAAGTGGTAATTAGTGGCGATACCTTTGTAGACCAAACTTTGTCCTTGAAAAGGGACTACGCCATGGGGGCCTATATCGCGATGGGTATACAGGCTCGTTTGCTTCAAGGCTACACAGGATTAAAGAAATGTAAATATTTTCCCTTACGGTTTATTGATGATTAGCTATTAGTCTATGCGCATACAAATTGTTTATATTAATTACTTTATGTTTTTCAAAAAGAGGAAGGGAATGATAGTCACGTGGAACATTTTCGATTATCCTAAGTGCCTTATGCTGTAATAGGCGTAACTTGTCAATGTTTCCCTTTGTAGTCGAACCCCAAGTGGGTGTAGCAGAGCACAGGGTAAAACAACGCATTGTAAATTAGTTTTTTTTAATATCTACCGGAAGCATGTGTCTGAATTGATTCATTATTCCAACAACTTTACATAGTTTTTTTATGAATATAGGTAACATGATTATTCCAAGACATGTGACAAAAAATACTACCCCCGTCTTTATACGATCAACGCACTCTATCGCACACTCCCCCCAAAACAAATCGCGTGACAACCTAATGCGTTATCCTGTACACTGAAATAAAATTGCCTTTGTTTTTTTATGTTTTAATAACAAGGGAATTCATACCTACCCATGATTTTAACTTATTAAAAGTAATTTGCTTTGAAAGTGAGCACCCTTTCTCTAGAATCAGAAAATTTTGTGCTGGTGTCATCCGCGTATATATTAAATTTAGCAGACGTTTCAATATTTACTATATCATTAACGTATATGATGAACAATAGTGGGCCTAAAATACTTCCATGAGGGACCCCGGAGTTAATGCGCTGTGTAGAAGATCTGTAATTATTAATTTGAACGTATTGGGAACGGTGCTGTAAATAAGATGAAATGAGTGATAACGGAACTCCTCGAATACCATAACAATCTAAATAATCACGAAGAGTTCTGTGATTTATCCGGTCAAGCTTTACTGAAATCTACAAAGATCCTCAACGTTAAAAGTTTACTCTCGAAAGTTATTTTTAATATTGTCTCTTTTTGTATTTGTAACGCAGTTTTTGTGGAACTACACCTTCTGAAGCCGAATAGCGAGTCCTTCAACAAAAAAAAAAATTTTTAAAAAAAGGTTAATAGTCGAGAATATATTATATTTTCTAATGGTTTCTAAAAAACAGGAATAATAGATATGGGGCGATAATTACTCATGTCATTTTTATCCCCGCCTTTATAGAGGACATACATATATAGGAAATACACTAGATGATAATATGAGATTATACAAATGAGTTACGCATGATAATAACAGATCTAGTACGAATTTAACTGGTCTGATTAAGCGGTCATCACAGTCACGGCTACGATTATTTTTCATATTCATAAATACCGAGAATACTTCTGCGGTATCCATGGGATTCAAAAACAGTTTTGCTAGTGCTGGAGATGCTATTTTTGGCATTACCCTTATGAGTGCTATTCCTAACACTCACAAAGTAATCATTGAATTTATCTGCAAGTTCAGTACCGGAAATAATTGCATTGTTTATAGTCTTATTAACGAAGGCTTTATCTTGAGATTGGCTTCGCAGAAGAGAATGACTTGCTTTCTCGTTTCACTTGTAGTGAACCCAGCGAGAAACAACCCAGCGCGCAAACAAACTCGGTGCGGTCGGTGAAATCCAAGTCCAGTGGTCTTCGCTCGCACTGGGCGGGCGAAAAGGAGCGCGTTCCAGGAATGTCACTGCTGTTGAGCAGATAATTAATGTTAGTTCCTGTAAAAAAATCTTATCAAATTTTATTTTAGTCGTTCCTACGATGAACGCAGTAGCTCATTTAGCCAAAAAACATTATTTCCGGAGACCATACGAAGTAGTTGTAGAACCAAAGACAACCGATTCCTACGTGGGAATGTTGTACAGCTTCTACGTAAATTTGAAAACAAGTGATTTACCCGTTAGAATTAAGGATGTTTCATGCGTAAAACAGAGAACGGGCGATTTATACGCGTAGATTATGGACAACACGTTCGTTTTCTTAACTAATCGCTTTTACAGTGTAGTGACGCCACTGTGTACAGTTATTAGAAAGCTTTAGTAGATCGTTCTGACCATTCCGATAACAATACATAATACTCCGCCACCTACTTTGAGCATGCATCGACTCGTTATCAGGTATCGTTATGGGGGGTATTGTAGGTATCAGTTCGATCTACTAAATTTCTCTGCTCCAACTCCTCCTACGGCGCTGAGCGGAGGAAGACGATGCTGAGAGCGCGCAGCGCTGTTCACGACCTCAACTAAACGTATTTTCTAAAAGAGCGCAGGAAACCGAGCCTAGAGCGCGAGTAAAATTCCCCGAAACTTTTAAAGCAATGTTTAAGCGTAGAATTACGATAAAATCAAAACCGAAACTAAACTGAGTAAACTAGTCCGCGTCTTGTTGTGACGTTAGATGTTGTATAAACATCAGCACGTGGACAGCTTGAGCCTGTTTCTCCCAGCGCCAGTAGTCATCAGAAGGCCGTCGCAATCGTCTGTGGGAAATAATGGATCAGGATTCATCAAGCTTTTCTGTGTCAAGCAATGGCCAGAAAATTTTATAAGCTTTTTAGCAAGAGATTTAAGAATATTCACTGTTCGCTTTCGATCCGCCGACATCGCCTCCGATGGAATCACCCGTGGCGGTTGCATTCGCAATCTGCCGACAACTAGATCCAGATACCGCTTCTGGAGCAAAATGGAATGGAGGGTTTTGTGGGCTAGCACGGTGCGAATTATTTTCTACAACGACGCCAACGATAGGAGCCATCGTTTGAGTCGTACTGCTCGCACCCACTTCCGTCGAAGAAACTTCTAGGTTGGAAACCGATGAGATGTTACTCTGCTTCATTTCTTTGTGGTGTTATGGCCCCCGCAGCACATCCCCAATCATCCCCACCCTCCATCACATGTCGCAAATAGCCTAAACCTGAAGCCGTTCGCAAAACCACCGACGCTCACTATCACTACAACGCACTATACGCGGTGGACTAGGGAGCGTCGCCTGCTTTCGGGTACATTTCACGTCACGAACCCCCCTGCTCTCTGTTGCCAGCGATTCGGGGGTGTACGCGTAAACCTCTAAATTCATGTTCTCAAAATAAACTCGTTATTTTGATGATATATTTTGTAGACACACTCAAATGCGGATATTTATCATTTTGTACATGGTAAAAATTTTATGAAAATCGATTACCATGAATATTTCGCCCGAGTCAATCTAAGGAGGTCGTCTTGAGCTCTTCGCGCCGGAATCAAATTGCAGGAATTTTCAGACCAGTTTGATCTATAAGCCCTTTACGACTAGTTAGATATACGGGCGAAATTGGATTGCACGTTCACGTTTCTTATAGCTCTGAAATTCATGTAAAATATTTATGCTGATTATTTTAATATATCTTGATGAGCAGTACCTACGTTATTAAACAAGGGTACTCCACTGTCAGACCTCGTGGAAGTTCGCGGCCAGTTCACTTCCGCGTAACACTTTCCCGTATTATTTTCAAAGTTATTTACAAGCCTTGCGCAATATCAGGTTTTTGAGGTTCGTTCTTGGGGATGGCTAACCACATTGCCATGTTTTGCCACACCTGGCACACACAACGAAGCCAATGCGGGATCTCCTCTGCACCGACGCTGCCTGGCTCTAGGGACCCGACCAGCAGCGAAGCATTGAAGCAATGAAAGAAGCTCTAGCCAAAGCGCCAGTTCTGATGCCCTACAATCTGTAAAAGCTTCTTATAGTCTCAGCAGACGCATCATCTTACGGAATTGGTGCTGTCTTGCTACAAAAGACCGACGGCAAGCGGCTGCCGATAGGGCCATATCGTACGCATCAAGTTCTCTCACTGAGACGAAACAACGCTACGCTCAAATCAAGAAAGAAGCGCTCGAGATCGCATAGGCCTGTGATCACTTCCGCGTGTACATCTTAGGACTGCAGTTTTACATTGAGACAGACCACAAACCACCGGTTCCCCTCATGACAACGAAACGACTCGATGAGCTGAGCTGAGCCAACGACTGCAGCGATTCCTAATGCGACTCCTCCAGTACGACTCCACCATAGGACACGTCCCTGGAAAATCGATGTGCACAACTGACGTGCTGACACGCAAGCCGTTACCAGACATAGGCTCTCGTAGAAGAGAAGGCAGCACCAGAAAGCACGAGCTTCTCACGCTGGAACAGCCTCCAGCCTCCCAAGAAATGCTCGACCGCATCAAGAACGAGCTATAGACAGACCCGGTAACAAAGAGGGTAATCGAGTACACCCTCCGGACATGTAAGGATAAAATGACTCTTTCCCAAGTTGGAGTCCGACAGTCCTACGAAGTCGTCGGCGAAATAGACATACTAGACGGCCTGTTGTTCAGGGACAATCGACTCGTCGTACCTGAAGCCCTAGGCTTCGATATCTTCGAGAGCTTCACACAGGTCATCAGGGTTTGTCCAAATGCCGCGCCAGAGCACGAAAATCAGCTGGTTGCCAGGCACTGGCCAACAGGCATCTACAGCTTCGTCCGAAGGTGCCCCGTTTGTCAAGAACACCGGAAACCACGTCAACCTCCGTTTTCGGCAACTCCACTGCCAAACTACCCATTGGAAGTCGTCGGCATGGACATTTGCGTCCACGAAGGCAGTAACTACTTGATCGCTGTCGATTACTATTTAAGGTTCTTCGAGCTGGAACCTCTGTGGAGGACGACGGCCAGGACATCACCGCCGTCCTCGACCCAAAGTTTGCACGCTATGTAGCGTAGACAATTCTCCAAACAGACAACGGACACCAATTTGCCTCACGCGAACTCGAGGTGTTTCTTTCTTTCTTTTCTTTATTAATACTGTTAATCTCTTTCGAGATTTTTACAGGAGTGGATCAAACATATATAAACAGGTTGCGCTTGCTGCAAAAACTTGAAATAAACATCGAAAAAGTTAGTACTATTTGCAACATCAGGTGGCAAACTATTCCAATCAAATCTTGTTCGAGGAAAGAAGGAGTATTTAAATACGTCATTTTTATAACTGTATGGTTTGATTGTTCTGCTGTGAAAATTCCTAGTAGACCTGGGGCAGAAAAATGTAATATAATTGTGTTTGTCTATTCCAAGCTCGTCCTTAACAATAAGGTAGAAAAATGTTAGACGATTCATTCTCCTCTTGGGTTTCCAGGCCCGCCTTAATACAAAATTTTGTGGGGGGACACATATGAGGAATACGTATTGTACACAAAACTCACCGCTAATCTTTGAATTCTCTTGAGTTCTGAAATACAACATGATGTGTGGGGATCCCAGATGGCACTAGCATATTTTAACATTGGCCTAACCAGAGTTTTATATAATAATAACTTTGTCTCACGGGTGCCATGCTTCATATACCTGCAAAAAAGAACCAACTTACTCATTGCTCTACTAGATATCTTACTAACATGTGTGTTCCCCCTTAATAGAGTCAAATCCAGATACTTATATGAGCAAACTCTCATAAAGCTACAGTTACCAACAGAATAATAAAAAATTAAAGGACGTTTGTTGCGAGTAATAGACATACAAGCAGTCTTTGATAAATTCAGTGACATTTGCCAGTCAGCACACCATCTGGAATATCTGTCAAGGGAGGAGTTTAAAATTTCACAGTCTCCGAGACTTTAGATTTCCTTAAAAAGACACAATCATCTGCAAACAATCTTGACTGGAATTTCACAAACAATATCATTAACAAAAATCGGAAACAATGGGCGCCCGAGAACTGATCTTTGTGTGACACCAGACGTCACGTGTGTACTACCGGAACACGCGCTATCAAATTGGACAAAGTGCTCTCTCATTGTCAAATAACTTTCTACCCACCTCAAAATATTACTATAATATAAGACAACCGCCAATTTTGTTAGTAGCTTCTTATGTGGAGCCCGGTCGAACGCCTTTGGAAAGTCCAAGTATACAACGTCAGTTTGTCCTTGAGTATTAATTACCGACGCGAACTCATGCACTGTTTCTGTCAGTTGGGTGATGGTAGACACCTTGTGACAGAAACCATGTTCAGCCTTAGTAACAAAAACGTTTTGCTCAAGATATGCCGATATGTGTTTAAATACAACATGTTTCAAAACTTTACTACAAATACTAAGCAAGGAAATAGGTCGATAATTGTAAACAACCATTGAGTCACCGGATTTTAAAATGGAAATCACTTTCGCTATTTTCAATTTTGAAGGTACAGTGCAAGTTTATAGCGACTTTATGAATACTACAGTCAATACTTAGCTTCCCATTCCGCATTCCTTTTCAAAAAAGCATTCGGAATTCCGTCCGGCCCAACTGCCTTTTTAACGTTCATATTCAAGATATAATTTAGAATACCTTCTTCTGAAATTGTTACATCTGGCAAACAGTTTCTAGCGCATTCGCTGTCTTCTCGAATTGCAACAAATACCGGACTGTGAACATTGTCTAAACTGAAAATGGACGTGAAATATTTATTGAAAGCATCAGCAATGTAATGGGGGTCATCCGAGATTTTATTATCAATATTCAACTCGTTTACTTTTCGTTTAGAGGGCGATATAAAGCGCCAAAACTTCTGCATCGAGGACTTTAGAAAGGAGGGCATTGTTACATTAAAAATTGATGTTTTGCTTCTTTAATTGTATCCTTAAGCTTGTGGTTTAATTGGTCAAAGAGGTTTGCGTCTTTCGATCGTTTACGAAGTATAAAAAGTCTACGGGGCATTTGAATAATTTTCCTATTTATCCACGGATTATTTCTATTCGTGAGCTTCACTTTTTTGGCACAAATTTTAAAAATGCAGTCAAAAACAATATTTTCAAAAACTGCCACAAACAATTGACGTCAATCTCATGTGTATTAGATTGGAAGCACTGAAAAACTCACTAAAAGAACGCTAGAGCGTCATTAATAGCCACGTTAACGGCCTTGGAGAAGTCGCGATATTCTTTGCGACTTCGTGCGTCACAAGGCGTATTATTTGTGAAAAAAGTAAGCAATACCATTTGATGATTTTGAAATGCCCTCAATCACCTCAATGCTTTCTACCCTTTAATGCAAATTCTAGGTAAGGAACATTGAATAGAGTATAGAGTCTTTTTCTTCAGATAATCTTGTAGGAGCGCGTACAATTTGATTCAGAGCATACAAGAAGGCCAGCTCTAGCAAAGCCTGCGAAATATGACACCCTGACCATGTGCGAATTCCCAATCTATATTAGGCAGATTAAAAGCCCCAGCAAACATAATTCTAGAATTTGCATGTAGTACATTTTCGGAGGGATAGTCATTTATTTTTTTTAAGATCATTGAAACTGCTTGGTTGTCTGTAAAATGCATCGATGATAAGGCATAGAAAAACGCTGACACGAATCCACAAAATCTCAGCACCACTGATATCTGTCAGTCGGTTATAGTGCAAGTTTTCTTTCAAGACTATGGCCACGCCCCCACCTCGGGTATCTCTGTCCTTCAGTTTTATTTTATAATTTGAGGGAGTAATTTCCGAGTCAGTTACTTCACTATGTATCCACGTTTCCGTGACAACTGTGATATGTGGGTCACGCGACAGCAAAACATGTTCAAAATCAATAACCGTATTTATTACACTTCTCCCGTTTAAGTTCGAAAACGTAATTGAATTCGTGGGCTCTCGCCTGGATTGTCATGTCTGTTGCGACGATCTGGGACCCAGACGAAGAGTGTTTTTTTTTTTTTTTTTTTAGCTTGTTGTAAATTAGACTGAAATTATCGCCTTTTTTCGATTTTCCTCAGCATTGCCCACAACTGCTAGTGAATGTTTCGAACAGGTACCGAGAAATCTTTTGAAACAGAAATTGCCGATCCCTTCAGCTTAGGGCAGTTTTTAAGAACTGACAACTTCTTCGAGAAATTTAGGAACTTTATCATTACTGGCCTTGTCTTGCCATCTGATTTGCGTCCGAGTCTATGTATTCTTTCTATGGTTGTATCTGGTAAGTTGAGTATTTCACCAAAAATATTTTTACAACTGTATCCTGAAGTGATTCCGCTGTCTCACCAACCCTCTCAGACACAACATAATTGACGATAATATTTCGGCGGCTTTTATTTTCTAGGTCGTAATTCTTATCCAAGAGGTCACCTATTGTGTTTTCTTTCGACAGTAGCAACTCTGTTTCCACAATCAAATAATTGTTTTGTTGTCGCCTCTAGGGCTGTCAGTTGAGTCTCAAAGTTTTTCATTTTTTTGTGAATTCGCGTGAATTTTTCTTCTGCCGCTTCTGGTTTCCTTAAACCAGATTTAACACTTCTTCAACTGTGGGACCTGAGTTGGTTTCAATGTCACCGCTCATTTGCAAGAGTAGAGCAATGATATCAGCAATACGCGGGAAAAAAGCACTGGGACACGGCAGCACCATCAAAAAAAGGTCATTGTTTTTTTACGAGGAGTCAGAACAACCAACCTGCACGAAGAACAAAAGCGGGTTTAGCCGCATGCTCGTGTCGATGCTGCCGTGTCCACTGGCGCGACGTTGTTCTAGCGCCTTCTTTATAGCCGGCTCTGCAAGCGTCGATGACGTCGGTGCACCTGATGCGATGGTCACCAGGGGTAGATCCGCAAAGGCATTGGACAATGACGGTGTGATGATTGAAACGACCACCGAGTAAGCAGAATTCATTCTGCTGATCTCAAAGCTTGGCAGCAACAGCGCACACCGCACGAAGAACAAAAGCGGGCTTAGCCGCATGCTCGTGTCGATGCTGCCGTGTCCACTGGCGCGACGTTGTTCCAACGCCGCCTTTATAAATGGCTCTGCAAGCGTCGATGACGTCGGTGCACCTGATGCGATGGTCACCAGCGGTAGATTTGCAGCGGCATCGGACAATGATGGTGTGATGATTGAAACGACCGCCGAGTAAGCAGAATTCATTCTGCCGAAGAAAAAGCATGACAGCAACAGCGCACACTGCACGAAGAACAAAAGCGGTTTTAGCCGCATGCTCGTGTCGATGCTGCCATGTCCACTCTAAAGGAATGGTCAGTGACTCAATCAACTTCAAGCTCGTACTACCCACAGAGCGACGGAGGCTCGGAGCGGCTGAGAGTACACTCCAAACGGCCAAGCAACTCCTCAGAAAAACGGTAGACATCCACAAGGCATTGCTGGCCCAGCGCGTGAGCCCGGGAATCGAAGGTTACGCGCCAGTGGAGCTATTCATGGGACAAAGATTGCGCACAAACGTGCCATTAAAGCCCGAATCTCTCGAACCTCGCTGGGACACCGCCTAGTTTCGCTCCACAAATGCCTTTACAAGGGGACGATGTGCAAATTAACACTCAGACGACCGCCGCAGAACACGTGTGCCCGACCCTTCCGCCTGGAACTGCGGTCAGAATTCTGACGGGAGTGGCGCCTTACGGCCACATCCTAGGGCCAGCGCCTCAACCCCGTTCCTACGTGGTGCAGACGGCGACCGGAACTACACGGCAAACAAGAGGATACCTGCAAGCAACCAGGAGTAACCGAGTGAGTCGTACACCTGACCGTTTTGGGGAAGTGTGAGTGTTGTTCTTCCATAGTGGTGGATGTGTCGGAAGATCATCATCATCGCCACCACCGCCGGGTGACCCTGGACTCTGGCTGCCACTTCCGCGCGCGGACCCTTTCTCCACCAGATCGCACCGACATGGCATGACTCACACCTGTCTTCCTATGCTAGAATAAACCTACGTAGTTCAATCAATTGTGTCTCGATCACGACAGATGTTCTCCCGACAGTTTTCTTAAGTAGATTTGTAGCACCGCAATATAGAAAAAATGGCTTGTGGCTACTACCGAAGCTCCATGGCTCTGTTTGCCGAAATTCCTAAGAAGGCGTCGCACTGAGGGGGCACGAGCACGGAGCGCGTGGTCAAAAACTTTCGGTGATTGATGATGATTAAGATAATGATGATGATGAGGATGATGATGATGATGATGCGATTTTCTTTTTGCATGGGGGGAGCTCAAAGAACTTTTGTGCTGCCGCCTGGCGGAAAGTACCGTCACCTGGCAGGGCATTGAAGAAAAAGAGTGCTATGCTTCTTTTGTTGGGTAGTAGATCGTTTGGAACGGCCGAAAGTAAAGCCCCTTGTTCAAATTCACGCTCGGCATCTCTTACAACTACCGCCAGTCAACCGGTTTTGTGGGGACGCGTAAGGCAAGTATCACGAGAGAGGGCTCCGCAGCCATTCGCTTCCAAGGGCCGCTAGTTTCACTGCATCGCCACCTCTTGCTTCCAAGAGCTACACGAGGCATGCAGCTTGTGCAGTGGCGCATTTGACGCTGCTTGCAAACAGAAACGCGTCAAGTGGCTTTAGCCGGAGGGGGTTTTGCATGCCGGCAATCTTGGAGATTAGGACCCTATGGTGTGCTAGTTAACATGTGCCGCATTCGGCGAAATGTAGTTAGTAAAATTCGATCGCGAATATCATGTTATAATTCTTTTAAAATTGTAATGTACCGGCCGGTGGCCAGAATATGTCTTGGGCGGACTCCCACGCTTTCAAGAGCACAGGACTGATGCACGCTTTCTGGGCCACGAGACTGGCATTTCAAGCGCCATTAAAGTAACGTCCAGACACTTGTCTACGCCGAGCATGAGTCCATGCCTGAATACTTACCAATTGGCGACGAGGTAGGTCAACAGTAAAGAACTTTAACGGGCAGGATGGCTTTTTAGGTCAAGCTGGAGGAATTCGGCGGAAAAGCTTGGACATCTTGGGCCAAGCGCTTAAGCTTTTACTGCGAGGTCAACGCAGTTGAAGAGCCGTAAAAGAAAAGAGCACTACTGCTTACACTTTGCAGACTCAAGGCCTATGAGGTTGTACGAGCACTCGTGGCACCAAGAACCCCTGAATACGTCAGTTTTGACGAGCTCATGGCGCTACTCCAGAAACAGTTCAACCCCCGTCCGTCAGAGCGGTTCAACCGAGCAAAGTTTCAAAGAGACCAGCAGCCCGGGAAATCTATATCCATCTACGCGGGGGCTTTGAAGACGTTAGCCGCGGACTGCGACTTCGGGATCTTTGTGACACTGGTGACTGCGACTACTTCCGGTAAAGCAAGCGTCGATTTGGATTCAACTGCTACCGGCGCCACCGGCGAAGAAACACCTGCAGCTTCGGGGACCACAAGACACACACCGTGTAATCCGACCATGCTACCCCTTGAGGTAATGCTCAGAGATAGTTTCGTTTGTGGCATAACTGATGAGCATCTCCAGCAACGTTTGTTTGCGGAAACCAACCTAAAATTTCAAAAGGCATATGACATGGCCGTGCGAACAGAAAGTGCCGCACAACATCAACGAGATTTGAAAACACACAAGGAGGAGGTTCATGCGGTTAAGAAAGAACAGCTACCACCTAAGCACCTGGGTACGAGTAGCAACAGGCAGAGGGATCTACAGACATGCTACCAATGCCAAGAACAACATTCGGCTTACTCCTGCCAGTCCCGAAACGCACGGTGCACCTTCTGCCACAAGACGGGGCGTATCGAAAAGGCCTGTTTCAAAAAGTCAAGAACGCAGCACATATCGCGGACGACACACAGCCTCGATCAGCCAGGTAAGCTACATGATTTTGACGATGATCATTTGGATATGCCATGGAGCCTGCACGAGCTTAATGTGGTTAGACCATCGAGTACGCTGCCAAAGTTTATGTTGACGCTGAGAATGGAAAGTAAAGAGCTCGAATTCGAGCTCTTTACTTTCAACTATAAGTGAAGCTACATATCACCATCTCTGGCTGAAGAATGCCCTTAAGCTAAACCAGGAGGGCCTGACTCTCCACACATGTTCAGGAGAGGGCTCACAAGTGCTTGGGACGGCGAGTGTATCGGACGAGTGTATACGTCCGACATACGTCCGATTTAAGTCGGACGAGTGTATACGTCCGACATAAATCGAAGGATTACATCTTGCCTTTGGTTGAGACACAAGGCTCGGGCTGCAGCCTTCTAGGACGCAACTCGTTTCGAGACCTAAAGATCCGGGTAAGTGGAATCCATGACCACGGAAACCATGGCAGTGTCGCAGAAGTCTTGAAGACACATGAGAATGTTTTTAACGCCAAGATCTTGGGGCACAAAGGGCCGCTCGTAAATCTGGAATTAAAAGAAGGCGTGACTCCCCACTTCCTCAAAGCACGACCCGTGCCATTTCTACTGCGCACCGCGGCGGAGGCAAGCTGTGGAGTCTCGAGAATCAAGGAATTTTAGAAGCGACGCAACACTCCGAGTGGGCCAAACCGGTGGTTGTAATACGAAAGAAATATGGCACCATATCGGCTATGCAAAAATTACCGAAGCACGGTAAACAAGGAAGCAAAGCGCGCAATGTATCCCATGCCAACGGTTCCAGAAATCCTGGAAACTTTGCAGGGAGGCTTGGTATATTCGACGCTTTACTTCGCTCCAGCGTATCAGCAGCTACAACTGACAACAGAGAAGGCTAACGTGTTGACCATCAACACTATAGAAGGCCTATATTGAGCCAAGAGGATGCCAATTGGCATCACCGCTGCTCCAGCAATTTTCCAACGATTCATGAAAACTTCTAGCAGGAATCCCGGGTATCGGGATATACCTCGATGATGTCATTATCAGCGGGGCAAACATTACCGAGCACATGACTAGACTGAACACAGAATTGACGAGACTCGCTCAAGCTGGTCTACGACAAAAAGACGTAAGTGCCGCGTCGCAGTGGAGCAAGTACAATACCTCGGACACACCATCAATGCTACCGGGATACACCCGACTAAGGAAAAACTCAAAGCTATCCTCGAGAAGCCGGAGCCGACCAGTCGAACAACGCTACAGTCGTTTCTCAGACTTCTAGCACATTACGACCGATTTTTGACAAATCGGGCAACAATTGCAAAAGCTCTCTACGCACTGATAGAGAAAGGCATACCTTGGGAATAGAAAGAAAATCATCAACGAGCCTTTCTGCAGCTGAAAGAGGCCATCGCACAACGTACGGTCCTCACGCCACTACGACGAGAACAAAACCTTGATCGTGTCATGTGACGCGTCCCCCTACGGCGTCGGCGCAGTACTAGTACAGCTAGATGCAGACGGAAATGAGGCTCCGACCGTGTTTGCATCAAAGACGCTCGGCAAGGCTGAAAAAAACTACTCGCAATTGGACCGTGAAGGGCTGGCTATCATTTTCGCCATGTACCGTTTTCATCGCTATGTCGCGGGAATCACGTGAAAATAACTAACGACGGATCATCAATGATTGTTGGGCGTCATGGGCCCGAAATCCCCAGTACCGAATGTGCTTCCCCCCGCATGACACGCAGGTGTATCAAGCTCGCGGCCTGTGACTATGACCTAATCTACAGAACGGGAAAACGCAATCAAAACGCTGACGCTCTGAGCCGACTACCATTGCCAGAAACGCAGGACGAAGAGGATCCCCCCGGCAATGTCCTGATGTTGGAAGTACTGACGAAGCCTCCCATGACTGCAAAAGAACTGGAAGACGAGACAGCAATTGATTCCACTCTAGCTGAGGGCTTTAGAGCAGTCAAGAATGGCGAGCTAAAGAGAGTAGTGGGCAATCGGTTCAACAAGTACAAGCTCAAGGCAACTGAATTATCCATTCATCGTGGTTGTCTCACCTGGGAGGCGCGCGTGATAATCCAAGCGTCAATGAGACCCGAAGCTATGAGGCTTCTACATGCAGGACACCGAGGCATCCCAGCCATGAAGGCCTACGCCCGAAGCTACGTGCGGTGGCCAGGTATAGACAAAGAGATCGATTTATGTGTAGCTCCATGTAAGAAGTGCCAACTACACCAGAACGCACCACCAGAAGCCACCAGTCCCACCTGGGACAGACGTACAGCACCATGGGACACCATTCATTTGGATTTTGCAGGGCCTGTAGATGGACAACTCTATCTTGTAGTGGTAGATGCATACTCTAACTGGTTAGAGGTCCGTGCAGTGCGAAACATGACGTCATCAACGGTTATTTGTGAATTACGGAGCATTTTTGCGATGTTCGGCATACCACGTAGAGTAATGTCGGATAACGAAACCGCTTTTATATCGCAAGAGATAAAAAAAACTTTTATCACTCCAATGGCATCACAGCGATAACAAGCGTCCCTTATCACCCTGCAACGAACGGCCGAGCCGAAAGAATGGTACAGCAACTAAAGAAGGCTCTGACGAAGGGAGAAAAAGACGGGGTGAAATGTACGCTGGCACGGTTTTTATACAAGCAGCACACCACGGTACATACTGTAACAAGCAAGACGTCAGCATGGATGCTACATGCTCGAGAGTTGCCATCACCGCTACAGAGACTTCTTCAGGCTCCTAGTTATGATCCTCCAACATCGTTGACAACCTCGGTTTCGACACACATGCATGAGTTTTCGGTTGTTCAGGCCGTGTGAATCAGGAAGTTTCCAAGCGGGAGGACTTGGACAGCTGGCGTTATTACACGCCGTCTAGGTCCCCGGTCATGGATGATCGACACCGAAGAGGGGCAGGAAAGACGGCACATGAATCAAATTCGTCCAAGGAATTGCACCTAGCAGTACATAAAGAGCAGTACACCCGCTCCAGTGTGGGACTCCATCCTGGAGCCCGACGAGCCGTCATCCGCACCTCCGAAGCCAGAGATCGCACGTACGCCTCCGAAGCCGGAGACATCACGTAAGCCTCGAGGCCGGAGCTCGCGTGTAGCGAACCATACCAACGCATCAGCAACCATGTGCGAAAACCACCGGAAAGATCAGGAGTCGCAACTAAGTGAGGGGGAAGTGTAATGTACCGGCCGGTGGCCAGGATATAGCGTGAGCGGACTCTCTCGCTTTCAAGAGCACGGGACAGGTGCACGGTTTCTGGGCCACGGGACTGGCATTCCAGGCGCCATCAAAGTAACGTCCGGACGCGTGTCTACGCCGAGCTTGAGTCCTTGCCTGGGATACTTAACAAAAAATACACTGAATTTTTTTTAAGGTTCCTAGATGGGACACATTTTAATATAAAATATACAGCGAGAAATAAATAGCTTAGCACAGTATGTACACCTCCATGCGCGATATAGGCGGAAATCACGACCGGTTCTAGGACACTCCCACGGAACGGTGATACCTCCCATTACAACTGGATTGGCGTGGCTGTTTGGCCGAACACGCTCGCAAGATTAATGTTTTCTGTCGCGACGTCCGGTGTGTCTAGTGTGCTGTCTGACACCGACTGCGAGTCGCGTGGGTATAATGCCTGAACGCGTATCCAACTGGTGTGTATAACGATCTATCTTGCCCATACATCAAAAGTTCTCCCGAAGGGACAACAATTGGTGTCACGAAAGCCGGGAGTGTTGTGTCATGCTGTTGGATGTCGCGATCCTGGTGGGTGGTCATAGAAACGTTGGCAAAAAGTGCGAACGAAAGCGGGTACGGCTCTCGACGCGGCGTCCCAATTTCTTGTTTCCGTAACTTAAGTGGACTGTCAATCTGGAGAGCGACCTTCATTGGAACAGGGGTCTGTCTCATTCACTACCCCTGTTGTGACACAGCCAGGATTGCGGCCGGCGACAGTATGACACTTCTATGGCGTCATCGGGCGGAAATCGAAGAACCATTTTTGAGGACCCGCTGATGACACTAGTCGCATACGGGTTCCTGGTACCACAGGGCATGCAGACGCGCTGCAGGATGCCGCATCGTCTGCTATTAGAACACCCGCGTGACGCGACGATGAAAGCGGCCCTCTAGCGTGTCATCAAGCAATGCTTGCGTATGTCAGCTTATGTCGGTGTGCGCTACAAAGCGACCTGAAGGTCTAAAACTTTAAGAAAATAAATATATAAACCTTTCAACGCTTGTGTTTTTTTGTTTTTTTTTTATGGCGTCCGCAAGCGGTATGACGCACAAGGAAATCGCGAGTTATGAAATATTCGCTTTCGCAGGCCAGGTGCACCGCGAAACTTCAGAGCTACAGGCCTTCTGAAGCAAAATGACGGGAACACACCTGAGCGAATATGATGGGAGGTGAACGCCAGACTGTTTCCAGTCAAATGGCTCGCAAATTATTACCTGTGAAGGTATCTTATCAGCACCGAAACCATGGTTGCAATCATGACGGTTGCACAATTCACAAAGCAACGAAGCCGCTTTTAGGGGAACCTACATGTTTATTCAATCATCTAGACGCGCGCATGAACAAATCAAGTCAGATCAAGCAAGACAGTTAACGTACGATGCTATGCTTATACGCCAGTCCCATTACGAAAAGAAGCACCCGTAGAGCGCCTCCGAAAGCGTCTTCTTGCAACAGTTTGTTTGCTGGAAACTACGACGGTTGACGGGTTCTTCCTTTAAACACCTCGGTGAACTCAAGACCACTCGCACTCACAAAAATAAATAGACGACCTCAACGAGCTACGTGGTGCATGAAAGTGCTCTGAGCGAACGACGGCAGGCATGTTTGCTATCGTTTGAAATCGAAGTGGAAAAGGCAATCTCATGATAGTTGTTTAACACTAATAACCACATTTATAATATTTCTTTCGGTCGAATAAAGTAATATTACAGCACTGAGAAACAATTTGACAAACTACAGTGTTCACACGTCGATGATATATCCAGCGAATGAGAGGTCTAAGCACTGTGTAACCACTTGGTGGGGCTTAACTGACCGTCACCACCTAAATTGCGTCCGGCGGCGTAAATATTGCGCCAAAAATATTATCTTTTCAAGCTTTTATGAAATACGTAAATGTCCCATCTACGCCCTCAAGACATTTTTTTCAGTTTTTTTTTATTTGAATGACGGGTTCTGCCGCAAATATTGAAATAGGCATTTGATAAAAAATGTCTGAATGTACAGAAAGGTTTGCCAAAATAAAAAAAAATAAGATATATGCTTTACTAAAAAATAAACATTATCATTTTTATACACTATTTTGAAGCGTGCAAACAAGTTTACAGCCACCCGCGAGTCCTTTTTCACCCGCGCCTGCCCATTGCCATTCTGCTTTTCGATTTAAAGATCGAGGGCAGAAGTAAAACAAGATTAACCGATTTTTGGGCCTGTGTGTTAAATTTTGAGCTCAAAATTTACTCCTTACATCTGAAAGTTTATTGACCCGTTGTCCTATTTTTCGTAATTGTGTATTTTGTTGGTACGTTGACGTTCATTTCTCGATTGGGGAAGTCATTCAAAACTTATACGTTAGAATCCACATTTGTATGCACCGTAAAATATGCCGGAGAGGTCTGCACTCTTGCTTAGCGAATGGAAGCTGTAACCAAAAATATTTTAGTGTTCAGTTTTACTTTCTAAGATAGTAAAGCGTTGATCTCTTCCAGTAAAGAGTAAGAACCAAATCATTGTACACTTGCACTTCAAACCCACCGATGCAAATGTCGTGGGATCCTACCAGACGTGGAGTAACGTGAAGAACTCAGAATATGTCGTAACTATCATGATCAGTAAAATTAAAGATAGTATTCGCGTAATTTAACTTATCTCTGAAGGTACATCTGTAAGAATAACGGTTCTCGGTATGCAAACATCTAAAGGTAGACATGCTACCGGCGCCTTTCTCGCCTGTATCGTATGTTTTCTTTTGTATGTGTGGAGGGATGGATCAATATGGCTGAACCCTTTCAATAAAGCTGCAGCTTGCGTCATTTAGCTTTCACATGTGGAGCCAGATGTCAACAGAAGCAAATATGAAAGTCCGCCGTCTAGGTCTGTCAGACGTTGTAATGTTCAAAAGTGCGTGGTCACGTCTGCTGAAAGAAATTTGCTCCTCAAAAATTTGCGATGCAAAACTCTGCGCGAATATAAAGCTTTTGACGAAAAATTTACGTCGCTAAGTGCGGGTACCATCTTTTCCGGCTCACTTTACCGCGCATCCGAATGTCGATGACAGCTTATATATTTGAAGAAAAAAAAAAGGTGCAGTTTATAATTTTGAAGGAAAAGAAGTGTGCAGGACAGTATTGCCACGTGGCTCCCGCATGGTTGTGGGCCTAGCAGAAGAGCAACAGAAGATGGCATACCTATTTTTTGTTGGGCTGGTTGCTCAGATGCTCTGCTTGACCACGTGGAACCACCACCAGAGTGGGATGCCTGTTTGAAGATCAAACAGGCATGAAATATTTCTGGCAGTTCAAATGGCTATGCCATAACAAAGGGCATGTGATTACTTTTCAACCAATATGTGACTTGTTCACAATAAAAAAAAAGAAAAGTATTGCCGCGTGCGTGTTTAAAAGCTCTCAGCTCTCCAGCAGATGCATCGGGTTCGAACACCACCGGCCGAGCCTTTGTTTTGCAATTCGTTGCCTCCTTTGGAAACTAATTTCATTCTCTATACTTTTCGTGTGTTCTGGTTAGAACCTTACTGAATATAGAACGTGCATAAAAGCAGCCATAGCGCGCTGCATCGACGCAGTCCCACTTCCGTCGCAGTTGCAGAATGTGGGTTTCCCCTTTTGTTGACTTAGAGGCACAAGTTGCCACATTAAACGTATATTTTCATCTGCACTTTTTCGTTCGTGGTAATATATGGTTGTCTTCCGCTGGAACCGAGGACCGCATCCTGTGGAAATATCGTTACGTGTAATCTGCTATAAAAAAACAACAAGAGTATTATTAATAATAAACATGTCTTTACTGAAACGGTTATCTCAAATCACCTGTGTACTGATATCAAAAAGAGGGGGTGAACGACTGAAACAAAGTAGAAATAAAAAAGAAAGCTTTCGACATATTAGCGCGTGATCGAAAATGGTGCAAGTGCAATTTAGCACGAAGGTTCGCAACTTTAATTGTTAGGCTGATGACCGCAATAAAAATAAAAAATTCCCACAAACGTCATTTGCCGAAAGCAAGTATTGTAACTATGACGACCGTGAACACAATCTTTCTTTCCCTTTTTCTCGCAGCCCGATTTTGTATCGTGTCTTTTCTGTCTCGACGACAAAGAAATCAATCGCGGAAAGCCCGTGGCTAAAGACATTCGCCTGGTTCTTACTTCGATAGAACTCTGCGCAACTCGCAAGAGGGGAGCCCATTTTGTTCTTGGTCAGCGAGACATGGAACGGAATCAGACCTTGTTTGACAACAAAGAAGATGCCAACGATGTCGTCTGGATACTGACCAGCTCCTTTCTTATCTTCACAATGCAGTCCGGTGAGAGATATCGCGGATTATACTCTAAAAAATGTCTGCGCGTTTACTTACCGGCAAAAAACTCAAAGAGTGTTTTGCTGGTAAGTAGACGTGATGACGTGACAGAAGTGATGAGGTGGAACAACTGTTGAGACCTAAAATTAAAGTCTGGGCTGTGGCATTATGCAATGCAACGCGTCATGCTTGCATTGCGTAATGCCACCACAACAAATTTTGAAGTCAAACAGATGTTCCGCCTCCTTATTCGCTGAGCTGATTTCGTAGATCGCAGAGATTGTCCCTTGGAGCGTTTTGTGGGTAAGTAGACGCGCAGGCATATTTTAGAGTGCAGGTCTGTTTCATTTACAAACGCAAAAGTTTGACGCTCATTCGCGGCAAAGGCGCTTTTTGTGCAGTTCAGTCTGGCGCCCAAATTTTCTCCAGTGGCATACGCTTTTCTTTCGTCTCACTCCCTGCAGTGTAGATTGCCCACAGTTAATAAGAGATTGACCTGTTCCTTTTATAGACAGTTTGCTTCTGTATAATTTTATGGCACCCTTTTTGGGGCTAAAAGGGTCTTAGGATAAATAATGCCTACCTCCCGCTCAAACCAAATATCACACGAGCATGAAAAACATGTCATTGAGTAATGCTTGCAAATGCAAGCCTGGGTCTTAAGACCGGAAATATTATTATATCCTTTGCGACTGAAAACGCTATCCACATGACATGACTTGAAGTCACTGAATATAAAAATTCACAAACTAGAGCGTTTTCTCGAGCGCTTCTCATTTGCGAAAAAGAAGGGTTGTAAAAATATAAGCTAATATTTTCATAAAATATTAAATCTAATAATATTATAATATATATTATATATAATATAATAATATACATTTATAATATAATATATAAGATATTATATACTATATTTTAAATATAATATATAAAAGTTATAAAACTTCCAGAAAAGTGTTTTACGGAGTGAATTTGTCCTACTCAAGTTTTGTGATAAGTTTCTAAGGAAAATAAAGAGAAGAAACACGTTTGTTTATGTGCAGGGAAACGTTCGAAATTAAAATATATGTTTGCGTTGAGACGACACCACATAAAACAGAAACATGAAGCCTTCTTTGAGATGAATACCTTGAAGCATATACAGCGAATCTGAGCGTATATGGTACCCTCTGTGCGTAACATTGTGAACCAGATTTTTTTTTTCTTCTTATATACGAAAAACACTTATTTTTATCTTGCATACTTTTTCCAGAAACTCGCACTCACAAAATTTTATTATAGTGTATGCGCCACCTGAATATATATTTAAAACGTTCAAAGGCAATTTCTTCATTGGCTTATTTATGAGTTTGTTTACAGCTGAATTTGGTGTGTATAAGAATGTGCATAAAAAAAGTCAGGCAGCGCATTCTCTACCTGGCAATACTTAAGCATATGTGTTACTGTCGTGACCTCCGAGAGCCTTGGCGTACAACTTTCTAATTCAATCAACATTATAAAATATTTTTTCTATGTAGATATTGGTGTTGTTTTCCTAGTTCTTGTTCTTGTTTTTTTTCTTGCTGTTTTGTTTGTACTTCTTGTTGTTCTTCTTGATCTTGTTGCTTTTCTCTTTGTTCTTTTTATCGCTGTTCTTGATGCTCTTTGTTCCACTTGACGTTCTTCTCGATGTTATTTTTAAAGTTCTTCTTGATGTTCTTTTTGAAGTTCTTCTTCTTGTTCTTTTGTTCTACTAGTTCTTTTAGTTGTTGTTGTTCTTCTTCTTGTTGTAGTTGTTGCTGTTCGTGTTGTTGTTACTTCTGCTGTTGTTGTTGTTTCTTGTTGTTGTTGTTGTTGTCGTCGTCGTCGTCGTCCTCGTTGTTGTTGTGAAGAGTTTCACAAAAAAACACTTAGCAGAGTTCCTTGCATTTTCATAAATAGTAAAAAGTAAGTGTAACAATGAAAAGTAAAAAGTGTAAAAAGAACTCGGCTCAGTTTGTTTTCCAAATTTGCAGGTTACGGCCTCCTGGAGTCGGGGTTCGTGTCGCGAAAGAACGAAGTCAACATCTTGGTGAAAAATGCCACCACTGTTTTGTTCGGGGGACTTGTGTTCTGGGCATTCGGTTACGGCATCGGCTTTGACACCATGAAAAATCCTTACTTCAGCTTCGGTGAGTTTTTCACCAGCGCCGACGAGAGCCACATGGGACAGCGCTATTCCCGATTTGTCTTTCAGGTATGCTTTGATTTCACGGTAGCCTTTTATAAAGTATCAAAAGAACTTGCATTTTGATATAAATGCTCCGACAGCAATAATTTGCAGTAAATATTGTGATGTGCCTTTGTTTAGAGAGCTGGAAGTTAGTCCCAGTCGACTTCTGGTTTCTCCGAACTACTGGGTGACCCAAGGAGCGGCCAGGCTGTTTAAATCGACCGAAAAATTCGGTTTTTTAACCTATCGCGCTACGATTTTGTGCAGCGTTGCCCACAGATGGTGCACTTTTTTTTATAAAATTTTGCAAAGAGGAAACTTACCCGAGGAAAAAGTAAAGCAAGAAAAAGGCTTAGCTCCTATAAAAACGCAGCGAAGCCACCGGTCTTCAAACAATACGGCGCCGCTTCGCACGAGAGACAAGAGATGGCGCAAGCGGTCGCGATGCCAACTGCCGCCAACGAACGAGCATACGGCGTCGAGAGCCGGCGTCTTTAGCAGACGATAGTTTCAACTCAAAAGCGGCGAGCGTTCCGCAGGCGGCGCAGTCGCAGAAACAAAAACAGGCGCGGTAACAACAAGGAACTGTAAAGCAGACGACATCAGTACCCCGAAATAAACAGTCAAAATATCCCAACAAACCACTTTTTAATCGATATTCTGTCCATTCATTGTGTTTTATTAGTAAGGATGATAAGATAATGCATTGGCAACTGATATCAGAAAAGCTCGCGCCACTTTTGAGTCGAAAATATCATCTGCTAAAGACTCCGGCTCTCGGCGCCGTACGCTCGTTCGTTGGCGACAGTTGGCATCGCGACCGCTTGCTCCATCTCTTGTCTCCCGAGCGAAGCGGCGCCGTATTGTTTGAAGACCGGTGGCTTTGCTGCGTTTCCGTAGGAGCTGAGCCTTTTTCTTTCTTCACTTTTTCATCGGGTAAATTTGCTCTTCGTAAATTTAACAAAACAAAATGCACCATCTCTGGACAACGCTGCACAAAATCGTAGCACGATAGGTTAAGAAACCGAATTTTGCGGTCGATTTAGAGAGCCTGGCCGCTTCTTGGGTCACCCAGTAGATGAGAAATGTTGCGAGTGCAGTATTGCTGCTAGCCTCATCAAAGTCAAAACAGAAAGGGGTGAGTATTAAACTAGGATCCTTGGGTTCTGCAGAACGAGCTTCAGTTCCACGCGCTTCAAGCTGCGGTGCGCTAACAATCGGCCATAGGTCAACCATGCACAAGCGCAAACTGTCTGCCGATGCAGCCGGATGGGACAACAGTGTGCACCCAATCGATGCATCAACTAAATAACCTTACGAAATAGATCAAATTTACGAGGCCGCCGGGTCCACGTGAAATTAAAAATGCAGGACACTATGATTTCGAAGCACGTTTGCTTTATTAAAAATAGATCGATTTTGCTTTATTTTTTATTCACCTGTATGTCAGCATCAACAAAAAGTTTGATGTTTAGGTCACAAATTACGCGCAGCACTGTAAACTTTAAAGTTTGTAGAAGCAAATCTACCTACAAATATAAAGGGGTGTATTCAATGGGTCGAGGTGCATTTGGACGTGATGTTATGGCATGTGCATAACGAATCTGCACATTATTAACGTTCGTCCGTCACGGCATAACCCATTTTATTCCTGCGACATGCTTCGATGCAGCTGGCTTACGCCACCACCTCGACAACGCTGGTCTCCGGTGCAATGGCGGAGAGGACCAAGTTCACGGCGTACTGCCTCTTCTCCGTGCTGAACACGGCAATGTACTGCGTTCCTGCGGGGTGGATCTGGAACCCCGGAGGATTCCTGGCCCGCATGGGCGCTGTAGACATCGGTGGCTCCGGCGTCGTTCACCTGCTCGGGGGATGCGTGGGGCTCGTGGCAGCCATCGTGCTGGGGCCGCGGCTAGGCCGGTATGACCTCGGCACAGCGCCATTGCCGCTAGGAAACCCGACCAACGCTCTTCTGGGACTCTTCATGCTCTGGTATGTACAAGCAGCAGGAGTCCAACGTAATTTGTCTAAGGGAATGGTCAAAGTATAGCACATTTTCTGTTAGAGCACAGCTCTTTTGTTTAGCATATGCTTGTCTTAGAAGACACTCACTTTCACAACGCAACTGTAAACTACCGACTTAGGAAGGGAAAAAATAATAGTGTATACTTATTCTATTAATTCCTTTATATGCTTCAAACAATTATATATTAAAAATGAATATCGTTTGCAAAAAAGTATATATATATAGGGTGACCCAAATCATCAGGCTCGATCTAAAACGGACCGTAAAAATCGGAGCCTGCACGTAGCGGTTTTTTCTCGTAAAATTACAAAGCGTAGCTCCCTTTCTGTAAAAAACTGTACCAAAAAACTTGCCAGTGTAAACGGCGGGATGCGACGCAGACGACCAAGTCGAGTTGCGGGCCGCGTTTGGGGCGCGTCTTCATAGATGGCGTTGGGAGCAGCGTTGGAAGGTGTAGCCCACTGATCTCAATGACAATTGCTGGATCGCGTTTGCCCGCTCCGCGAATGCGGTCACTGGCGGCCATATTTTTGGTAGAGTTATATCACCTCTAGCCAAGATACAGCTGTTGAAACCACTTGGCAGCCACCATCATCCATCCATGGCAGACGGCGTTTTGGCAGTTGTGGTGGCAGGCTGCCATCAAAATAGCGTGGGTGATATTCCGTGATTGATTGAAATTGTTTGACGAAACATGTTTTTAAAACCCGGCGTGAACGGTAGCCCGGTCTTTGAGGACCCGGTGAAAGTTTCATGAAATTGCGCAGTACCGGGGAAAAGCAGCACAGCACGCATCGAAAGTCGCATCGAAAGAAGCATCGAAAGCAGACGCCGGTACGGAGTCTGCTTTCGATGCGAGCTGCGCTGCTTTCCCCGGTGCTGCGCTTTCGTAGAACTTTCGCCGGGTTCTCAAAGATGAGGCTACCGTTCACGCCGGGTTTCAAGAATCTGCTTCGTTGAACAACTTCAATCAAGCACGAAATATCACCCATGGTACAGTGTACTAGATCTACGGCTATTCTATGGCAGCCTGCCGCCATTGCGCTGTCCGCCATATTACTATGATGGCTAGAGATGATATAACTCTACCAAAAAGATGGCCGACCATGGCCGCATTCCCGTCCATAGGCGGTGCTGGTCAAATGCGATCCAGCAATTGTCATTCAGATCAGTGGTGTAGCCGACCAGCGAAAGAAAGCAGACGACACGCAGACAGAATCCGTTGTCAACAAAAGCGCCGCCGTTACGCAAACGCTTTTTTTTACCTTTAAATTTTGATTTTATTATTTGTGATATTTTTTATCTAAAATGCATTACAAAAAGATTATGTTCATTTTAGTAAACCCCGGTAGTCGCGAGAAGTCTCGAGAAAGAGGTAGCGCTATTTATCAATACGAGCGCGAAACACGCCATGGAACTCGACTTGGTCGTCTGCGTCGCCGCCCGCCATTGACCCTGGCAAGCTTCTTGCCCTATTTTTTACAGAAAGGGAGCTAATCTTTGTAATTTCACAAGAAAACACGGACCTGTGAAATATACATTTGGCGAAAATATAGATTGCTACTTGCAGGCGTCGATATTTACGGTCCATTTTAGATCGAGCTTGGCGACTTGGGACACCATTTATATATAAATATATATATATATATATATATATATATATATATATATATATATATATATATATATATATATATATATATATATATGTGTGTGTAAAGCGCCCAATTTTATTTGGTTTTTTGCTTGTTTGCTGTACAGGGCTATTAATAAATTTCACCTAAGCCCCCCTTGTAATTATTACAACAAAACACTCCTGCCGAATGCGACTCACAGCGACAGCGCGAATTTGCACTGGATATCTAGAGAAAACACGCACCCGTCACGCACTTCACGGCTAAGGTAATAACCAAATCCACGGTGATAAAAACGACACGAATCATATGCACTTGTGTTTCAAAAGTTCATTTCTGCATTGCGATTCGTCTTTTCGGCGTTCACTCTTCCGTAATCTCAATCAACACGCGCATGTTTCTTCAGTTCACGGTGACAATATAGTCATTATCAGCTGAAGAAACGCAAGGCGTGGCTTATTAACTACCCCCTTCTTTTTTGTGATTTGGTATTTGACGTTGTTATCAGCTCACACCACAATCTCATTGACTGCGGAACAATATTAAGACGCCGGGGCCTCGCCACGCTCCGTGTTTCTTGAGCTGTCAATCCGATTGCGTGATTAATTGCTCACAATTTATCCGTGGACACATTGTAGGTGGGGCTGGCTAGGATTCAGTGCCGGAAGTACAATGGGCATCGTACGAAATAAATGGAAGTATTCTGCAAGGTAAGACTAAATCTACAATTTCTTATATATATATTTTTAATACAGCAACTTCCGCGTCGATGTGCATTACACGTAACCATTTCGCTCTCGTTTTATGTTCTACTATAGAGCTTCGGTGACAACCATACTGGCATCGATGACTGGTGGGTTTGTTGGAATGTCCATGAGGTAAAGAGCAAGCTTTCCTAAAACTCATTTGAAGTTCCCGAGCACACCGAGATTTTTACGCACTGCACTCGCGATGGCTAAGGGACTTCTACGCAAAAGACACCGTACCGAACTGAGCGCCGTATGAAGCTAAAGAAGTTCAACCGAAGATGCTCGTCAATTACTATTTGTACTGGAAATTGTTGAATTGGTGGATTTTATGCATTTTTACAGCTTCTAAAGAGCAGAATGTAAACAAAATTTCAACTAAAGGGATTTGTATTTAGCATCCTCAACACTGCGCGCACTTGTCGTCAGGGTCATAAAGCGAAGTTCTGGTACTTCGGCTTATGTTTATGAGGTTAGGTTGAGCTAAACCAAAATATTCTGAGGCAAAATAATGGTATTCAGCCATGGAGATTATTAAACTGTTTTTGGAAGACGCTCACATTAATTTTTTGTCTTACCATTAATATTCTAAAAACGATTTTCTAGACACACTTATGCAGTTTTCTCGGATTATAATTTGATGTCACTAAAATATTATACTCGGAGCCGAATTTACTTTTGATATAACATTTTGTTAGCAGTCAGGTTTTGCTCAGAATCCCTGTAACAAAATAAGATTAATTTATATACTCTTAGGCACGTTTTGTCCTGGGTAGTTTGATGCCCTTTCCCTGACTTCATTAACTAACCCAATTTAATATATGCAAGATAACTGTCGGGACATATGGGTACGCAATCGGACAATATTGAAAAGTTCCTTTGGTAATGATATCGAAAAAGCAATAAAGAAATTTGATATACGAAGCTTGTAGTGATCTTTGTCTTTTGTTAGTAAGGTTGTAATTTGGTTCAGTTGGTATATTTTGAGCATGATGAAAAAGTTCACAAAAGGAAACAAGGAAATCTTGTAGGAAAACAAATTACGCACAAGCGTTCAGGTGGAACTTTTTTTTTTACTTTGTCATAAAAAAGGATTGTACATTTATTGAATAGCTACACTTTAAAACGATGTTTCGCTTACTACAAACAAGTGGTTCCACTATGCTGGCAGGAGCAAATTTAGAAAACACCACTCAATAAATATGAAAAAAAAGATATCAGCACGATTATCCGAAGTCTTTGTTTATTTTGCTTTAATTGATTTCTTTGTGTCACAGTTTTTACTTGATAGTGCTTTACACAATACACTGCAACTAGTTTTTGTTTTTTTCGAAAATACAACTTTTGATTGCTGCTTGAATTAAAAATGTGCCTCGCGTTCTGTTTTTGTTTTCAGTTTTATTCTCAAGAAAGGGCAGCATGATGTTTCTTGGCTCATGAACACAGTCATGGGCTCCCTCGTGGCAATTTCTGGTAAGCGTCCGTTAACCACGCGTTCAATGTTTCCTAACTAAGAATTTGCAGTTTTAAGTCGACGCTCGGTTTCTTCTTTTTCCTTTACTGGTCCGCTGTCTCATTTAGCTCTTGCGTTGTTTTTAGTGAAGCCTCCACATACGTTTTTAGTCCTGTGTGCAGGATCAGAAGGCTGCACAGTTTAAGATCATTGCGCTAAAGCCACTTTAGCTCAGATGCGGGGGGGGGGGGGGGCGGTTACGTACTGTACGTACCTGGACACAGGGTTGTAAGGTACCTAGGTACAAGTAAGTGCAAATCGGTAACTAGATACTTTTGTTGTGCCTAAGCTACAAACCTAGGTACTTTAATTTCTTTGTATCTAGACCTGTATCTTCGATACATTTTCGACCAACATGTAACTTAGTGAAGTTATATTTTTCAGGTGCATTCTGCTCGCTTTAGCCAAATTATACAAAGTAAGAACAAGGAAGAATTGACGCGTTAAGTTGGAGCTGTAGGTAACAAACATCGAAATAAATGTTTGTTACCTCAGTCAGAGGTAACAAACATCGAAATAAATTTAGGTGGTCTCACCTTGCTTGCCATGCCCCCCGAATTAACACATTAATCTTGACAGCATGAGACGGCATACGATTGTCGACAGGTACTGCGTTGTAGGCGCTACCGAAAATAAGTAATAAGATATATTCCTCATTACTTGCTAATAAAGGTTCTTAGGAATTAGACAAGACAAAAACTAGCTAATAGCTGTCGTCTGTCACTCAAAATTTAAGATCGCGTGGATAAAGAGTGAGGTGGAATGCAAGCGCGCATGGAACTATCTTAAAAATTAACTCATGCGAGCTTCGAGTATGAAAAAAGCCTCCTCACGCAAGCAAAATTATAAAACAAAAAGTACGAGCATTTTTTTTAAGCTTTGAAATGTTTTTTCGTGCTTTAGGGGAGCAAAAGTTCATACAACACACTCAACTTCCTCCAACAAGAAATTTGGAATGTCTCAAACACACGCCGCTGCTAAAGAGCGTGTTCTTAAAATTCAACACAGGACCTTCGAGCAGGGCGGCAGTGGAGACCGTTTTTAGCGTGAGAGGAACAATCGTCACGTTGCAATCGAAAACGTCAGAAAAACCTTTTGAGGAGGTACTGGTTCTAAATGCTAGTCTTGATATTTTTGATGAAGAGCGTAAATTTCGAAAGTGTGTTGAGGCTATTGTTTTTTCCTAACGTTTCGCTTTTATCCTGTTTAACATTTGACTACTCATTGACTCATTGATAAGTGCACCACTAAGGAGGCGTTAAGCTGTTGGTGAGGTCACTGAAAATAAGAATAAAGCATAAAGAATACAGGCGAATAATGAAGGGAAACGAAAAAAAAAAAAAGATAACAGACAAATACTTCGAGGAGGCGGTGGCTCGAAGAAACAAATAGAGCAGCGAAATGACAAAAAAATATAACATGCTGAAAAAAGTCCATGAGTGACTGCTGTTTTCTTTATTTCTGTCGCGGACTCACCAATAAAGCAGTTGTTTCGAACTTGTAATGCTGTATTTCCTTAATAAAGAAATATGCTTTATGCTGAATATTTTCTCATAATTTGAGAAGATTCATTTGGACATGTATAAACCGTGATATGGCGCCAGCAACGTTTATGACTTTTAGCAGCGAAGTTTTTATTTTTTTTATTTTTAACAATTCGTTTATTTTTGCCAAACGGGTGTGAGATGGCATGCATTGACGTTGCTTGGCACGTTGGGTGGGATTTGTTCTCAAATAAAACATGCTTTCCGCTTTTTCCATTTTTGTTTAACCGTGCTACCTTTAGTTCCTCCAACTGCGACTTTTGTATTTAAAGGAACACAGGGTATTTATGCTCGCCAAGGTTTTTATTCGTACATGACTTATGAGAGCCCAACTACCCAGAACACAATCTGCGGCTCTAAATTCGTTTTCTTTCCGCCCGAAACCCACCGATTAAGAACTGGCCGGTTTGAGTCGTCCTCACTCTCTACTCCGAGGTCACGTGCAGTTTTCTATGGTTCAGACACAACCACCAAAGATAATCAAAGTCGTGGGTCATCGAAGGCACACACTCATACTAAAAATAGGCAAAAAATATTAAACCCATTTTTGTGGCTTCTAAAAACCTTCAAATATGTTAATTGAAATAAAAAAGTAGCACAGCCACCTACCTGACTTCCGGTATCTTTCTTCTTCCTCCCCAGTCCAGTTTCAGTTTCGGTTCCGAGCAGTTTCTTTTTTTTTTTTTTACTTTATTAAAACTATACATGGCGATGCAGCAAATATTGATTGAGTTGTCTTCTGACACCATACTAGATCGCCTGCCAAAACATAACCATTTTTTTTTTTTTGGGGGGGGGGGGGTGTGTTAGTGCTCTTTTAATCGACCATGTTATCTTTCTCTCTCTCTCTGTTTCTATATATAATATATTAACAATATATTTGCACATTTCATGATGACTCAAACCAGTCTTGACTTTGGTTAATTCTATGATTAATCCCGACTTTATTTTGTATGTCTCTAAAGCCGACAAAACCTATTTTTATCTACAAAACTCAAACTTATACGCGCTGGGGGTTTTCTATCAACGTTCCGCACAACATTTTTGTTGGTCGAAGTGTTCTTAACCTTCCTTTTTGGCGTTTTTATGAAAAGAGAAAGTATTTTTAAGTGACTTTTAAGTTAGGTGCATTCTTCAAAGAATATCTGGATACGTCCCTCAGGTACATTTTTTTCATTTCAACCAATATGACCTTCGTTTGTTCGGCACGTAAAATCTCAAGTGCGACTTTGACCATGAAGGTGGCGCGCCCATCTTCCGTCCCTGGGCGGCGCTGGCCGTGGGCGCGGTGGCAGCCCTCCTGGTGCTCATCGCCATTCCTATCCTGGACCGACTGCGGGTAGACGATCCAACCGAGACGTTCGCCTCGCACGGCATCTGCGGCCTCTGGGGATTGCTCGCCATCGGGCTCTTCCCCGAGCGTGACCATCTGCTCGACTACACACGCGGACGCTCGGGCCTGTTCGTCGGCGGAGGCTGGGACCTCCTGGTCATCCAGAGCGTGGCCGCGGGGTGTATCATCGTCTGGTCTATCCTCATGTCCGCTGTGCTCCTGGTTGTAAGGAATCCACGCCTTGCACTGACGCTATATTATTCGTGGCCACATGTGGTAGCCTTGCTGCTGAGCGCACGCATTCTGAATCGCAGATTACACGCCACTGAATTTGTTCTTCTCGGCAACGACAAGTAAGAATGAACACCACCATGGTGCGATGGCGTCACGTTCAAGTCACGTATACAGCGTCGCCACGTTACACCTCGACGTCGAGCTTAGCAAACGCGGCGTAGCGCTGCGCACAAAGATACTGATTGGTCGCAGATATTTAGTTTGTGCTCGCCGGCCAATGAAACGCGCATTCTGTGCTACGCTGCGTTCGCTGCGCTCAACGTTGGAGTATAACAAAGCCTTTACTATATCACCGGCTAAGTTGCCAAAGGAGCTGTTGACAAAAAGAGTGTGTGCAAGATTGACAGCACGATACTTGTCCAATGAGGAAAAATGATACAAGAAAGCTTTTGGTGGTGGTTTCTAATACATTTTTATTTTGGCTGCTACCTAATAAAATGATTAAGTATGCAGCATTGAAAGTTTACGCGTCCTGTGGGGCAGAATATGGCGAAAAAGCTATTGGCAATGGTTTTCAATACCCCTTAATTTTCGCTGATATCAAAGAAAATCTTGAAGTATGAGACATTGGAAATTTTACAGGCGGATCTATAACCTAATCTGTGTCGCGAGCCAAGGTATGAAAGAGCCCGGGTGGGCATCAACGTAGAAAATAATACTTGTTTTGACCCTGGGCTTTTATTTCTCTCTGAACTCGAGACTCAGTGCTCATCCTAGACGCCGTAAGCGTAGCTCCAACCTTGATGAAACATTTACAGGCGAGTTGTTTGAGTGTGTATTAGTCTTCAGACCCTAAATTATTGGTAAGGAAACTATGCCGCAATGTTTTAGTATCACTTTAGTGAACACCTGTACAACAATAAACGTCCAGAACCTTAACGCACCGACGTGATTACTGAACAAAAAAAGGTTTTCTCTTTGTACTTGACTATAAAGAAAGCTTAGGTGGGACAGGACAGGTAACATTGCCTATGAATAAGTGTCATCTGACCAGCGGTTTTACAGAGTTCGCCTACTTTAAAAGCAATTGTGTGCTCCCCTCCCCCCCCCCCCCCTGGCCCCCGGCCTTCTCTTAAATAAAAGTTGCACGAAAAATCGTCGCAACGAATGATAATCTTGTTTTTTTTTTTTTCCTTTTTCATAGCATTTCATATCGCCCACCCTTAAAAGCTGCACCTGTTTTATACTTGTACTGCAGATTATAAAGTACACGGTGGGACTACGGATGTCTCCAGAGCAAGAGATCCTTGGACCAGATTTGGTTGACCATGAGATCGAACACGACTACAACTCTCCTTTCCTACAGGCCCTTCAGCAGCATTACTGCGACGTCGAGAAGATGAAGGCCAGAGAAACTAAGGTTGACATCTTTAACAGGGAGCATCGCTAAGTGTTCAGATTCCATTTCACTGTATTAATTGAACAATAAACCTAAAACAAAGAAATGCCCCATTCATATTTTATTTTTTGGTTTCGTCTTTCTTGATAATATTCACATCTGTATTGCAAAATTGTACACCTAAATTGTCGATTTGTTTTTGAACTTCTAAGCGATGCACTTTAAGTCACGTACATTTCCCTAACATGTGCCGGCGTTGTATCAAACTTATAAACAGGGTGTTTTATAGGTTTACGTTTTTTAAAGGGAAGCTGGAGATGTCCTTGAAATTGAAAAACAACTTAAAGTTTAAATGTAGGTATCTTAAATATTATGTGTGTTAAGTTTTTTTGTGTCAGTCTTACTAGTAGGAGCGTCATAATCGCCAATTAAAATTTGGACGTAGCCCCGCCCGTTTCGGCGATCCGAGCGCAGGAGTGCGCGAGAGCGGAGAGATTACCTAGCAGAAGTGGCGTCATCGACAGGGTCAGGTGACCTCTGCTTGCCACTAAACTGACTCGAGGACGCCGACGATGGCGTCACGATCGACGCTTTGGACAGAAAACAGGCGGCAGGGAATCTCGCCGCATGACCTGCGGCAATCGCTGCGCATACTTTTCAGAATTAATGCAGTTTACGTTTCCTTTTGTCCACGTTAAGCCCGATAACCGAAATCATGGGTGAAAAGGTTAGAGAATTTCGCTTCTAACTCAGATTTCTCGAAAAGTGCTCCAGCTTCCCTTTGAGAAATCCGTAAAAGCTGCACTAGGTCATTCTGTGCCGGTAAGTTATCAGGCCAGGGGGCATGATGTATGGAGATAATTGTCGCAATGAGTTGAATAGTTAACAACAATTTTCTAACTAACTTTTTAATTTGTGAAAATAAACATGGTGTCAAATAGAAACTTGCTGAGCGTCATTAAAAATCACTAAATAAGTAATTTTTAGAAATATTTTCGGCGCGAGGGAAGCTCGGCGGTGCGCTGAAGTTCCCTCTCGTGCAAAAGACCCAATGCTGGCGATGCAAAAACACGGATGACGAGAGACGGAAAAACAGCGCGGGCGCGTGTTCGCGCCACTAGCCTTGCACCTGTTGTACGAGTGGTAACTTCAGCGCATCGCCTTGCTTCCCAGGAGCCCAATGTACTTCTGAAATTTACTTATTTAGTGGTTTTCAATGACTCTCAATAGGTTTCTCATTTTAACCTTATATTTGTTTGCATTACTTAAAAGTTATTTAAAAAGAATGAAAGACGTTTACTGTTCTCTGTAATGCCAAATTAGAGCCGTCCCGCAACGCTCTCCACAACCCGCTACGATACCCGGAACTCTACAGTCAAGGCCATCGGCGCGCAGGCGCAGTAGCGGCTTCTTTGTTGCGGAGGGCTTAGCGGAGAGGAAAACGCGGTCTACTGGCGCGTTTACATCTGAGAAGAAATCCGCAGCCGCGGGAGCGGATCCACTCCCGGCGGCGGCGTCGACGAGGGGGTTGCGCTATGCGTTTACATCTATGTCCTTCGAGCGGCGGCGGCGCCGGCTGCGGCATCTGTTCTCGTAACATCCCGTCAAATATGACGAGAAGGCGCGAGAGTTCCCACCTCGGCTGTCTCTCCCGGGCGTTGCTGCTCCCAGAAGAACGCGTACTCGTGACGTAGGCAGCGTCGCGCTACGCAAGAATGTCACTTCCGGTCAGCGAAACGCCTTGTTCGGCGGCAGAAATAGGTCCCGGACGTACACGGCTCGCCGCCGCTTTTTCCGCCCTGCGTTTCGCCCCAGCGGCAAAAACTGCGCGGATTCGCTGGCGGATCCGCAAGTGTAAACGTACCATACAAAACGTACCATACCATACGATAAATTTAGCGGGAAATTTAGCGAAACTATCCCCACTAAATTCAGCGGGGAAACTGAATTGGTTTTGAGGTCCCGTGACATCCATTTCCCCGCTAGATTTAGCGGAGAAATTTTTCCGCTACATTTGGAGGAAACTTTTCCCGCTAAATTTTCCGTGACGTCACGAGGGTAAAATTTTCCCGCTAAATATGGGAGGAAACGTTTCCGCCAATTTAGCGGGAAAATTTTACCTTCGTGACGTGAAAGGTGAAGCCACGTGTGACGTCATTACGGGAAACGTCCCATTATGCAACGCGCGGTTTCGCCGACAGCGACGCCGCTCAACCCGGCAACCAGCGCCTAGGAGCTGCGATCTAATAGCCGCGGCCCACTAGAGCGACAAACAGCAACAAGTGACAGCGACACACGACACCGACAGACAGCCTGTTTGTCGGAGTCCGCCGTCCCACCTGGCGGACACGGCGCAGAACAAGGGGACAAGGAAACATGTTTCCTAGTGGGACTGGAGATGTCGACAAAACGCTTTAAAATACACAAACAGAGTCTGGCGACGCGGTTTTCGTGGTTTGCTCTTTGGGCGTAAAACGCGCCGACAAACATGGTGAAAATGGAGACAATTACTTTATTTCTTGTTTAAAGCTTCCGCTTGTCTTCATTTGCCGTTGGCGACTTTCCGCAAACAGTCGTGACAATCGACACCAAACTTTTTCCGAACTAGAATTCCTGAATCGTTCCTTTTTTTTGGTCGTTCGAGGCATTCTAGGTGGGAACCACGGAATTTCACGCCGATTTTGGGGATGTTTCTAACTTCATATCCGAATGATCGAGGGCAGGCGTATTATTTGGGACAATACGGCATCCTGATTAACACAGAACGGGATGACAAGTCTTTCGTTTGCCGGAATGGCTTGCTGCGGAACGTCGTGTCCTACTTCCTGGTGAACGGTCTTACTTTTGTCAGTCCTCGCACATAGGTGTATCCCGGGACCGGACATTTCATCGAACGCCGTTTCGTCGAACGCCGTTTCATCGAAGTCGTTTCATCGAATGCCGTTTCATCGAACGCCGTTTCATCGACAACCGTTTCATCGAAGCAGTTTCATCGAACGCCGTTTTATCGCACGCCGTTTTATCGAACGCCATCTTATCGAACGCCATCTTATCGAACGTGGGTGGCATTCCCGCTTCCTGAAACTGGTCGGAGGTGCCTATCCTGGGTTCTGGAAGTTTTTGACTTGCATCGCCGCACAACATCAACTGACGGAAGAAAAGCTGGAGGCGATGCAGAGTTCCCTAGAGCCTCCTCGCCAGAAGAAGGCCATAGCGGCAAGAAATGAGAAGGTCCGCCTTTTTTATGAGAACCGACGGAGCACGGCTGTGGGGGACTTTTTGATAGCAATTGCTCATCATTTGAAACGGTGAATGGCTGTCGCACGAACACATGAACCCCCGAAAGTTTTCAAATAAAATTCGAAGTGCGCATTTACTTTTGACTTCATTGAGTCTTAGAACTAAAAAAACAATGTTTCGTTGTAGTTTCATAAATAGCACCTCAGCTTTAGCTACTGCAAGCTTCGGGAAATAAAAAAGTATCAATAGAAAGACATGAAAGGCTAGGAGGCTCACTTGGCTAAAGTTGTTGCTCCTGCGCAAAACCTAAGTCGCCTTCTGGCCTCCATGAGTTGGAGTGCGCTCTTACCGGGAGTGCGACTTTTTATTTTTATTTTTTGTTACAATACCCTCAAGGCCCATCGGGTAATACAGAGGGGGTGAACAGATAAGCACAATATGCGAAACAAACATAAAAATCGGTACAAATATCCTCATGGGTTACTTGCATCAAAATAAATTGTAACAGCTACAAGTTTGGACATTTAAAAACCTGACGATGAAATGGGTGATTGACACGAAAATGCACTCGATCCGTGCATAAAAGAGCATCTTTCACACTTTTTATATAAAAGACATTCGATGAAACGGCCATCAGCGATTCGATGGAACGACGTTCGATGAAACGGCGTTCGATGAAACGTCCATTTTTTCAATGAAACGGCGTTCGACGAAACGGCGTTTGGCTTGAAACATTGAACCCAAACACAAGAAAGAACGCAATGGAACACCCCCCCCCCCCCCCACACACACACACACACATCCTCTTCGATACCACGAGACATCGAATCCCGGAGAAAAGCTCACCGGAGAAAAGCTCACTGGAGAAAAGCTCACCGGAGAGAAGCTCACCGGAGAAAAGCTCACCGCAAAACCGGCGGATGCGGAGAAAAGCTCACCGGCCATTGAGCGTATGCGGAGAAAAGCTCATCGATTTTTTTTCCTCTTTTTATATGGAGGCTGTTGGATCATGCGTAACATATATCAGTTCATTACCATTCAAATTCGTCAGCTTTGTAAAAAAGAAAATGTCTTTTTTTGTATTATTTGTTAAGCTTATTGGGTATATTGCTCCCAAATTAATAATTGCGGGCGAGTGTTTTCTGTGGCTTACTCTGTAGGCAACGAAAGCCCAACTCAAATTTTCATGAACTTGAAGAACAGGAAAAAGTTTGAAAACTTAATAATGTCTGCCTAAAACGTAAAAATCAAAACTGTAAATGCCGAAAATTCGAAAGTGCACGCGCAAGAACGCGGTGCCTGAAATTCTCTTTGAAGCTTTTGTTAACCTTTGAAAATAGGACAAACCAGTCAGTAGGATATCGAAACTTTTTTCTTTCACGGAGAAGCACGTTTTCTAGCCGTTCGTGCTGGTGTTTCCACACGTTGCCTTTCTGTGATAGTGCCTTTCTACGGCGAGCCACCCATGATCTTCAGAGCTGCACACTGGCACCGTTGTTACTCGTGACCTATTGGCGACTCCAGCGAAATCGACGCCGCGTAGCGGCAACGCCGCGAAGCTCATGAGAGGAGGTCGTTTCAACTCTGTCGTCTGCTATCGCTGCTTGGTACTCGTAGGCAGCATAGAAACAAATATCGTTTCCAGTAATTATTTTTATGCTTCCGCCGTGTCATTCCTACGCATTGACTAGAAGAAGGTATCTACCTTCGAAAACTCGCTATGCTTTCATGTGTAACACCGATTTTACGCTACAGTCCAAGAAATTTATGGTGATCCGCGTGCTGAACGACGAAAACGACCTCCTTTCGTCCGCCATTTTGCCTGACCAGCGCGCCCCTATAGTTCGGTGGAGTCGCAAATATATAAGAACTGGTCTTTTGTAAGGTAGCAAATAGGGCGAGTTGGTAAACGTTATACATGATAAAAAACACTCAAACGACGACGACGAAGTGAAGACAACAAACACGACAGGACGAATCTGTTCTCGCAACTAAAGTTTTGCTAGTGAAATTAACAGAAAAAAAAACAGCGTAGCCGACACTGATTACATCAACAAACACCTACTTATCTATTAGGCACTACACAATATTTGAAACTAAAACGGTTCACACACCGCTATTCATATTAGCTGGCAAAGAACAAACATCATTATTTGACAGAGCTACCGACGGCACCCTGCCAGTTGTCAATAAATTGTTGTCTTTTTTACCGGTGTACGATATTCTGATTTTATACTTGCGGTTTCAATAATATACAGAATGGGTGATTACTAATTTCTGATGAATTAGTAAATATGCCCAATAAACGTCAAGAATATTGCAAAAAAGTGGACATATTTTTAATGAAGTGACGAATGCGAATTATGTTAAATTGCAATGTTTGACGCAGAGTCCGCTAAGTTAAAAAAAAAAAAAATCGGTGAGCTTTTCTCCGCATCCGCTCAAAGGCCAGTGAGCTTTGGTGAGCTTATCTCCGGTGAGCTTTTCTCCGGTGAGCTTTTCTCCGGTGAGCTTTTCTTCGCCGCCCCGAGAGATCAGAGGTGACTCAGTGCTGGGAAAAGTGACACGTGGCATTCAGATTTGGTGCAGCGATGCGCGCCACAGAGCGATTAGTCATATGAAACCGTCACAGCACTGCGTTGGCTGGAACAGCTTATAGCTTCCCGTTGTCTTAAGCGACCCGAAGGAATTCCCCAAGCAGGCTCTAAAGTGCCATTGTCCGTTTCAAAAACCTCTAACCGGGCAATAACGTTATCACATAGTTCCTGGTATCCTGAACAAAGAAGAACGTTAAGTGCTCCCCCCCCCCCTCCCCCGGCCCCTTTCCCGAATTCCTCTAAACTTTCCTAAAAAAAAGATAAACTAGAAAAAGAAAACCCAGTTTCCGACGAGATGCCCTAGCGACGAATACCCACCGGGCGACCACTCCGGCGCCACCGTCGCTTGCGCTCCCCAGCGCCGCCCGTGGTCGACCTAAGAACGATTGGTATGTTCCCATCTGAAAATGGCGGCTCGCACGTGCGATCCGACGGTGCTCTTTTGCGGCTTCAGAAGAATTGACGACATCGCAGAATATTTCAAAGAAAAGTCTCTGAAGTTAGGGGAACAACTTTACGCGGGCCGTCACGTGTTTGGCGTGAAAGAAGAAGTCGTTCATTTCACAGCTCCCAGCGAAGTTGTAGGGAAATGCCTCGCGCAGATGAAGTCTGCTGTTTACGACGTCCGGCTTCAGGTGAGCGTGCCAACCGGGTTCGGTTTCGCGTACCCCCGCTCCTCTCCTCATTTGTTGTTGTTCTGATTTCTCGGTTCAACCGTGCATTACACACATTCCGTTTTTGTTTTGTTTTTTTGCTACGGCAGCTTTCAGCGCACCCGAGACTCATCGTGGGCGCGAGCTGCACCTGCAAGGCTGGCGTGCGTGGGTGGTGCAAGCACGGAGCAGCGCTCGCGACCTTTGTGAATAGTGAGCAGCACACTGCGTGCACGGACCGACCTTGTGCCTGGGGGAAGCCGTCGTCGCGGCCCGTCCTCGACAAAAAGAAAAAGATTGATGAGCTCTTCCCACGTAAGAAATCTAACAGCAACCCCAAACGCGGGGAAAAAAAAAATACACATACATATATATATATATATATATATATATATATATATATATATATTATATATATATATATATATATATATATATACTCATGCTTTCACAATCTAATTTGATACTGCCACTCTTTCCAGGCTACAAGAGTCAGCTGGGCAATCCTGTGGTGAGGCCGGCTTCATCATCACTGCTGCTGCTAGGCCATTTTGCCGAAATAAGGTGCCCCTTGGCCGAGGTACTTCAGGCCGAAAACAAGGATGATGTTGGCAGGGACTGCTTCACTATCTTGTCAGAGATGGTTACTGATGTCGTAGATCAGTGCGACACCGAGATGCTGACTGGCCTACTGAGAGGGGAAAAAAAAGTGTACGGAGTGATGGAGATCGTCAGCCTCTTTCCGTTACGCATACAAAAGCGTGATCCACTCCTGGATATGTCACAGGAGAGCAGGGCACTCTATGAAACATTCGTCTCTAAAAATTTCGACGAGATTTTGGAGATCGCCCTCATGACAAGGGGTCAGGCAGCTGCTAACAGGTCTGTATTAAAAGAGAACATAGAAAGCAGTGTTTTGCATAGGTAAATGGTTGATATGACAAGCTCTTTATTTGTCCTGTTTGCAACTACAGGTGGGCCCAAGAGCGAAAACTTTGCTTAACAAGCACAAAAGCCCATGGAGTGAAGACAAGGCGGGCCAAGTTTCATCGGCTTGCTAACTCCTTGGCTCATCCCAAAAGTTTCACTTCGGCTGCCACATCATATGGTAATGAATAAAGCAAGCCCATTTTTCTGCAGCAAGAGTGTAGAAAGCTGTGCCCTCCACTTTTATTCTGTTAGGAGGTGTGACGATTTTTTTTTTTGTTCAAAACCAGGCAGAGCAACGGAGGGCAAGGCACGGGCAGTGTTGGCGAGAGCTCTTGGAAAACCCGTGCACCAGGTAGTGTTTCTGGTCCTGAATTTGTGGATCAAACAGCTAACTCAAAACACATTTGTGCAGGTTGGACTCGTGATCCATCCGGATCAACCATGGCTGAGCTGCAGTCCAGACGGAATTCTGTGCTGCGACGATGGGTACCGCCTAGTGGAAGTGAAGTGCCAATACTCTCTTCGAGATTCAAAGCTAATCGACTGGCAAAAAGAGACGAGCTTTGTGAAATACGTCAAGTATGTAGATGGGCACCTCGTCCTGAAAAAGAGCCACAGTTATTACACTCAGGTTATGGTCATGATGTATATCTTGAATGTAATTGAAACATATCTTTTTGTGTATTCGAAAAAACAGCACATTATTGTCAGAGTACCCCGGGACGAGCAGTTCCTTGCCGAGTATGTCCCAAAACTAGAGACTTTCTACTTTCGGTACATGCTCAAAGCATTGAGAGAAGTGTCTGGTGACATTTGGGTAGCAGTTGCTGCAGTAACCAGATTTATATAGCTACAGCAACTGAGCTAAAAAAACAGATGCTTCCAACCATGTGCCATCAATTACATTTCACATTAAAGAGACACTGACACCTCCCCCCCCCCTTTTTTGAATTTGTTCTGCCAGGCAATTTATTATGGCGTCAGACTCCTCAATCATTATTTTGCTACAGTGTCACATATATATTTTTTTATAAAGTCAAAGAAGTGCCACAGCTCGAAACCGGAACTGGACTGGGGAGGAAAAAGAAATATAGAGGTGGAGAAACATACCAAAAGTCATGCGACTGTGGATTTTTTTTTTTTTCAATCACCGTATTTGCAGTTTTTTAGAAGCCACAACAAATGGGTATCACATTTTGTTTATTTTTAGTATTGAATGTCTGCCTTCGGTGACCCATGACTGGTTATCTTTGGTGGTTCTGTCTAAACCATAGAAAACGGCACCTGACCACGGAAAAGAGAGTGAGCGCAACTCAAACCAGCCAGTTCTCAATCTGCGGTTTTCGGGCGGAAACAAAACGAATTTCAAGCCGCACATTGTGTTATGGGTAGTTAGGCGAGGACGAGGTGTCCATCTACACACAAGAGAAGCAGAATTGTTTTATTTTATCAATCAAAAGGACAAGTACTGTGATATACAAAATATTGTCTGAAAAACTTTGTTCACTGCAAAAGCAACACGACAATAAATTCACTGAAAAAGCTTTGTGCAATGTGTCATACAATACAGAACATCAGTTTGGCAATCTAGGTAGGCTGCAGAGAAATCGAATATACAGTGAACCCTCACTTGAGTAAACTTCAAGGAACCTAAGGAAATGATTTACTAAACTGAATATATTTACTAGAATATGAAACAGCATAGGGCACAGCATACGCCGAGTCAAAAGTGTGAAATGCAATTTATGAAATCATGTACATTGATATATACAAAGTAAATAAGAGTTACATCATTGCTGCCTTTCCCATTAAAATATATATATATATATATATGCACCTAGCGCATGAAGTAACAAAGCTGTGTAGATAGCGTTTTTTGTACTTTGTTAGGCACAGCTTGTTTCTGTGACGAACCCATACCACAACGGCATAGTCCACTGGCTTGAAATATTGCCGCGCGCGCAGCTTGCCTAGTAGGAAGCGCGCGCGTGGCCCAACGGTTATAGCGCCTGGCTACCACGCGAAAAGCCAGGGTTAGACTGCTGGCCTTTTTGTTGACATCTAATCTAATGTTCTGGTAAATTCGAGGACCGTGTTGCTTGTTCGAGTTTAGAAAGTTCTACACGCCGAACCGTCTACGCCGATTATTCCAGAAGCTCACGCGTGTACATAAGGGGCTTCGCGTAGCGAGCCACGGTCAGTTTCGCCTCAGCGTTCGATCTTGCTGCTTCGCCGCCTTCGACGCTCGCGACGCTCTCTTATTATCTTCTGTTTCATTTTTATTTTCAGGCACAAGTTCGCACCATTAAACGTTCAGTTTACTCAGTTATACCTTGTTTGTCACCTCGTCATTCGTGACATTTTGGATGGAGATGCTGGGTATCGCATTCTATGCCCGTGGAGCGTACCCCTCCGAAAACACGCCCGCCAAGTGACGTGCTCAGCCCCGGGAGGTTACCCTTCGCAGAAGACGCCAAAGCCCGATCAAGCCGCCGTACCAAAGGCCAATCCCCGGAATTTGGACCCTTGCCACCGAAACCGAGGAAGAAGACCGCGACGATGACCACGCCACCCGTCGTTGTCCTACCCGTCGCCGCCCGTACGCCCGTGTCCTTCCATGGTGAGCCCTATGACGACGTCGAGGACTGGCAACAACATTACGAACGAGTGGCTCGCCATAACCGATGGACACCGGAGCAGTGCCTTCAGAATGTGTACTTCGCTCTGGAAGGCACGGCACGCACCTGGTTTGAAAACCACGAAGCGTTGATTTCGTCGTGGGAAGAATTCCAGGCCGAGCTGCGACGCACCTTTGCCAACCAACAGCGACGACAGCGTGCCGAAGAACTCCTGCGAGCGAGAAACCAAGGGCAGACCGAGAGCGTCACAAGCTTCGTCGAAGACGTTCTCCACCTGATGAATCGCGCCGACCCAAACGCTCCCGAAGAAAAAAAGCTGCGGGTCTTGATGCGCGGCGTAAATGAAAACATCTTCGGAGGCCTTGTTCGGAGCCCGCCTACCACCGTCGAAGGCTTCATCACGGAGGCCACCAACATTGAACGTGCCCTTCAAGCTCGTGCCGCCCACTATCACCGAGGTCCCGGCGTCGCTGCCTTTTCGTCTTCCGGCTGCAACAACACGGACATCCGCGAAATAATCCGGGACATCGTCCGTGAAGAGCTGAAGAAGCTGCTACCGGCCGCCGAACGTCCAGCTTCACTCTCAATCGCCGAGATGGTTCGAGAAGAGGTCCAGCAAGCGCTCCAGCCAGACGTTCTCGCCGACGCCGCACCGGAACCACCAGCTGTGACCTACGCCGCAGTTGTTCGTCGTCCGCAGCCTCCTCTCACCCGGCAGTACCCAGCTGCACCCCGACGAGAAGTCTCTTCGCCGCAGTACACTCCGCGCCAAGAGCAGCGTGGACCTCGAAAGACCGACGTGTGGCGCACGGATGACGGACGTCCGGTGTGCTTTCACTGCGGGGAGGCTGACCACGTTTACCGAAGGTGCCCCTACCGCCAGCTCGGCCTGCGAGGATTCGCGCCAAACGACCGTCGACCTCGTTTTGGAGAACGACCAAGAGACATCGAGGAATACCTCCGTCGTCCTCCGTCACCTGCGCCAACAGCACCACGAGGTTCCCGTTCTCCATCCCCCCGACGTTGCGCATCGCCTCTCCGTCGGTCGCGCCGTGAGAGCCTGTCCCCCTATCTCGTCGGGAAAACTAAGTGCGGCAACGCCCGGAGGTGCCGTTGCCGAAGACGACCCAAGTAAAGAGCCTCCAAGAACGCCGGAGCGCTCCCACTCTCTCGACGCCACGCACCCCAACGACGCCCCTGCAACGGTGTCAAACAACCTAAACGTCGCCATCGACGGCCACGACGCATCAGCACTCGTAGACACCGGAGCAGACTACTCAGTCTTGAGTGGGAGGCTCTCCCGCCGCCTTCGAAAAGTCATGACGCCGTGGGATGGACCTCAAATACGAACCGCCGGAGGACACCTCATTACACCAGTCGGGAGATGCACTGCTCGAGTCGAGATCCACGGTGAGACGTGCCCTGTGAAGTTCGTCGTTCTACAAGACTGTTCCAGAGACGTCATCCTCGGCATGGACTTTCTGTGTGAATACGGCGCCGTCATCGACCTTGGTGAGAACAGATTGACGCTGCGCAAGCCTGTTCCACCTTCAGAGAAACCCCAAACAGCGTCAGCCGCCATCCGAGTCGCTGCCGCCCACGTGAACCTGCCGCCGCGATCAAGTGTTGTCGTACCCGTCGTGACCGATGCAGCTACCTGCGGCGAAGTTGTTCTTGAAGGCAACCTTCAATTGCTCCTGGGAAGAGGAATAGGCATCGCAAGAGGAGTGACTAAACTTCAGGATGGGCGCACCGTGGTGCTCGTGACAAACTTCCGACAAGAAACGCAACACCTCACAAAAGGTGCCGCTGTGGGCCACGTCGAGGAACTTTGGAACTCCGCCGAAATCGCCGCGATTGATGAAGAATCATCGCCACCTCAGCAAGACATAACGCCGCCAGCGCAGCTTGACATTGACCCCAAGCTTCCAGGCCCGAAACGACGGCAGCTGAGTGACCTCCTCGCCGAATACAGCAACTGCTTCGCGACGTCGTCGAAGGTGCGCCAAACCACCGTTGCGAAGCATCGCATCGTCACCGACGACGACGCGCTCCCTGTGCACCGATCGCCGTACCGAGTCTCCATAAAAGAACGGGAGGTCATCCAACAGCAAGTGGAAGAAATGCTGAACGACGACATAATCCAGCCTTCAAGCAGTCCGTGGGCCTCTCCAGTCGTGCTGGTGAGGAAGAAGGACGGAACGCTTAGGTTCTGCGTGGACTACCGGCAGCTGAACGCGGTAACGAAGAAAGACGTCTATCCACTCCCCCGAATCGATGACACGCTAGACCGCCTGCGCCACTCTCGATACTTTTCATCGATGGACCTGAAGAGCGGCTACTGGCAGATTGAAGTCGACGAACGGGACCGAGAGAAGACAGCTTTCGTTACGTCAGATGGCCTGTACGAGTTCAAGGTCATGCCTTTCGGCCTATGCACGGCGCCGGCAACGTTCCAGCGTGTCATGGACACAGTACTGGCAGGGCTGAAGTGGCAGAGCTGTCTCGTCTACCTTGACGACGTCGTAGTGTTTTCAAGTGACTTCGACGAGCACTTGCGACGACTCCAAGCTGTTCTCCAAGCCATTCAGACCGCCGGACTCACACTCAAGCCGTCCAAGTGCCGGTTCGCCTATGACGAACTGAAGTTTCTAGGCCACGTGGTTAGTAACAAAGGCGTCCGCCCAGACCCCGAGAAGACTCGCGCCGTCGCGGCATTTCCAGCGCCGACAGACAAGAAGGCCGTGCGAAGGTTCCTTGGACTTTGCGCCTACTATCGACGCTTCGTTCGGGATTTCGCTAAAATGTCCGCACCGCTCACAAACCTCACGAAGGACGCCGAGAAGTTCGAATGGGGCGAGGAGCAGCAGCAGGCATTCGACGAGTTGAAACGACGACTCCAGACTCCTCCTGTGCTTGGTCATTTCAATCAGGATGCGGAAACCGAGATTCACACGGACGCAAGTAACCCGGGACTCGGCGCAGTACTAGTCCAGGTGCAAGAAGGCTTCGAGAGGGTCATCGCCTACGCAAGTCGGACACTGTCCAAGGCGGAGAAAAATTACTCCACGACTGAGAAAGAATGCCTTGCGGTCGTCTGGGCAATCACGAAGTTTCGTCCGTACTTGTACGGGAGCCCGTTCCGCGTGGTGACGGACCAGCACTCGCTTTGCTGGCTTGCGAACCTCAAGGACCCGTCAGGACGCCTCGCTCGATGGAGTCTCCGATTACAGGAGTTCAACATGACTGTGGTCTACAAGTCAGGCCGCAAGCACAGCGACGCCGACTGCCTGTCCAGAGCCCCCGTCGAAACCCCTTCCGGCTGCAGCGACGACAATGACGACGAGTGCTTCCTAGAAGCAGTCAACACCGACGACATGGCGCGACGTCAACGGGACGATCCTGAGCTGCGCGCATTAATCGAGCACCTGGAAGGGGGCGGGAGTACCGTGCCCCGTGTTTTCTCACGAACCCTGCCGACTTTCGCCATTCGACAGGGTGTGCTCTACAAAGAAAACTTCGGAAACAACAACTCGCCGTGGCTGCTGGTAATCCCGGCCGACCTTCGAGAGGAGATTTTTCAAGCATGTCATGACGACCCGACGTCCGGACACCTTGGTTACAGCCGGACACTGGCCCGTATTCGTGAAAAGTATTACTGGCCCAAGCTTCCCAAAACCGTCCACCTCTACGCCCGATCCTGCCACGAGTGCCAGCGACGCAAGAAACCGCCGACGAAGCCGGCAGGTCTCCTGCAGCCGATTCCTCCGCCAACTACACCGTTCCAGCAGATCGGAATGGATCTACTTGGTCCTTTTCCGCCGTCGACCCTGGGAAACCGGTGGATAATCGTCGCCACAGATTATCTCACGCGGTACGCAGAAACGAAAGCAATTCCTTCAGGGACTGCTGTGGAAGTCGCCAAGTTTTTCATCGAGTCCATCGTTCTCCGGCACGGCGCTCCCGAAGTTCTGATTACAGATCGCGGATCATCGTTCATGGCACAGATGACCCAAGAAATCCTCCGGCTCAGTCACACCAGCCATCGTCGTACCACTGCGTACCACCCGCAAACCAACGGGCTGACGGAGCGACTCAACAAGACAATCGCCGACATGATCTCTATGTACGTCGACGTAGAGCACAAGACGTGGGACGAGGTGTTGCCCTACGTCACGTTCGCCTACAATACGGCGGTTCAAGAGACCACTGGATTCACACCTTTCCAGCTGGTACATGGTCGGAAGGTAACGACCATGCTGGACGCCATGTTGCCCCATGAGCCATCTGACAATGAGAGCGACGACGCCCAGGCGGTTGCTCAACGGGCCGAAGAAGTCCGCCAGCTCGCCCGACTCATGATTCAAGACCAGCAACGCGTCGACGCGGGCCGCTACAACCTTCGTCGCAGGGACGTCCACTTCCAGCCAGGAGACAGGGTGTGGGTGTGGACGCCCATCCGCCGCCGTGGCCTCAGCGAAAAACTCTTGAAGCGCTACTTCGGACCCTACAGAGTGCTTCGTCGACTCGGGGATCTGAACTACGAGGTGATGCCCGACGGAACACGGACTTCATCACGCCGCCCTCCAAGACCAGAAGTCGTCCATGTCGTGCGCATGAAGCCGTACTACGCTCGATAGGACTGTGGACCTTATGTGTTCCAATTGACTCTTTAGCTTACCGTTCTTTTTTTTTTTTGTTTGGTTTGTTTTGTGCTGCATCGGGGCGATGCACTTTTTAAAGGGGGGAGTAATGCCGCGCGCGCAGCTTGCCAAGTAGGAAGCGCGCGCGTGGCCCAACGGTTATAGCGCCTGCCTCCCACGCGAAAAGCCAGGGTTCGACTCCTGGCCGCGGGGACACCTTTTTGTTGACATCTAATCTAATGTTCTGGTAAATTCGAGGACCGTGTTGCTTGTTCGAGTTTAGAAAGTTCTACACGCCGAACCGTCTACGCCGATTATTCCAGAAGCTCACGCGTGTACATAAGGGGCTTCGCGTAGCGAGCCACGGTCAGTTTCGCCTCAGCGTTCGATCTTGCTGCTTCGCCGCCTTCGACGCTCGCGACGCTCTCTTATTATCTTCTGTTTCATTTTTATTTTCAGGCACAAGTTCGCACCATTAAACGTTCAGTTTACTCAGTTATTCCTTGTTTGTCACCTCGTCATTCGTGACAATATCCTGTGCAGAGTGGTTTCCTGTTCGGATTGAACGCAGTTTCTCCTTCAAGCTTCAACTTTTGCTTCACTATCGTTCGGTATCACTAACATTTCTACTATCGTTCACTATCACTAACATTTTTGCATAAAATGCATAGCAAAACCACTGGGGATTTTTTTCAAAGTTTTTTATTCTGAAATATTTGTTAAACCGCCGTTCGCTCAAGTGGGAGTTTACTGTACATGCTGAAAGGCAAAATATCTGACAGGCTTAGATATTGCACTAACAAGATTAGATATTGCACTACTTCAAACAAGCCACATGGGAACAAAAATAAATAATTGACTAGTAACCTTTTACAACAGGAGTAAGTCCTGAAGTAAGAACAAACCTCGAAGCACACAAGTAGAACAGCATTCTAGGTCGCAGAGTCATTTCGCAATAATTAGTGGCTGCAGATTCACAAGCACGCAGCACATGCGTACAATGTCCGTCATACTAGGAATAAGTTCAGTCGGGACTCTGCTATTAAGGATATTGAAAACTTTGACCCTCTGAATGGCCCTCTCGACATGAATTCGCACCTGTGCAACTTGATACGTCATCTCCATCTCTTCATTTGTGAACTGCAACTGGCCTTTCGAAAATGGGGGAAACACCATAACCCCATGCTTGTTTTCAACTGGTGCCTTGATCCCGGGAAAGCCTTTGTCGGCCAGCACAACATCTCCTGGTTCTACGTGTTCCAAAAACCCAGAGTCTATGGTTATGTAAGTATCCGACGTCCGACCCCCATATGCTTCCGAGATAAAGGTGACAGTTCCATTGGGAAGAATGGCAATTAAGAACTTAACCGTGTGGCATCCTTTGTAATGTGAAAAGAGTGCCCGCTGTTGTTCTATTGTTGCGGGAGTTTCCGTCCTCACCTCGGTGCAGTCAATAATGTACCGGCATCTAGGATAGTGTGCTTTGAAGCACTCTGGCATCGTTGACTGTACCGCGAAGAGAGATGGATGTGGAATCCAAGAGCTTGTGGCAGAGCTCAGGTTCCTCAAAATAAAAAAGAAGATGCGTCTCACTGTCGTCCTGTGCACACCAAAAAGCACGCCAATGCTCGTGAATGAAATGCCCAGCTTCAACTTCACGAGGAATATGAGCAGTTTGTTTTCAATAGAGACATCAGTCTCCCTGACAACGATAGAACAAAGCAAATGCAGTAGCAGAGCAAAAACGTTAGTGCTCACAGAGCAGAGCTCTTCAAGAGCACCAACCTTCCCCACAAGAGAATCGTGCCCAGCAAAAATGCAGGTACGGCTGTCAGGTTCCACAGCTATTTCTGCACGTTCTGTTGATGCTTGGACAGCAACACTTTCAGTGACGGCATGGGACACCTGGGTAGATGCCTCACCATCTGATGCGACGGACAAAAACAAGCTGCAGGCTCCAACTCCGCCATCATTTTCGGTCTGTGTGAACTGTAAAGAATTATATTTTCATGAATCTGCTGCATGTGCTATAGTTATTTACAGGTTAAGAAAGGTTTTCGTGGGAAAGGAGAGCAGGGGAGGAGGAAGCAGACAGAATGCTGAAAGGAGAGAGGGAAACCACCTCCTCTCTTCAGCATTCCGTCTGCTTCCATCTCCCCAGCCAGAAACCTTTTCTTAACCTGTCACTGACTTTATAACATCAGCCATAATTTGGCAAAACCATGCAGGTGAATGCAGTATCGTAAGAAAGTTATAAGTTGGGCTAATTGGTGTAGGCTAGAGATAATGTAGGTGAAAAAAGTGAGTAACAACAAGGTTTAAGGAGAGGGACAAGCATGCTCTTCTTGTCGAGACCAGCACAAACTTCCTCTACGGCAATGCCTTCATTTCGTTCATTTAATGGTTGCCCTTATGACAAGGAATGTCGCAAAATCGTTGTGGTGTACGTGTTTCTTCGTGGCCGCGTGGCAACGCTACGGTCACACCACTGTCGCTGCGATACACTGCGTGAAATACTTGAGTGATGCCACCTCCATGCTGCCTCAGCGGACTCGGCCTGCTGGTATGGCGCCTTCAAAGCAATATTTACTTATCCGTGAAGCTGGTGCACTCGCCGAGTCTGGTCATTGTGATCAGTCGGTGGTAAATCAGGTGAGCAGTAATTGACTCATGTCACATATGATCCTGCCATAGACAAGAGAAGGTAGGAAATCTACTAGCACCTTGCCTCGCGCGAGATAACAGAGGTGCATTAGCCGCCTCGTGACGTTGCCGTCCCGTCCAAAGAGCAGCGCGCTCGAAACCGACGTTGCCGATGTCGCCATATCAACCAAGTCGCGGAGCAGACGATGCACTACCTCCGCAAGCTCCGCATCTTCCTGTTACAGCCCTTGGGCACTCTGACTAAGCAAGGTAGTAAACGCAATAGTGCCACCAAGTGTCAACGCTCGTAATTACGGTACGCATGGCCATAAGGAGGCCGATGACGTCGAGGGGCGCGACGGATGTACCGAGACGCACCGTGCTCTTCGATGGCTGATTTTGAAGTGCGGCAGAATAAAACATTTACGACGAAAAATACAGCCATTCATTTAAAATATAAACGTGCGATTGTCATTAGCAGGCAGAGTTGATCATGTTTAACTTATTTCTGAACACGATGGGTATATTTTAGGTTTTTATTCACTACCGCCTTAAGGACCCAAGGCTAGCGCGCATTGCACTGAATGACATTAATAGAAGAAAGAAAGGGGATCCAAGAAAAAAAATCTTCCAACTTGACTCACCGCATTAACGCTCCACGTGGCGTCTCCGTCTGGCAGTGGCAGTTCAGCAGAGACCTCCGGACCGTCTTCAGTGGCCGAGTTCTCAGCTGCTGTGGTCGAGGGCCCAGCCAGTTCCCCACTTGAAGCTGCAGGTTGTGAGGGAACACCTGAGTTTCCCCAGCTCCTCCTGTTTTGCCACCTATAAGTCGAAATAAAAACAATATTTTACAATGGTACACAAACAATTAAAAACCGACGAACATAAGTTTCTCCTGCGCAGCATGAATCACCTGATTGATATTAAGTTCAGTTTTATTTTCTATACTTTTGTGTTGGCTTCACTCAACCACCCGGACAGAAGCTACGCTTTCATGCATGCTCAGTCATGTCAAATTAGCTGGCCAAATTAGTTTCAACTTCTAGCTAATCATTTCTAGGCGACAGTCTTGTTACAATTAGGGATGCTGCAAATTGTTTTCACCGAAGGTTGGACGATCAAACTAAGCAATGAGAAAACGCATATGAATGAGAATATTGCCTCGAAGCTTCACTAAAATGCTCTCAGGTGGCGTCTCCGTACACCTCAAAAATTTCTTCTGCTTGTAACGGGTGCCGTGGGTAATATGACTTGTTTTAATTTCGCCAGATCGCCTCAAGGCTCGTCAGGACTCAACCATTTAGCCGTCCCTGGTCATTTCGATCTTATGAGCATCGTACAACCAGTGGCGTCACAAGGGGGGGGGGGCGGGGGGGGGGGCGGACCGCCCCGGGTGCACCGCCCAGGGGGGTGTCGCGGCGGGCCACGAAAGGGGGGGGGGGGGGGGGGAGAGAGTCGCGGCGGGCTACTGCCCCGGGTGCCGCTGACCCTCGTGACGCCACTGCATACAACAACCCGAACATGTAATCACTACTGCATGATGCGTGTTAAACGCCCCAGGCTAACAGTCATACTCCACCGACAAACATTGCTCCTCTACAGTGGAAAGATGAGTTGCCCCCATTTGATTGGCTGACGAACTTCACAACAACAAAATATCACCCCCACACTTTTCTAAACACGAAACCCTGACAACGTTATTGGAAATTGGAACTGTAGAGCACATACTTCTTTGACAACAATACTTTGCGCACTTGCACTTGAAAGAAATTGAAAATCATCGAACTGCACGATTTTAATTTCCAAAGAAACTAGAAATCTTCGAATATTTCAAACTTCCAGTCCACAAAAGTTTTGAAGACTTCGAACCCAAATTCTTGAAACATAATAAAAACAGTGCCTACCCCCCCCCCCCCCCCCCCCCCCCCGTCAAAAAAAAAAAAAAAAAAAAAAAAGACGAGGAATTTTGAGAGAATCGAAGTTTGCGAATTCGAAACTCGGTGGTGTCCGAAAATTGCTGCCATTTCGAATTCACCTCTCCGGGAGGAATTAATTAAAAAAAAAAAAAAAAAACTTTCTAATTTAAATTCTAGTGAGATATCGAAATTTTGAAACCTTCCGGACTGGAACCTCGGGGGGTTTGCGACGTCAAGTCGTCGATCGAGAGATGAGGCACAACAAAACATTTGCGCTTCACGCGTTACGGGGGTTTGGTATAGATTTCGAAGACCAATTTGTCGCGCCAAGTAGAGTTTTCACACTTACCGTGCATATCTTTGCAGTTGTGTCTCCGTCGTCATATTGCATCTCGCCTTGTACGAAGAAGGGAAGATCGTGGGGATGTAAGCGGGGTGCTGAGCGATGGAGCTTTTTTTGTTTCCTACGAAGTGGCAGCTGCAGATCCTGGCCTGCCCATTCGCGGGTTCCCAGGAGTCTCCGTCTCCGCTGTACACAAAAAGTCAGTGTCTAAGCAAGCAATGACTGAGAAACGACACAAAAAGAGGTTTTCTTACGTTGCGCGCCGTACCGCTGCAACCCATTTCCGTCGACGCTCTGCCTCGTACGGCTTTGCTGGAAAGCGGTAAAACTCTACCACTGGGAGCTTCCCAGCTGTGTTTCCGTAGCTGTTGTGACAATCGTAGACACAGCAATAAACGGAAGTGCGCTTTTTCGACTGCGTTGTTGCGGACGGCATAACGAAAGCAGTCGGGTACGCCTGGCAAGCCTAACGCGAAAGCAGTCGGAAAGGGCGGTAACATACCAATAGTTTTTATTTCGTCGGACAGATGGCGCCACGGGTTTTTTCGAAACACCAGCGCCCGGAGCGTATAGCCCTATGACGAATTGCCCTACGCGACCAATTGCCCCGCTACGAATTGCCCTGTTACGAATTGTCTTTCCACGAACGGCCCGTAGCCCTGAAGCCGCCAGTCGCCGCAGTTATGGCTTAAATCTCCGATGGCGTTTTACAAATTTAATAAAAACACCAGGATACACATCGCGACACTGTTAGCGCGAACACGACATCGGCGCATTTTCACAGTTTACTTAGAAAGAGTATTAGTGGGTGCGAAATTTTACCGTCTACATTATATATCCCCCAATGAGCACTTTCAGTACCTATAATAAATTCGATGACACTTAACCTTTTGTTTCTATGAGAAAAAGATTAAAACAAAAAATGGCGATCACTTGTTTGTGTTAACAGTGTCGCGCTTTTTACCTATTTGGAAATGGTACACAAGTACCTCTCAAACTTCCCCACACACAATAATTTGGTTTTGGCTAGAAGTGTTATAAATACTTATTTCACAATAAAAAAAAAAAAAAAAACAGTTGAGATGCAATATTACCAAATCAGGATGAAACGACACACTCTAGATTCATACACAAATGTCAAACGCGGATCGTACTACCAACGGAACGGAATCCGAATATTGTGGTGTAGGACGTTTCGGTGTAGGGCGTTCCGGTGCGGTCTTTTCGGCAGGGACTCAAACCGAAAAATATAACGTTTCGGTTACGGTTACGGTTACCGCTTACTGTTGATAACGGTTTCGTTTTGGTTTTTTACGTTTTTAATTTTTACGGTTTCGGTTACCGGTTATACGTTCCTGAAAACCGGTTTATTTTGGTTTTTCCAATGTTTTGTTTAATTGAAATGATAGACAGCCGTTTTTATAATAAACGCAATTTAAAGTCGTCCCAGATATCCAACCACGGGACATTCACCCTAACAAAAACTCAAAAACACCTTTGTACTTCTAATTGGTCAGAAGTTTAACACGTTTCTTTCTCCAACACTTGTTCACTCCATCTATTTCCCCCCGCTACCCTTTCTCCCTATCCGACAGCGCATTGGCAGATGCCTCCGGAATCGGTTTTGGAGTACTTGTAGGGGACTGTGCGCAGGCAATCATAGCCCCTTTGACGAGGCCAAAATACCTCTCAGAAAGGCTCGCCGTGTTCTGGTGCGAGTGCATTCGCGAGAAAGGGAGTTTTCTACACACGGACAACACAGCTTTGACTCTAGCGCTGCAACGCGGCCATGGACGAGCTTTGCCTTGGGCTATTGCCAATGCCGTCTCTCTTCTTTTTCTTAATAAAGATATGTCAATAAAATGGATACCGTCGGTCATGAGCCCCGCCGACCAGCCTTTGCGCGCTTGACACTCGATGGAGCCGGCAGGCCATCGAGACCTCGTGCACTCGGCGCGAGACATCTTTTCCTTCTCGCGCTGACGGCAGCAGAAGGATCGAGGGAACGTCCGAAGGGTTTCCCGAGGTTTTTAAATAAATGTCAATAAATAAGTAAATTAATAAATATAGCACTGGCAACAGCTAAGGCAAAGTTCGTCCATGGCCGCGGCGCAGCGCGAGAGCCAAAGCTCCGTTTTCTGTGTGTAGAAGAGTCACTTTCTCGGAAATACACGCGCACCCCAACACGGCGAGTCCTTCCCGGGTGTATATTGGCCTCGGCGGTGGGGCGATGATTGCCTGCGCACAATAAATAATAATAATTGGGTTGTGTGTATGTTTATACAGCCTAGAACTTGGTCTGCCTCAACGGGCGACGAGTCTCCCAGCTGTAGATGAGCAATTTAGCCAGTGCGGTACAACCGCTAGCCTGGGGTCTTTAGCGTGCATCACGCAGTAGTGATACACGACCGCACGCCGGTACGATGCTCATCCAGATCGAAACGGGCAGGGGTGGGGCTCGAACCCAGGATCCCTGGAGTTCTGCAGCTCGAGCTTTCGCTCCACGTGCTCCGAGCTGGTGTGCGCTAGACCACTCGGCCACCGATCCTTTTTTTTTTTCTTTATTGCCGGATTTTTTACATTGTCGAATAGGCAGCATATCGCTCAAAACATAGGAAACAGGGCAAGGCTAAGCTAAACCAGTCCGAAGTGACTGGCGTTGGGGGCTAAAATTGTTTCATGGTCAAAAGTACCTCAATGCGCGGAAGCCACTCGGGCTCGCACTTTTGTGCTCTGTTGATTTCAACTAACAAAGATACACTTTCACGAAAATATTCCCGCGCCTCCCGTACAATATTGTCAGCGTTGTGTACAGCCATTCGGGACTTCCAAATACTGTGCAGACCCAACAGCATAACCAGGTCAAAGGGAAAACCTTCCTCGTTTTTAACCGAAAGATAACGGATTCCATGCGCGTCTAGGGGAAGATAATTTTTCAGGGTACGTTGGAGGACGTCCCAGAAGAAGACCCCATCCCAGCACTCAAGAAACACGTGCTCGACCGTCTCTGGCTTCTTGCATAAAAAACAGTGATCCCCCCACGGTACAAAAAGTCCCCTCTCGTTTAGCCACGTCTTGACCGGCAGTGTACCTGAATGTAATTTAAAGAAGAAAGTCTTGGTGCCTGCGGGCACCACCATACTCTTAACGCGCTTCAAGACATCTTGCCCTGGGCCTGCACAGTATAGAAGCTTTACACACGCGCCAGATTGAGCCGCCATAGCCGCCCTTCTCTTGTCTTACCGAGATGCCGAGCCACTGAAGCGGGCGTTGACGAGTCTCCACAACGGCCTATGCTGGGGGGAAGGACACAGTAACACTTAAAATGGCAATAACCTGTCCTGCTGTGGAAATGATGATGTCAAGCGAACAGAATAAGAGGGAACAAAAACTGAAGGTCAGTTATGGCGGCGCCCATGCACAGCTGCTGTAAAGCGTCTATAGACCAACTCAACTCTCTGACGTCACGCCGCAGCGGTGGCGCTGGTATCGGCACTGGGCATGCGCAGGTGATTCGCCTAGGCCGAATCTGGTTTCTGCGCGCGCGCAGTGCCCTCGCCTGGTGGGCAAACGCGGGCTTGTTTGTAAACAATGTGTTGGTCGATAAGGCTCTGTATAGAGGTACAGGGAACACAGTATCGCACACAGCCTTATACAATCTTTTCCGAGGAACCTCACTCAAATACTCAACTGAAAAACGAGATAACAGAAATTTACATGAGGCAACAACTTCCTTTAAATATCCATGAATACCACCCGACATTGAAGACGTGGAAACAATCAACTCAGGCAACCTGCTTGCAACTCTCACTTGACAAACGGTGCGCTAAAAGGGGTCACTTATGTCCCGAAAATACGTGAACCGATTAACAACCTGGCGTAAAAACAAATGCGTCAAACTAAGCCCCCCGCTGCGTACGCGCCTGAAAAGATTCGTCCTACTTGATTGCTCCCACGTGGAGCCCCAGATAAACACTGCGAATACCCGGTGCAATTTCTGCACATTTACCAGCGAACAATTCAAGACTTGTAGAACGTACCACAGTTTGCTGAAAAAAAAAAAACAAATTGCAAACTGTGGCCCGTGCAAAAATAGACAGATCATACCTTCGTCTTTTTTATACTCTTTCGCGAAGTTTCACCGCCTGCCGGCGCCAATAGGGTTCGCTGTCGCGATAATTTTCCAGAGGCACTCCCAAATATTTTACGGGGGTGGTCACCCACTGCATGTTGGCAAACGAACAAGGAGTAGAACTCCACTCTCCATGCCAAAATCCCAGGCACTTGCTCCAGTTAACAGAGCTGCCACTGACTTCGCAAAAACGTTTAAGCGTGTGAACGACTTGAACAATACTCTCGCGGTTGGAACAAAACACTGCAATATCATCAGCATACGCTAACACTTTAACTTCGGTCGCATGAAGCTTAAAACCACTGATAGAACTGTTTCTAAAAATACTGATGCAAAGGGATTCTATGTAAATGCAAAAAATAAGTGGTGACAAAGGACACCATTGGCGGACAGATCGATTCACTTTTATACGTTTTCCAACCGACTTGTTTACCATAAGTCTCGTCGAGCAACCGTTGTACGCCATGCTGACACCTTCGCGGATAACAGCGCCGACGTTTACATGATCGAGAATGGTTAAAAGCAGGTCGTGAGGCACGCGGTCAAAGGCCTTTTCCAAATCTACCTGGAGCATCGCAACGCAAGTTCGCATTGCGTCGCAACACTCCAGAACACTGCGTGCTTTATGAATATTGGTGAAAATAGTCCTTCCTTTTATGCTGCAAGTTTGATGGGGCCCCACTATATCTGATATTACAGTTTGCAATCTCCTTGCTAAGATCTTCATTAAAATTTTGTAGTCGACATTAGTCAAACTGATCGGCCGGTACGCTGTGACTTGCTGCAACTTAACCGCGTCATCTGTTTTGGGGATTAACACTATGTGCGACAACATAAAAGATGGAGGCAACATATTCAAATCATATGCTTCATTGAATACTTTGGCTAGGACTGCGGCAATCTGTTGTTTCTGAGTCTTATAAAAAGCTGCACTTAGGCCGTCTGGGCCAGGCTACTTTCCCGGGTTTAGGGCTTCTATTGCAAAGACCACTTCCTCTACACTCATGGTCGATTCTAGTAATTCTTTCGTTTCGTCATCTATGCGCGGCATTAAACCCAAAAATTCATCTTTAAAAAGCTGGACATCTACTGGACAGGACGCAAATAATCTAATATAATATTCAAAAAATGCGAGTTCGATTTCCTTCTTATCGCTCGTAGCTGTTCCGTTCCTCTCTACTCCCGTTATCTCGTTACGCCGAGCATATCTTTTCTCAAGGCCCAGCGCACGCTTAGTTGGCGCTTCGGCTGTTGACCATCTTTCGGCTCTGGCTCTAACAATCACCCCACAATATCATTCCCGATCTAGAATCTCGAGTTTACCTTTCACAATAGAAATATCGTCTTTGAATGCCCCAGGCATTTTAGTCTCTTCTTTTAGCAGTATCCGCAAATTATTACGTAATAACATTTCGTTGCTTCTTTCAGTGCTTTTAAGTATGCCTGCCCGCTCTAACGCTTTCATTTTTATTTCCTGCTTAAAAATCTCCCATCTCACACCATACCTTAATTTGTTCTGGCTCCCTAGTGTTTCAACCGCGGCCTGCACTTGGGCAGTGAAAACGTCATCCTCCAAAAGTTTCGCGTTTAATTTCCATAATTCCCAGCTGAAGACTTTCCTGGATTGGGATTTGCTGCGCATACAAAAGGAAACTAGACAGTGATCACTAAAGGAAACAGGGTGCACGCGATATTCAAAACATAACGGTATCAAATCTAAAGAAACGTACGCTCGATCTAGACGGGAGTAACTCGACCCTTGGAAATGGGTGTACTGGATTTCGCGGCCATTCCTTAAACATTCCCCAACGTGATCTAAGCCGGACTCGTTGATTAAACTAAGAAGGCTCTCGGTGCTTAAATCGCGATAGGGCGTTGAACTGGACTTGTCCCCAGCAGAGCAGATGCAATTAAAATCGCCAAGAAAAATAATAAAGCGATCACTTTTGCAGTACTGACGCATAAAATCAAAAAACACACGCCGCTCATCAACCCTGTATGAGGAGTACACACAAATGACCCTCCAATCATACGATGAATGAGAAAAATCACATACAACAAAGCGCCCTGACGCACACGCCGTCACCGCTTCGACTGTTGCACCCAAACTCTGGCGCACTAACAACATACAGCCCGCCGACGACCCAACCGCGTGAATAACGCACACTTCGTAACGCGCCATAAAAGATCTAACCATAAATTTGGTCTGGTCCTCACTCTCTACCTTGGTCTCCTGCACAGCGATGATGTCGAGGTCCTGTTCGACTGCTAGACGGCAGAGTTGCCTTTGCCTCCTGCGATCTGAGAGGCCTCGGACATTAAGGGTCGCCATTCGGACAGGACTTTGTAAGGAGACCATGGGCTAGTCAGGACCAACCCGCCTGCACCACCGTTCACTGCGTCAGTTTGTCGCGTGATCCTCCGCGGTCAGCGCCGGACCGCTGATGGCCATCCTCTCCTTTCCCGCCCGACACCATCCTCCACCTGCGCTCGAGCTGGCGCAGCCGAAGTTCCTGACCAGTCGTGTCCGTGACGTCTTCGAACCTACGCTTCGCAGAGCCCAGCTCGACGTCCATCTCTGGTGTGATGGAGACCTCGTCTGGCAATGGCGAAGCACCAGCTGCGCCGCCGGCGCTCCCTGTTGGAGGTACCGTCGAGCGCTCGGCTGCAGGTGGATCTGCAGGAGCTGCAGTCGACGGCTTGTCCGGCAGCACGGGGCTGCTCACTTCGGGTGAGGTACTGGAAGCGTCGTCGCTCTTGGCTTGCTCGGACTGGGTTTTCACTGGCGCGGCCGCTCTCTCCGCCTCTTCCTCGTCCATCATGTCGTCGACGTGGTCTTCGTTTACTCCTCGTCCCACGGCTCGGGCGTAGGAGCGGACACAGTCGTCACGCTCGTGGCCATAGGCTCGGCACTCGGAGCACCTGGGAGCCCGGCAGTCTCGTCGGATATGCCCCGTCCTACGGCACCGGAGGCATACTGGGGCCCTCCCAGGCACGACGACCAATACCAAGCCGCGTCCGAAGCGCAGCTGATGGGGAAGGCGGTCAAGGTTGACACCCTCCCGGAGTACCAGCCGCACTATCCGGGTGGTAGACTCGGCTCCGGGAGGGCCGTTATCGCCGCTCCTTCGGAGCTCATGATTCCACGTCCTCGCGCTCGTGCGTTCGAAAATGGAATGACTTGGCCACCGATCCCCCCGCCTGCGCACAGTCCCCAACATCTACGCCGTAACCGACGCCGGAGGCATCTGCCCATGCGCTGTTCGGTAGCGGGTGGAAGGGGGAGCGGTTGACAGTGCGGCAAAGTCGACCAAACACGCAGAAAAAAGGGAAGCCAGTTGAATGAAAGAGGAATTTGGTCTGACACTTTGTCAAACGGGAACGAAGAAGAAAAAAAAACCCAGAGCCATAGAGAGAAAAAAAAATTGTCAAGTAGCCCACCGCCCCCTGGAGCGCCTTGAGGGGAAGCGGGCACTCCAGCGAGCGAAGGACGCGAGGAACGGCTGGGAGCCGTTCCGGCGTGTGCGAAATGGTGTCATCGGCTGTGCCGAGCCTGAACCCAAGAAAACCCATGCGTCGCGTGGGCTATACGAGGAGGCGCACCGTAGACGCTAACTTGTCTGGGTCGGGATGGGCGCTTAAGAAGATGCCTTTGTGAGACCAAGCCCAGATTCCACGCTCGCGCATTTCCCTGGCAATGTCTGTTGCCGAGAGCTGCATGTAAAACGGCGCCGATCGTATCACGAAGGACATACGACAAAACCTTTAGTAGCGGCGGCCTACTCTAAATGTGGTCAGGTTGCGGGAGGAGGGATGAAGCATAATATGGCGAATGGTCTCGGCAAGGTCGACCATATACGCTTGGGCCGGGAGGGGTTTGCTTTGATGGCCTGGGGTAAGCGGAGTAAGGCGGAGCTTTTGACCTGTCGGCCGTGCTACCCAGGTCCGACTCGGAGTCTTCGACTTCGAGTCTTTGTTTGTCTGAAGTGCGTTCCTTTGCGTTGGTGTGGTGTGGTTTTCCTCCTCGCCATTGTTCGTGTCAAAGGTGTCGTCATCGGCGTGGGGCTTGATGGCGCTGTCGGTCCTGCTGAGCCACTCTAGGATTCACTCGGCGGCGGTGGCCGTCGAGTCCGGATCCAATGGGTCGTTTTCTTCGGTGCAAGATAAAGCACGGGCAATGTCGGTCAGGACGCCAGCCTCACAAAATGCATGGGCGAGAACGTCCTTGACCGGGAAAACGCTCAGGAGCGTCGAGGAGACGACCGTGTCGTCGATGACTGCACTGGTGGGTTTCGAAGACCCAGGGTAGGACTCACTTAGGATTAGGGGGCCTCTTGGACTTGGTGCATGAGCGGTAGCTGGTGTTCGCGGGAGCACAAGACGTGCGGCGTCCGCGTCAAAGCTGGTTGGGTAGCTGGTCGGGGAGCTCTCTGAAAACCTCGGACTCGAGCCTGGACATCTGGGATAGGATAGCCGTCCTCCAGTTCCCTCTCGCGACGACGTGGAAGAGTTCCAGTCAATCGAAAATGAGGTGCTGGTGTTCGGGGAGCATGGCATCCCAGGAGAACCGATACCGGTGGAGATACCGGATCTCATGGACATTTCTCGTGGACAAACCTATGGTGTTCTTTGCGAAATCGCGCAGAATTTCGTAGGCCTGACGGACCCTCGCTCCGGGAATGGGCGGTGGGGGCTTCCCCGGAGGTAGTCGGATCGCGTTGGTGGCTCTGGTAGAAATGGTTCCCGTCGAGGCCATACCTCTGACGGCAGCAGGGGGAGGGCTCCGACGATGCTAAAAGCGATCTTTATGCGCGTCTGTGGATGTTCGAGCTCAACGTTCGAATAGCTCGCGCTCAGAGTTCTGCGACAGGGACTGCTGAGACTACAGACCGTGTGGGGCGAGACCGGCCAGAGCGTCGACGATCGGAAGCAAGGCAGCTCCCAAGGTTGAGGCGAAGGAGGCAGAAATGGCATCCCCTGTCCGTTGGATGAGGGCGGCTCCGTCATCGGCAGCCAAATGCGATGGCGCGTTCGACGACGAGCCATCCTTCTCCTTGACTTTCTCTCTTGTCATGTTGAGATGCTGAGATGCGTGGCAGTGCCGGCGGCGGGTGCCACTCGGATTGAAGAAGAGTCTTGGCACAGGAAGGAAAAGAAAAAAAACTCGGAAAGCCTTAGGACGTTTCCTCGTTCCTTCCGCCGCTCTCAGCCCGAGCATATACATGAATACGTATATATCATACAAAACGTCAATGTCACTCCTCGTGACAATTTTTTTTTATTTTTGTGTTGTTTCAAAATCATCATTCGCGACACGTTTCAGACTAAATGAATACCAGGGGCCCTATATTGCACGTTTTGGACTCCCACGGCGACTATGGAGAAGGAAGTGACGTCATCGACACAGCAAATGCAGATTGGATGTTGACAGAAGAAAAGAAAAGCAACATCCACTCTGTGTTTGCTGCGTTGTTGACGTCACTTCCTTCTCCATTGTCGCTGTGGGAGTGGTGGGAGTCCAAAACGTGCAAAATAGGGCCCCAGGTTTTATTTTCCGCCAGCTCTGCATGATGGTCAATTTACTTCGTTTCTTCATACTGGGTACTGCATGTCACGAAAATCGGTGGTTTTGATAGAACCGAGTTGGGTGGACATCTGACTCTGAGAATTCTAACTTATTACTCCATACCCTGAAGGCGACATGTACTGAATACATGTAGCGATGTAGGAGTGTGGCAGATTCAAAAATAGAGACTTTTTTTATTATAAGCTCAACCACTTATTCTAACTAAGTATTCTTATTCATAAAGTTACACTGAATGGAAATGTATTACTAGATGCACCCCTCACTGACAGTAACTCTGTCAAATGGCCACAACATTTTAAGATCCCTCCTCCAGGTAATACTTGAGAAGAACTAATATTTTTATTTTTCGGTTAATATCGGTTAAAACCGGTTGCCGGTAAATAATTTACGGTTACGGTTACGGTTACGGTTTTTATAAAATTCGAATAACGGTTTTGTTTCGGTTACGGTTACTGAAAAAATTTAGCTCCTAAACGGTTTTCGGTTTTGGTTACGGTTACGGTTTGAGTCCCTGCTTTTCGGTGCATGAACTTTTCGGTGCACGGACTTTTCGGTGCACGGGAAATCAAAATCACAAGTTCTTTTTTTTTAGTTTTGTCTAAACGTAATAACACTTTTCTAGCTAGAAATTTATTTTTTCGCACTTTATAAATTTGTAGACTTGGTCATCCATTTACGATCACTTACTCATTTACGACCTAAGTGACTTTGTTAGGCGCAGCACCATCCTGCGGGACAGCTAGATACGTTGGACGTTATGTTTAATTTGACGGTGTCTCTCTTCCAACGTACGCACTAGACGCATCACATCATGTTTGCGCATTGAGTCAATCCAGGCGTTCTCGGCGCCTTTTGTAAAGGTGTGAGCTTTATTATTGGTAATCTGTGTAGGAATGGCCCCAACAGCAAGAAGCTTGAGATGGTTGAAAATTACCCTAGACATGTGATACGACTAGTGCGAAATGTTCGTGCACCAAAATGTCCGCACACCAAAAAGTCCCACACCAAAACGTCCGTGCACCAAAATGTCCGTGCACCGAAAAGTCCGTGCACCGAAAAGACTGCTCCGAAACGCCCTACACCCAAAAGTCCTAGAACCCAACGGCACACATGAAATCTTCCGGGGTACTGGCCGTTCGTCGAAAGACAATTCGTAATAGGTCAACTCGTAGCAGGGCCGTTCGTCGCACAGGGCAATTCGTCATAGGGCGATTCGCCACTAGGACAACTTGTCGAAAAACGGGAGTTTTGAAATAGCGCTTTGTCTGAACGGAACGAAAAGCGTCGCCGAAGGTATTATAACCCGACGCTATTCTTAGCATGGACCTATTTTTAAGTGTTCGGTAGCTTTGTTATTCAGCTTGAGTGTAGTAACCTGTTTAAAAAGATTAGTCTCCTGTTTGGTTCTAAGCTGATAAACACCTTAGTTAACCTTGGAATCACAATGTATAATGCTTTGAGGATTACTTTGTTATCCACCTTTGAGTTCACAGTCTTTCTCTGGTTCCCCTACTGACAAAGGTTTCCCTTCAGCTTAGCTTACAGGGTCTCGAAGAAGGATCTGAAAATGCGGCTTCCAATGACTCATTCATGAATCGTTGGACTGCTATAAAATGTTTGGTTTCCCGTCAATCTTTGAAGTCGCCATGGAAATCATCCCGACAGAGAGAGGTGGGGAGATGCTAGTTTTTCAGGGATTTTCATACACCGCCAACCGAAGAACTGAAACCAGTGTATATTAGATATGCCGGAAAAAGGAGAGCTGCAAAGTAAAAATAACAACCGATTTTTCCAAGCTTCAATTTTTGAAAGCGACGAACAACGGAGAACCGACCGAAATCAACTGTCTGAAGGTTCGATCAAAAATGAAGACGAGTGCAGGTGGGGACGCATAAGATTTACTTCGTTTTTCGTGATAGTTCTGATAATAAACTGCGTTTGATAACATATGTAATTTAATTTTCAGTGGAAGGACGTGACCAAGTTCAGCATCTTCTCTTGGCCGTGGCTGCAAATATCACCGACAGCAGTGCGTCACAACTGCCCTCTACGTCGAACCATTCGAAGACAGAAGCAACGGGCAACATTTAATTATGCCCTCCCACCCTGCCGAGAGGACATCAAGCTCCCAAGACAGTACAGTGTGCGTACATAAAACATTACGCGGTTGATTTACATGCCATGTAACATTACCATTATGCGGTTGATTTACATGCCATATTTGCTTGTAGGTGAACTGCAAGGAAGAGCCGTTTCTCTTGCACGACAGTGGCGAGGGCGACGTCAACCTGCACATCCTATTTGCAACGCAACGCAACTTGGAGTGTTTGGGAGGTGCAAGCGCCTGGTTATGTGATGGCACGTTCAAGGTGGTGCCCTCCCTGTTCTACCAACTCTACACCATACATCCGCTGAAGAACGGGATCACCGTGCCCAAGGTGTACAGTTTACTTCCAAACAAAACTGAGGCAACATACCGCAGGTAAGTTTAATTATAATGTTGTCCTATTAGGTGTTATCTCAAGGCATTGCAAATGGCTGTGCAAACTCTACTACTTTTTCATTTTACCAGTTTCTTCACATCCGTCATTGACAACATTGGACCCTGCGTTGCACGGACCCTGTACACGGACTTAAAAATGGCCGCTATCAACGCCGCACGTGACACTATTTCAGAGGTCCAAATTCAAGGATGCTTTTTCCATCTTGCCCTTTCCTTTTATCATAAGCTTTGCGCCTTGGGTTTTCAAGCGCGTTACGCCACGGACGAGACATTTGCAGTAAAGGATAGTCTCTTTTGGCCTGTAGAGTGTTGTTTCCTTTTCTGTATATATTGCTTATCAGTTTCTGTAGAGTTTAAAAACATTTCCCTTTTATTCCAGATGAAAATGCTCCCGGCTTTGGCATTTCGGCCTGCTGGGAACATTCCTGAAGCTTTTCAGGACGTCATGGAAGCATTTCCCCCTGAGGCGATTCAAGTAGCGGACTACTTTGAGGATGTTTACATCGGCCGACCGCGACGAAACGGGAACTGCTCCCTCCGCCTAGTTCCCTCCAAAAATGTGGTCCGTGCATGAGGCGACGATGGATGTAATGCCGCGGACCAAGAACAGTGTGGAGGCATGGCTCTACACGCTACAGGTCATTTTTTTATTGCCTTACTCATGCCACACACGCAATCGACAGTCTGTCTGACTAAAGAGACTTTTGCGCGCACGAAAAAAGGCAAGCACACGAAGGTCCGGACGGGACAAGCGCACCCCGTCTTGACCTTTCTGTGCTTTCATGCGCGCAATCGTCCTTTAGACAAACATGCAGCAACTAGCCCAACAAGTTTTATTGGACAGTTTATATCTCGTGTTTATTTATAAAGCCCTTAATATCGTTTTTTGCAGAGCAACATAAGTTATGCTTCACCAAATTTCTGGGCGTTCCTGGAATCACTAAAAAAGGAGCAAGCTATGACGGAGCTGAAGCTCAGCCAAGCTGCAAGCGGGGTCGTTTCCACAAGGGTGTCTCGGAAGCGGGCCGGACACGACAGGCGACTTCGGGCCATCCTTCATCGCTATGACGGGATCAACAGCTTGGATGTCGTCGAAGCATGTGCCAGAAATATCTGTAAAGTGCTATCATTAAAAAAAAAAAAACACTTGTGTTTACGCACCTAAACGAGTACTCCCTTCTTATTAGTCACTTACTAGGAGTGGTGCCAAGATTGTGGTGGTCAAGACATTATTACGCAGTGCCTATAAAAATTAGTACAAACTAATTTCATGGGCGCGGGAAAATATAAGTAAATGAAGGAAAAGGGTCACTAGTAATTGCACTCACCTAAAAAACTATGCTCAATAAGCAACAAAACCCATAAAAAAATTAGCAAAAAAAAAAATTTTTTTTCACGAATTGCCATAGTGACGAACTGCCCTATGACGAATTGCCCTATGTGACGAATATCCCTGCTACCAGCTGTCGTGCGACGAATTGTCATTCAACGAATGGCCCTACACCCAAATCTTCCATTCCGATTGCCGAACGGCGTGCCTTTCGCAGAAATCGCAAAAACAGCGTTGCATTTCAAAAAAAAAAAAAAATTAGGAGAGCGGAAAAAATGTCCCTTTGGGGACATTTGTTCCTACTTTCCACCTGGGATTTTTTTTTCCGGGGACGTATTTTCCGGGGACTTTTTTCCGGGGACTTTTTTTCCGGGGACTTTTTTTCCAGGGACATCTTTTCCGGGGACGTTTTTTCCGGGGACATTTCTTCCGGAACCCGTACTATACATGGTTGCAACTACATCACAGAATGACGTCGCACGCCGGTGTCGACCATGCTGGTGGTTGAGACGACCGTAATTTGCAGCGGAAGCTATGGTAGACTGTGCTGCGTTCAACTGCAACAAACGTTAGCGCAAAAACAAAAAGTTGCGGCAATTACACGGGCGGTTTTTACCGTAACCCGGCGATCGTAACATTAGGAACTTTTAGCAAACCGCTGCCGCGTTCTAACTACCGCACTACCGGAGCCTTTGAAGCATGCTTTTAGGCGCGCGCCCGGGTGATACCGTGGCCGCAGGGCACGCGCTTAAAAGCATGCTTCAAAGGCTCCGGTAGTGCGGTAGTTAGAACGCGGCAGCGGTTTGCTAAAGGTCCCCATTGGCGTGCACCGCGAGTCCACGTCGGAAAAGCTGCCCAAAAAAAGAAGGAACGAATGGCAGAGCCGGCTCAGGGCTGACGTCGATGATGCGGCCGCTCATTATCGAGTTTGTGGGGCGCATTTATTTGTTAGGTGTGTAACGCACTTTTATAACGTGTTTGTGTACACTGTTAGCGCCAATACGACATCGACGCGCACAAGTTTGTGACCACAGTGATGCCTTTCCACTATACCCCAAGTTTGTGGTGGAGAAAAATAATTTAGCGAAGTACACCTTGCGTTGTTGTTGCGTTGTGTGCGCTTCGTAAACAAGGAACTCGCAAACTCGGAAATTGTGATTATGGCTGAGTAGGAAGTCACTTCCTAATAAAAACAACTTCACCATTCGAAATAACATTCAATCACGGCTCCTGCACCCAGCCGATCGTCAAGTGGTTGTATGTGCTTTAAAGCGCTCCCGTACTAGAAAGCTTCTTTTTCGGACAAGGTAATCAATTACGTCAACATCTTCGACCTTGGGATAAATGCGTACAACGACCACGGTCTCGTCAGTTACGAGAGCGGATCTTTGCCATTTCACATCAAAATATTTTGCACGTATCGCGAGCGCATCGACGCCGGCAAATTCTGCGCCTGTCGCTCGACATCACCACCGTGTACGTACCTTTCTATGCCCAAATTTCTGGGCACGCCTCATTTTTGCCTTTTTTCGACGTCTGAGGCGGCTGTACAACTCCAGAGCGCACGACACGAGATCGCCGACAGTAGGGCGCCGCAACGCTAGCGTGCGCGACAAAAGAGCGCCGCGACGTTAGCGCGCGCGACCCAGCTTTAAAATTCCTTATCAATTAACCTGAAGGGACAAATCTCACCCTAGAGTTAAGACCTCCGATTTTCGAGCGGTAAGGCCCTGCGTACTTTACGAGGTAGGTTAACCTTTGTTAGGAATATATAGGGAGCTTTTGTAGACCGCGTTTCCCCCTCCGGTAAGCCCTCCGCAACGAAGAAGCCACTACTGCGCCTGCGCGCCGATGGCCTTGACTGTAGAGTGCCGGGTACCGTAGCGGGTTGCGGAGAGCGTTGCGGGACGGCGAAAACAATGTACGAAAACTCTCTATTGACTCAAGGCCGAAGGACACCATAAAGCTCATTCCCTTCTAGGATGCGGCGTTTCCTATACGCTTCTCGGAACCCGTGACCGTGCTAGATCTTGGCACTCTGGTGCCGTATCCCTGGAGGGTGGCAGAAAAAAGCTCTTGGAGAAAATCTCAACGGAGAATAGCTCACCGGAGAAAAGCTCACCGGAGAAAAGCTTACCGCAAAACCCGCAGATCCGGAGAAAAGCTCACCGGCCCTTGAGCCGATGCGGAGAAGAGCTCACCAAAATTTTTTTATTTGTTCTTAGCTTAGCGGATTGTGCGTTACACGTGGTAATTAAACACAATTAGAATTCGTCATTTCATTAAAATAATTGTCCTCTTTTTGTAATATTCTTGAAGTTCATTAGTCATATTTACTAAATCCTTAAAAATTAGTAATCACCCATTCTGTTTATAAATGACGATGCAAGTATAAAATTAGAACATCGGACACCCGTAAAAGAGAAAATTCATTGACAGCATGAGAGAGCGCCATAGATAGCTCTCTTAGATAAAGAGATTTGTTTTTTTGCGAGCTAATATGAATAACGGTGTGTGAACCGTTTCAGCTCCGAAGATTGTGTGGTGCCTGATCGACAAGTAGGTGTTATAATAATAATAATAATAATCTTTATTTGCATCAAAAAAGTACATGATGCCGGAGCCATGCAGAAAAAGCTGTCGTACTGACAGCTTGACAAGGCCGCAGGCCCCCACACTGGCAGTTAACAGCAAGCATAATTCAATTACAAAAAAAAAATAAAGAACGAAACAAAAATTAATTTAACCGAGATGCCGATACACAAGATAACCGTTTTAAGGATTTATAGTATGCAGAAAAAGTGACGTAGTTCCTTAAAGGTGATGAGTTCTAGCGAAATATTATTTTCATGTAATGTATTTAATAATCTTGGTAGTTTATTTTGTAACATTTCTAAGCCATATGTTGTTCTGTAGGTGCCTATTTTCCAGGGTTCATTGTTTCGCGTATTATAAGTTGAAACGTGTGGTCTTAGATTTGCTAGTTGTTTTAGAACACCAGCGTTATTCCTATTTTCTTGTTTAAATTGTTTGCAGAGGCGGAAATTATACATTTTTGTTATCGCCATTACGTTATACTTTATAAATAAGGTGGGAAACGCCCCCTTTTTGCTTGATTTTGACGTCTGAGGCCATCTTTGGAGAGCGATAACTTAAGAAATACTGGGCCGCTTAAAGCACTCGGGCATATGCGTCACAGACCTAGAGGAGATTCATTATAAGGAATTAGAGACCTCTGAGTGTCGCCATTGATGGTACAATTGACGGCGCGTATGCCCACATTTGTGGGAAACGCCCCCTTTTTGCTTGATTTTGACGTCTGAGGCCATCTTTGGAGAGCGATAACTTAAGAAATACTGGGCCGCTTAAAGCACTCGGGCATATGCGTCACAGACCTAGAGGAGATTCATTATAAGGAATTAGAGACCTCTGAGTGTCGCCATTGATGGTACAATTGGCGGCGCGTATGCCCACATTTGTGGGAAACGCCCCCTTTTTGCTTGATTTTGACGTCTGAGGCCATCTTTGGAGAGCGATAACTTAAGAAATACTGGGCCGCTTAAAGCACTCGGGCATATGCGTCACAGACCTAGAGGAGATTCATTATAAGGAATTAGAGACCTCTGAGTGTCGCCATTGATTGTACAATTGACGGCGCGTATGCCCACATTTGTGGGAATCGCCCCCTTTTTGCTTGACTTTGACGTCTGAGGCCATCTTTGGAGAGCGATAACTTAAGAAATACTGGGCCGCTTCAAAAGCATTCGGGTATATGCGTCACAGACCTAGAGGAGATTCATTATGATGAATTATAGACTGCTGAGTGTCGCCATTGATGGTACAATTGACGGCGCGTATGCCCAAATTTGTGGGAAACGCCCCCTTTTTGCCTGATTTTGACGTCTGAGGCCATCTTTGGAGAGCGATAACTTAAGAAATACTGGGCCGCTTCAAAAGCACTCGGGCATATGTGTCACAGACCTAGAGGAGATTCATTATAATGAATTACAGACTGCTGAGTGTCGCCATTGATGGTACAATTGACGGCGCGTATGCCCACATTTGTGGGAAACGCCCCCTTTTTGCTTGATTTTGACGTCTGAGGCCATCTTTGGAGAGCGATAACTTAAGAAATACTGGGCCGCTTCAAAAGCATTCGAGTATATGCGTCACAGACCTAGAGGAGATTCATTATGATGAATTATAGACTGCTGAGTGTCGCCATTGATGGTACAATTGACGGCGCGTATGCCCAAATTTGTGGGAAACGCCCCCTTTTTGCTTGATTTTGACGTCTGAGGCCATCTTTGGAGAGCGATAACTTAAGAAATACTGGGCCGCTTAAAGCACTCGGGCATATGCGTCACAGACCTAGAGGAGATTCATTATAAGGAATTAGAGACCTCTGAGTGTCGCCATTGATGGTACAATTGGCGGCGCGTATGCCCACATTTGTGGGAAACGCCCCCTTTTTGCTTGATTTTGACGTCTGAGGCCATCTTTGGAGAGCGATAACTTAAGAAATACTGGGCCGCTTAAAGCACTCGGGCATATGCGTCACAGACCTAGAGGAGATTCATTATAAGGAATTAGAGACCTCTGAGTGTCGCCATTGATTGTACAATTGACGGCGCGTATGCCCACATTTGTGGGAATCGCCCCCTTTTTGCTTGACTTTGACGTCTGAGGCCATCTTTGGAGAGCGATAACTTAAGAAATACTGGGCCGCTTCAAAAGCATTCGGGTATATGCGTCACAGACCTAGAGGAGATTCATTAAGATGAATTATAGACTGCTGAGTGTCGCCATTGATGGTACAATTGACGGCGCGTATGCCCAAATTAGTGGGAAACGCCCCCTTTTTGCTTGATTTTGACGTCTGAGGCCATCTTTGGAGAGCGATAACTTAAGAAACACTGGGCCGCTTCAAAAGCACTCGGGCATATGTGTCACAGACCTAGAGCAGATTCATTATGATGAATTATAGACCTCTGAGTGTCGCCATTGATGGTACAATTGACGGCGCGTATGCCCAAATTTGTGGGAAACGCCCCCTTTTTGCTTGATTTTGACGTCTGAGGCCATCTTTGAAGAGCGATAACTTAAAAAATACTGGGCCGCTTCAAAAGCACTCGGGCATATGTGTCACAGACCTAGAGGAGATTCATTATGATGAATTATAGACCTCTGAGTGTCGCCATTGATGGTACAATTGACGGCGCGTATGCCCACATTTGTGGGAAACGCCCCCTTTTTGCTTGATTTTGACGTCTGAGGCCATCTTTGGAGAGCGATAACTTAAGAAACACTGGGCCGCTTAAAAAGCATTCGGGTATATGCGTCACAGACCTAGAGGAGGTTCATTATGATGAATTATAGACCTCTGAGTATCGCCATTGATGGTACAATTGACGGCGCGTATGCCCAAATTTGTGGGAAACGCCCCCTTTTTGCTTGATTTTGACGTCTGAGGCCATCTTTGGAGAGCGATAACTTAAGAAATACTGGGCCGCTTCAAAAGCACTCGGGCATATGTGTCACAGACCTAGAGGAGATTCATTATAATGAATTATAGACCTCTGAGTGTCGCCATTGATGGTACAATTGACGGCGCGTATGCCCAAATTTGTGGGAAACGCCCCCTTTTTGCCTGATTTTGACGTCTGAGGCCATCTTTGGAGAGCGATAACTTAAGAAATACTGGGCCGCTTCAAAAGCACTCGGGCATATGTGTCACAGACCTAGAGGAGATTCATTATAGATGAATTATAGACCTGCTGAGTGTCGCCATTGATGGTACAATTGACGGCGCGTATGCCCAAATTTGTGGGAAACGCCCCCTTTTTGCTTGATTTTGACGTCTGAGGCCATCTTTGGAGAGCGATAACTTAAGAAATACTGGGCCGCTTCAAAAGCACTCGGGCATATGTGTCACAGACCTAGAGGAGATTCATTATGATGAATTATAGACCTCTGAGTATCGCCATTGATGGTACAATTGACGGCGCGTATGCCCAAATTTGTGGGAAACGCCCCCTTTTTGCTTGATTTTGACGTCTGAGGCCATCTTTGGAGAGCGATAACTTAAGAAATACTGGGCCGCTTCAAAAGCACTCGGGCATATGTGTCACAGACCTAGAGGAGATTCATTATGATGAATTATAGACCTCTGAGTGTCGCCATTGATGGTACAATTGACGGCGCGTATGCCCAAATTTGTGGGAAACGCCCCCTTTTTGCTTGATTTTGACGTCTGAGGCCATCTTTGGAGAGCGATAACTTAAGAAATACTGGGCCGCTTCAAAAGCACTCGGGCATATGTGTCACAGACCTAGAGGAGATTCATTATGATGAATTATAGACCTGCTGAGTGTCGCCATTGATGGTACAATTGACGGCGCGTATGCCCAAATTTGTGGGAAACGCCCCCTTTTTGCTTGATTTTGACGTCTGAGGCCATCTTTGGAGAGCGATAACTTAAGAAATACTGGGCCGCTTCAAAAGCACTCGGGCATATGCGTCACAGAGCTAGAGGAGATTCATTATGATGAATTACAGACTGCTGAGTGTCGCCATTGATGGTACAATTGACGGCGCGTATGCCCACATTTGTGGGAAACGCCCCCTTTTTGCTTGATTTTGACGTCTGAGGCCATCTTTGGAGAGCGATAACTTAAGAAATACTGGGCCGCTTAATGCACTCGGGCATATGTGTCACAGACCTAGAGGAGATTCATTATGATGAATTATAGACCTCTGAGTGTCGCCATTGATGGTACAATTGACGGCGCGTATGCCCAAATTTGTGGGAAACGCCCCCTTTTTGCTTGATTTTGACGTCTGAGGCCATCTTTGGAGAGCGATAACTTAAGAAATACTGGGCCGCTTCAAAAGCACTCGGGCATATGCGTCACAGACCTAGAGGAGATTCATTATGATGAATTATAGACCTCTGAGTGTCGCCATTGATGGTACAATTGACGGCGCGCATGCCCGAATTTCTGAGACACGCCCCTTTTGTGCCTGATTTTGACGTCTGAGGCTGCGAAGACTTGAGAAATATTGGACCGCTTCAAAATCTCTCTGGCGTACGCTTAGCAAACCTACATAAGATTGATATTTAGCACTAACAGCGTGCTAAATGTCAGCATAAATGGTACTGTTCACGTCGCGTTTGCCAAAATATCTGGACCACGCCCACTCATTGTGGCATTTTTATCTTTAATACCATCCTTGAAGTGAAATAGCTAGAGAAATAAAATCCGGACACCTTTTAAAGGATAGTTCGGACCAAAAAACTTTTAGAATTCTTAATTATTTAGCACTTTGAGCAGAATTTATTTGAGGTAATTACGTGATGAGAACAAAGAAAAACGCATTCAGGCTCCGTGCTTATAATTTAAGAAAATATTCCGTATAGTTGCCGTTTTGTTTTACAGTACATATGTTGCTAAAGTATGTATTTAGGAACGCAATAACGCCACTGAATCCTCGAGTCTCCTCACCAACGGCGGCTCCTTTTTTGTATTTAAAGTCCTGCGGAACCACTTTAAAATTAAGTAATCTGAAAATAAAAAAAAATGTGCCCATGTAGCTAGACACATTGGCTATATATAGAGCAAAATGCAACTAAATTGATGGTGTGGTTCTCTTGGGGTTTGCAATAAATGTTGAAAAGACGTACGAACTTTTCTGCGGCTCGCCTTAGGATCGAACCAATGAGTAAACGTTTGGTTGCATTTTTGCGGTACTTAATATAAACCCATGACCACGAAATTTCTTGTGCAAGTTGAGAGAAACGTAGTAAAAAGTGACACAAAAGTGCAAAGCGATTGAGTGATTCGTTTTCATGGTATAAAACAAAGATCGCTTTGGTCCATTGAGTTACGGGCGGCGGCGCAACGGCGACCGATAGATGGCGTAAGTAGTGGCGGCGCACGCATGTCTCGGAATTCTTGGGGTTGCGCCAGACTGTATACCTATTAACACACAGCTTTTCCTGTTAAGGCTTAAGAAGGATTCGAATGACGTGAGCCTCCGCTTCTAGGTGTCAAGCGAATGTCACGTGCGAACCCAAAAACAATTAAAACATATCTTTATGGATAAGGTGCAACATAAGTAAAAAAATCGTTGACAAACTCCCTTAAAAAAAAAAAAAGATTCAAGTTTTTTTATTAAACAACGTGGGATTACAATGTTCCTCGAATTCGTTTTCGCTTTCAGACGCACAATCGATCTCAACATTAAAAATTCCGCTTGCAATGATGTCGCTGCAAACAACATAAAATATTGAAACCTTTCATTTACGTCTGTGCAGATTCGTGACAAATATATCAAACCGAAACAAGAATCACACCACGCCCCAAGAACAGCCCACGAAGAATATTCGGTCCAATACAAACGATATTTGCGCCAAAAAAAAAAAAAAAACTGATACAAGCAAGGCTCTATGACTTTTCGGAACACGACATCTAGAGTCACCGTGATCCAAGTTATCGCCTTTCCACGCCCCAATCGAACATGATCGATGTGCAGTTTCTACGTGTGCATGGCTTTTTTTTCTTTTTTTCGAACTTGGCTGGAGTATACGACCCGTTTTTTGTGCCAACGAAGTCGCCTTTGTTTGACAGGGTCCCTGCTTTTTAACACTTACGGATTCGCGCTCCGTGGACAGGACAAAAGATGGTGGCAAAGCCTCCTGCGATGCACATGTCCGGGGACGCGGTGAAGGACTTCAGTTCGGCCGATGCCACATGGGTTCTGACGGCTTCTATCGTGGTTTTCACCATGCAGACTGGTAAGCGTGCGGGTGTCCACCCGTGATTTACTTTTTAAGACCATCGCTCAGTAAAGCAGAGCTTTGGTATGTTTCACCTACATTAAGATTACAGCGACAGCTGTTACGGGTTCTTTCCCCAACTTCTGAAAGATGTAGGGTGTCAATCGTCGCTATTCGCAAGTGACAAAATTACGTCACAGAATCAGTAGTGCGAGGCACACAAGAAACCATTAGGGTCCGATAAGATACCACAGCTATTGCTTCGAATGTACCGTGGATTCACACCGGACGTCACATTTCGTTTAAAAAATATACCGCCATTAACCTTATAAGCTTCAACTATTACAAGGTAAGAAATTTCCGGAACTCCAGAACCGCACGCAGAAGGTTATGTGTCAAAATCTACATATTGATGGGTGGTTTCATTTGAATTCGACCAACCTTGTCGGGGCGGGTTCTCAGAATTATATGTAAAAATTTATGTGAAATCCGAATTCCTGTGATGAACAAAACTGCCTTCCAAAAAATTAAAAATATGTAGTTCGAAAGAAAAAATATTATGAAACGCTGCCGGGTAGTATGCGTGAAGATCGCGATTCGATTTATGGTCAAGTTTAGACGGTCTTTGGAAAATATAAACTTCTGACTTAGTCATAATAACTTTTACACCATACGTAAGCAAGGCGGGTTGTTTTCAAAGGCGGATTTTGGTTTTTTTCCATTTTTGTTCATTTTTACACAAACACGCAAACATGCCACCCAGAGCAATTTTGACTAACATTGGGATAGCTATATCAAACGAACGGTAAAAATCAATGTCATGAGACATATATCAATACGCAGCTATTTATATAAGCTATCGATCGGCATATAGTCATTCTTCATCGAACTCTTTGGACACACTGAATTTCACCCCAGACGTGAAAAAAAAAAAAAACAGAAGTATGAAAACTTTGAGGTCCATTCTCTAAAAAAATGTAATTTTTTATTTTCTTCTAGCTTTCTTACTTGATATCCCATAAGGTGCAGAAACACTGTATATAAGCTTTGGGTGTAATCATTTTTTTTGTATTTTGGCGACACCTAGTTAAGTAAGCCACTTTTAAGCCCGTCACTCAATCCTTGGTTCAACTATGCTGGCTTCACTGCAATGGTACTGGCGGCCTCATTAACAACAAGTGGTTTTAGAATACAGTTTATCATGATGTGTTTGCCGTTATATATGCTCATGACTACTCCAGGAACATCTGAGGCACTTAAAGGAGGGCAAAATAATTCATTCGAGTTAACAGTAATGCCAACTGTATGCAGTCTAGTGTGGGACGAGTCAGACATGTGTCAAACTCTGGCAGGTAAACGTTCTTATCTTAGAAATTGATGGCGCACAGTGTGAAATAAAAAAGTGTAATTTAAAATTGAACACAAAATAATCACTCATAAAGCAGCTCAGTACTTAACTTCTGCGATAATAAAAAATATGTTTTCAAACTTATGAACGCAGGGACATTTTTTTGCACAAACTTGAACAGTTTGAACTATGTATAACATTTGAATTTGCTTATAAGCTTACATACATAAGACAAATTACAGCTGACGAAATAAAAATATCTCCCACTGACAGCATATCACAAGAACACTTAATTTAACTACTAATGTATTCACGTTACTAAAACACACACATAGACGTTGATAATAGTGCACAACACTCCCCCGTGTCTTCATGCAGAGGCTTTTACAAAAAGTCTGTCATCTGCCTAGATATTTAACAAAATTATACATTGTGAAACGCCATGTAGGCACTACGATACCGATTATGCACTTTGCTGAAGACGCACTTCACCTTTTTAAAGTCACCCCAGGTGTGAGATTCGGATGTATTTTTAGTAGTTATGAATCCGCATTTGGTTCTCTACGTTTTGCGGAAATCACTCATGTCGTCATTTTTTTTTAAATTCCGGAGAATCACGTTCCTTAAACCCTTTCTCACCTTGTGCAGAAATTCCAGTTATGCCTGTATGGCCTCACCTGCAGACAAACGGAGCTTGTGCACCATCGCCTGATGCTTCAGTAGCCCCCCTACTCCATCACAGGCGTTCTTGCCGTGTCCTGAGGCAGAAAAAGGACACTTCTCCTTCGGAAGTCCAGCTCATTGGAACCCGTAGAGCTGAAATCTGTTCTTAAAATCAGCTGGTGCACCATCAGACATATATAATAATGAAGCATAAACTGGAATATAGTCCTCCAGCCAGTTCTCAATGCACTTCAGAGCGAGTACCGCGTGGGGAGCGTCATGGCACAAGTCTTCACACACGACAATGAAACATTTGGGACCTTGCGAGGTCAACGCAACAGATGTGAACACGGAGATTTAAAGCTTGTGCCAGTGGTGCTCTTGTATTTTATGTGGCAGGATCACCGTCCAGCTTTCCGCAAAATCAAAATGCATGTCAATATCTGTTGTGGTCACCCTGCTCTTCTCAATCCGGACAGCTTCCCGTTGACTTTTACGGATAAAGTCGTGAGTAGAAAATGTTGTAGCCCATTTTTGCACCTATTTCAAAAAGGCGTTCGAGCCTGCAGTTTTATTCACCAAATTGCAGGTCTCCCAGGTGCAAAATCAAATCTCCTCATCAGGAACTAATTTCAATTCTTATGAGGAGAGTCGATCAATGCTATGGCATTTCTTGAATTCACCCCGTATAACATTGGGCGTTGAGTCAAGACAAAGGCACAAAGCGACAATATCCTCAGCTGTTATTTTTTCGTCCCGCACGCTGTTGAGGGCAGATAAGCACATAGCAAAATTTGTGCAGCACACGTATGCGCACACGGTTCGGTCGCGGTCCAGCCTAACCCATTCTGGTCGCAGCAAATGAAACATGGTCAATCCTAGCTGTGAGTCCGGGTTAGCTTTCTTAAACAGGTGGTAGGCTTCTCGGACGGACCTTGTCATGTAGCGCATGACAACGGCTTGTTGGTCCCCATCCTTCATAATGTTTACGACGTTCTTTCTGTTGGTGCTCTGCCGGGAACAGTCGAAATCATTTTCGGTGTAAAACCGCATGGCTGACTGCACGATATCTTCGCCTATATTAGCGCCTTGATATGGCTCGAGACGCTTCCACAAGCCAAAACGTTCACGGTCGCTTGGACTTCTTTAGACTATAGCTTGATGCCTCCGGGATTAAATGTAAGACCTCGATAACAGTTACACTTGCAGGAACAAGCGTGAGCACCTGGCATCTCTCCTAAAAAGACGGTGCCTTGACAAATGTTTCTCTGAGGTTTGCCCATTACTCGTATCAGTTAAGGCAGGAGGGTTCAGTGCCAGAGTTTGATTCACTCGTTGCCAGGCTTTATGCTGTAGTCAACGTTTTACGTACTTGTCTGCTGTACGACACTTCAATTTCCCGTTGTTTTCTTACCGCATAGGAGTGACGGCTCTTCGGCTTACGACCGACGGCATCCGTAAGGGTGTTGTCTCAAGCCTTTTAGCAGATATTTCTTCGTTAGTGTCATCTACTACTTCATATTCTTCAATTAAGCTTGCCGGAGAGCTCGAAGATGGGTCACTCACCGTACAGGTTGAACGCTGCTCACCGGTGTGTCGAAAGCACTTCTGGCAGAGCATATATTCGTCGACAGTACAGTAGCAGATATGTACGAAGGCAGAATTCATTTCAATGCATCTACGTTCAGGTCAGTTACGGGCCGAAAATATCGGTTACGGTATTGACCGTTCATTAGGGTCATGGCAGAGAGGGTAAAAAAGAAAAAAATGCACTCCCCCTCTCACCCCGCATGTCGTCTGCTCCGCCGAGTGGGCTGTAGCTAGCGTCCGGCTGGCGTGCAAACTGTGTTTAAAATCGCGTCATTTCGGAACTTTTAAGCGCGGATGCGCAGATTTTGGTATGCAAGTTATCGTATAATACTATGCTAGATAAAAAGACTCACAGGGTCCAATTGCGCTGTTACCTGCGTGCAAATAAAAACAAAATAGGGAAAATTGTGTCAGATTGGCCGGTCTCTCTGGCGAAAAGTAAATCCGGTTGCTGTACCTTTTTTTACTATACAAAGTTCGTACTGGTGTAGGCCTTTAGCGACCATGAGTGGAAGTCTGAAATAATAAATAAAAACGTGCTCTCCTGCCGCAATACACGCAGTAGTTGCGGGTAGTACTGCCGGCTGACTCAACTGCTATCTAAGTAACGGAAAAAAGATAGGCTAGTTGATCATTTACAGAAATAGAACAACAGAGAGCTATAGGATGATTTTGGAGTAGACATAACTATTCTAAGAACGCGAACCACTTCACAACGGCAGCCACGAGCGAGTGTTCGATGTTCCCTACAGCCCGCCGATACAGCTCAAAGATGGAGAACGGCAACCTCCCGCTTTGTCGTCTGCTAGCGGAGTCGGGCGCGTGCCCTCTCTGTCGTTTTACCCCGCCGAACCCGCTGAATTTCCCGGATGTATGGAGAGGGCGCTGCGGTCGAACAAAATGGTGCCGCCCAGAGAGCGCTAAATGGAATGGTCTATATCACTCGCTTATGTCTCTCAAAGTAGTCAGTCCAGTACCTCCCTTTAACGCTAAAAACTGCCAGCCATGAATGAAACGTGACGTACGAAATACAAGTGACACCTACTTTCAAGCTCAAATTCGTACGTGGGTTCTTCCTGGGCGCGTTCCTTTGCGTGTTCTTTTTTTTTTTTTTATCTCTCTCCCTCTGTTTTCACTTCTTATTGTTTTAGAATCGACGATTATGTGAAATTAATCGCTGAAAGCATCACCAAGAAAGAGCGCGCTGTATGTCATTTGATTTAAATAGAACGGAAGTAAGGAATAGAGAAAAAAGGACGATAGCAGAATCAGGGAATAAACGAGGACAGCAAACTTTAGGGGACACGCACAAGATCAAATAGACGAACTTATATTAGATAGCCCCCGACAAAGAGTTATTTGTGTGGTGCTTCCGTGCCCGAGACGGTGGTCTTGCTGGCAACTGTCAATAATCACAGCGGTTATAACTAGAAATACATTGCGACCCCAGCGTAAATAAGGTTCCGCGCATTCATGAGATCGGCATGGTAACGTCAAACGTCAGCTCTGTTTGTCTCCTCCTCTAGACAATCTTGACTAAACGGAGACAGACAAGTTTGCGCAGTGACGTCTTTTGGTGATAGAAGGATAGTTGGGGACAGCGAACCGGTCCGGTACGCAGCCTCGGTCGGAGGCACGAGGCCAACAAAGCTTATCGTAGGGCGTGGTATGTGACCCTAATTGCTCTTCCTCGCGCTGGTCAAAAGGGGACCGGTGTTTGTGTCAGTTCGATGAACAACAGAGTGCTACTTACAAGCTGAACGTTGATTCCCCGTTTGACGCAAATAGAAAATACTGTTTTAATATTTTTAGTTTGAAGACGACTCTCTTTGAGAAAGGTTTACGTGGCTGTTAAACTGTTGAACTGCGTAAACAAATTACAACCAGATATCCAATTCTCCTCGTGAAACGTCGGCTGCCGCTTTCCAAAGCTCTAAGTTATCCCTACCAGCTCCGCCACTGTTCGTGTTTCATAGTAAAGGGGATGGCAAGAAGCTTCATCTAGCCGTAAAATTTTAAGGCAATATTACAAAGCATAAAGAAAATTTTAATCATTGTTCTTTAATCATTGTTCTTTCAAGCAATAACGGCTTTTGCAATAATAGTACGCTGTTTCATTTCTCTCAGGAACCGGGATATCGTATATAACATAGGTTGCATACGCAAGTTCACTTAATCGTACTCTGCTTCAATGGTTTATTCGGTAAAAACACTTGCCCGCCAGATCTCTAAATATAATGCCTAGCTCGCCCCGCTCTCAGACTGCATGTGGCATTACTGTTAACATGGTTGATTCATTCTGCCCTCCGTAACGTGCCTCACATGTTCCAGGAGTTGTCATGAGCATATATAACCGCAAATTGACCATGATAAACTGGCTTCTAAAACCATCTGGTATTAATGAGGCCGCCAGTAGCATTGCGGTGAAGCCAGCATAGTTAGCGGGCTTAAAATTGGCTTATTTAAATATACTCGTTTTCACCTCAAGAACCGTAATAACAAAAATCCGCCTCCTCGCGTAGATTTAATAATTTCCCCCTTTATGTAGAAAATTAATATAATTAAGATATATAATTAATATATAAATTAGATATGTGTTACTTTATCAAGACGCACACGTTTCAAACGCCAAAAGCACCGCTTCTTACTGCGACAACAAAATACTGTAAAAATTACTTCGCGTGGCGTCTGAACAATACGCAAAAACTTTTTCTTGAGGTCAAAACGCGTATAGTTGTCTTCAAAATACAACGAAACTATTACGCCCTATTACACTGTTTCTACAGCTTATGGGCAATAAAATGAAAAAAAGTTAGAAGAAAATAAAAAATAGCATTTTTGAGAAAATTGATATTAAATGATGAAAATAATCCCTGGAGAAGGGGAACGAGAGGGACAAAGGACAAACACAAATCTCCAAACACAGCTAGGTGACTGGTGCGCGACGGAAAAAATCCGCCTGGTCCGGGTATCGAACCCGGGACCTCTCCATTACAAGTGGAGCGCTCTACCAACTGAGCTAACCAGGGGTTAGACATCAGTAGAGCAAACGGGTTTTATCAGCTGCCACCACTCTAACACCAACAAGGGTGAAGCTTGCAATTTAAGGTTATGGTTATAATGCAATTAAATGCAAAGGTGCAAGCGAGCTGGACAAGAATGATGAAAATAAGAAGAGAACATCCCTCGCCTGGAAAGCCGCCGCCGAGAACATAACCACCGATGTAAACGGCGCCGGCGGGCCAACGCCATGGACGATGATCGTACCACGGAGGCCAAGCGCAAGCGCGAGGCCCGGCACGACAGCCTTCCACGCCGGCTGAACAGTTCCCGGGTACGACGTCGAGGTTCCGGAGGGAGTTCCTGGAGAACCCGTTTGGCGTCACGTGTGCTGTGTGCGACCGACTCTGGTTCGCCGGAGACGTATCCACGATCGGCGGCATTTTTTTTTTCTTTATTTGTTTGGCGGATTTTTTCGCCCTGGGGGCAGAGATAAAGGCGTGAAGCCTGACAGAGTCTCTGCCCCCCAACAGTTCAACAGTAAACAGTGCAATAAATATATTCAGCAATAAATATACTCAGTAAAAAAAAAGGCACAATGAAACAGCTAATTTAACATTCAACATTGTGATTTGTAAAATAAATAAAACGACACAATCAAACAACCAGCAAAAACACATGTTAAACAACAAGCATGATTCGAAGCATATAACAAACGTAACGTCTTACGACAAAAAAACATCATATCGCTAATATTAAAAAAAAGTGAGAAGAAGGTCACAGCATAAAATAGGGCTGATGGCCGCCATTTAGTTTTTTCGGACGAGAAGCAGCGGGAAACGGGCACGTGCGCGTTGCGGCAGTGTATCGAGTCGGCGGACGTCTACAAAGAACCGGCGTGCAGAACGTGCCGAGATTCCCTGTTCAAAGGCGCGGTGCCCCGGTTCGCGACCGTGAACAGCTACAAGTACCCACCCGTACCGGAGCACCCACCGACGTTGAACGTGGTGGAGGAACGACTAGTGGCGCCTCGACTCCCGTTCATGAGCCTTCGGTGGTTGACATGGTATAACAAAGACAACCGGGGAGAGTACGGTTGTCACATAACCAATTACCTAATCACGCCTTAATCCTTCCATTTATAAATACTTCATTTCCACCATAGTACAACATCGCTGGTCTTCCTTCTTCACGAGAGTGGAAAGGCTGAAAGTTTTTACAGCGGAGCTATTAAGGGCTGGGTTTCCCAGGATCGTGTCCGGTACCAAAGAAATGTCGACACAAACCTACACGAACCTCTGGACAGCTACCGCCATCTATAAGCGACGGCGGCAACTAGGCAACCAGTCTGGCTACCGCCGTCGCTCATAGATGGCGGCAACCTTTCCAGCTATCATGGAAGACTGGATAGTTGGGCGGGTTGGTGTGAATTTATCGTAGGACACAGCGCGAAAAACAGACGAGAACGAAGAAGAAACACACGTGACGAGCGGAGAGCACGTCACGTGTGTTTCTACTTCGTCCTTGTCTGTTTTGCGCGCTATTTCCTACGCTCTTATCAGTTTCGGTTTGGACTCACGATGGGTCGGCCGTGTACCCTTTCTTTGGGGAAAGAAGATCGGGTACGGAAGGAGCGGCGACGCACGTAGCAGCGCGAATAGGTCCGCAACCGCCGCGTGCGTCGAACGCTTCAGATTCCCTCGCGAAAGAAGTGCAGATCGCTCGCCTGAAAAGCCACCGCCGAGAACAGAAGCTACAGCTCCGCTGCTCTTCCTTCTTCACTAGAGTGGAACGGCTGAAAGTTTTTTTTTTTTATTTTTTACATTGTCAGCAGTCTCATGTTTTATGTTGATACGTTCCGTCATGGCATCACGTGACGATTGAATATCGCGTGATTTCACCGTGTCATGTGACGTCTTGACATCACGTGACTCACGGTGTCACCTGACGTCATTACGTCGCGTGGCGTCACTGTGCAACGTGACTTGACATGACAATGTCACATCATTGTGTCAGCTGGCGCCAGGTTACAGGTGACGTGTTAATGCAAATATTGCAAATTTGCAGGGCAGCTGGACAGAACAAACGACCGTTTATTTCGTCCAGCTCTTCTGCAACTTTGCATTTTTTTGCATTAACATCGTAACCTTGAAATACTGGCCGTTCACCCTTGTTGGTGTTTGACTGGTGGCAGCTGATACCTAAAACCCATTTGCTCTACTGCCGTCTAACTCCTGGTTAGCTCAGTCGGAAGAGCGCTCAGCTGGAAATGGAGAGGTCCATGGTTCGATACCAGGGCCACGGGAATCCTTTCAGCGTGGTCACCTATTTGTGATTAGAGGTTTGTGCTTGTCCTTTGCCGATACTGTTCTTCTCCAGGGATTATTATCGTTTAGGTGACGTGATGTGCGGGGTGACGTCATAGGTCCGGTCGATCGGCGTCACATCAATGTGAAATCTTTTAGCGTAGTGCCGAAAATGGCCTGCGTCGATATGGTGCCCGGTCGACCGCACAAAAACGCGAAGTGTCCCACTGTACAGTATCCCGAATTATATATGCCAAAGCATATATAATATGCTTTGGCACTATAATATTAAAAATAGTTCGTTTATAAAGACATAGTAGGAAATCTGTCAAGGCTTCTATTACAAAAGAAGTGTAATGTCTTGAAAAAAAAATAAAGCTATGAAAAGGACTGCACACTGTCCAGTAGTCAATGCTCTTGCACTGCACGCATAGGCTCTAAGCACTTGTATCCAACGGAAACGGTGAAACAAAATTATAAAAGAGACAAAAAAAAAAATTAAAGACTTGTACGAATCTCTGTAATGAGGCCTGCATTCATATTTAAGCGTCTGCTTTTTTTTGCGGTTTCCACGTCCCTCGGGGTTCGGGCAAGCCAGCGGGCACGGAGAGAGTAAAATATCTGTGCGTCATATTTAAACCAGACGACGCGGAAACCTCCTCCACCTAGGGGCGACCCACGGTACCGAAAGCGCGCGAAATGTGAGGTATTTGGTCCTGGGCTTACTACTGGTCAGAGCCGCTAAAAGCTTCTTTCTAGTCGAAATAGAAAATATTAGTGGCACGAACCATTTCAATTGTTTATAGAAGTAGTTTTTGTTCACTGTTTTAGATCAGAAAAGAAACAAATGCAGTTTATAAAGTACGGTAACAAGGAATGACCCGTCGACATACCCGCCACCAAGCGGTGGAAAAGGCGGCGCGCACTATAAAGGTGTAGAGGGATTAGGCGCCAACGAGCGGAGAGTGTAAAAAAGGTCCCAGATGTACGCGGCGGCGCTGCGGTCGTACGGACTGGAGGATCCGACCGGTTTCGAGCGTTCCCAAGGCCTTCGGCGAGCAGCTTTGGCTTGCGGTTTCGCCTTTTGGCGGTATGGCAGCGCGAAGTGGCTCCCGTTCGGAACTGATCTTTACCCCGTGTTTGTTGTCGCTTGTGGCCAATGAGGTGTCATGCCGAATCAGTGTTTAATCGCGCAGCAAATGCAATGCGAGCCGCTTTGGCTGCCCGCTTCATACAGCCTATCCAGAACATGCTTTATTGGCGCCTTCTCGAGCCGTCGACACGGAGTGCGGCAGCCGTGACCGCTCGCTGAGCTCACTACCCCTCGTCTAGTTCACGGCCACCCAAGCAACCAAGGACGTCACGAAGGATGTTATTTTTTGCTTGTTTTTGTCATTTTAATTTGCCTATAACTTCTAAATTAACGCAAAATTCGAGAAAAGAAAAGTTTCATTAAGTTCCTACGTCAGTGCGCTCAGATTCGGTGCAAATTAAAAACTAGTAAAAAAAGGCCTTGCAGGGTCCCTTTAAATCGCAGCTCTTGAGGTATTTTGATTTTGATATTTATCGTGATAAACAATTTGAAAAAGAAATATATAATATGTACAAATATAGATCAATCTCCTCACATGCTGGTTTTGCACCCTCCTCTTCCTATGTGTCCTCTTCCTCCTCCGTATCTTCCCCTCCTCTTCTTCCAAATAGGGTGACCACCTTCCTGCTAGCGAAATGCGGGACACGCTGACCCGGAGGGGAGGGCAGGGGGGTATTGTGGTTGTAGTTGTAAGAGAAGAACGGTATTATATTTACACTGTGGCAACTGCAAAAAAAAAAAAGAAATTAGTGCACAGTCGAGTTGATGGAAGTTTACCATGATGCTTTTTAACCCGAGACGGGCAGAAGGAGGAACATTTTTCCCCCTCCTTCTGCCACAGTTTCAGGTTAAAAAGCATCATGCAAAAATAACTATTCGAGGAAATTTATTCGCAAACGCCATGAAATGTGGCTCTGCTAACACATTTAATATCATGTCTTGTCCAAAAGCATATTTTACAGCTGCAAATAGTATTGCGACAATTAAGCTCAAATAATTTTCTCCCCCAGTGATACATTTAAAGTTTTAATGCTACGAATGTTAATAAATATATCTAAGTTGAAAACATAAAATCGACTGCAGCAAAACTCAATGCATCAAAATGAAAGAAGAAGCAGTAAACCTTTCACGGCTTCGTGTTTCCCATCGATTCTTATTCTTACCAACATGCTCCTACACAAATTTCGAACCTTATGTTGCTGTTTTTGACAGTCGGGAGTTTCTTTTTGCATTGTGTGGTCATCTGCACCCCCCCCCCTCCCCCCCCCCCCCCCAAAAAAAAAAGAAAGCTTTTTTACGTCAACTCTTTTGCATTGACAGAGCACAATTTGAAAATAATTGCAATATTTTTATTTATTTATTTTTAACTTTTGGTGAGCAATTGTTTCTTGCAATATTTTGTCATCAAGGGAAGAGAGGGACAACCGCGCATGCGCGTCAGTTCTCCTGCAAGAAGGTCGGTCGCAACCCGCATTGCTTGGATAGAAAATGGTGCACCATCGCGATTCACACGTTTACCAGCGACTTCCGCGCGTCCCCGTGCCCCGTTGTTCGGCAGCGTCATGAAAGGCGTAGTTGACTTTACGACAGTGTGAAATGCGGGACATTTTGAAGATTTGGAAATTTCTTGCGGGACGCGGGTCACCAGCCCTCAATGCGTGACAGTCCCGCGAGTCGCGGGACGGGTGGTCACCCTACTTCCATAGCCTCCTTTCCTCCTCTTCCGTACCCTCCCCTCCTCCTTCCTACCCTCCCCTACTTTTCCTCTATACCCTCACCTCCTCCTCCTGCGTACCCTCTCCTCCCCTTCTGTACCCTCCCCTCCTCCCACAGCTTCCCCGCTAAATCTAGCTTGAAAATTGACGCCACGTCACCTCAACACCAATTCAATTTCCCCGCTAAATATAGTGAGGAAAATCACGTCACATCACTTCGCGTCACGTCACCTATGAACCAGTTCAGTTTATCCGCTAGATTTAGCGGAAAAATTGACGTCACGTGACCTCAACACCAACTCAGTTCCCCGCAAAATTTAGCGGGGAAACTGACTTGGTATTGAGGTCATGTGACGTCAGTTTTAAGGCTAAATTTAGCGGGGAAACTGAATGGGCAGTGTTGCATTATGGGACTCAGACCAGCACATCAATTCAATTTCTCGCTAAATTTAGCATGGAATAAAATTGGTGTATAGGGCTGTGACGTCTATAGTGCAACGCACGCGGTTACGCCGACGGGGACGGCGACGCCGCGAAACACAAGAACGAGCGGCTAAAAGCTGCGCTTTAAAAACTCGTTAAAGGGCAACTCCGCTCAATTCCAGACGATTTAGTATTACCAGTGATTTCATTTCCCGATGCACTTCTAAACACCTTTACGCATTCGGATTCGCGAAATGTGGATCGAATATTATTTCTGTAATCTTAGTTTAAACATCAGCAGATACCAAAACCGAAACTTTGGTTACGCCAATCAACATTGGTCTCGTGTCGTCAGGGTCATGTCCACGTCACGTCGAACTACGTGGTCTTGTGACGTTCGTGGTGGCGAGATACACGACACGTGACGCGGGCAGGCCGCTTCGGATCGCGTAAACGGTGACGGCCCAGGGGAGAGGGCGAAGAGGAGAACAAATACTTTACGAGGGGGAATACAGGACACTGCCGGATAATGCAAATGAGCGGAGTGTCCTGTATTCCCCCTAGTAAAGTATTTGAGGAGAAGACGAAGGAGGAGAGGGGGAGCGGAGAAACCGGACATGGGGAACAAGTTGGGACAGGTCGGGGAAGGCAGTCCGAGCGGGAAGACGCACCGAGAAAAGTGCCAAGGAGCGCGCTGGAGAGAGCACGGGAAGCAACGCACCAGAGAAAGACAACGGAAAGGCCACCCGCTGGCGTCAGCACCCCAGGCCCCCGAACCCTGAGAAGCCTGGATCGCCTCAACCGCAAGGCCACTCGCTAGCGCCAGCGCTTCAAGCACCAGAACCCTGTGAGCTCAACGAGAGAAACGCAACGGCAAGGCCACCCTCTGGCGTCAGCGCCCTAACTAAGCCCCTGAACCCTCCGAGCCCTTAGAAGCCCGGACTGTCTCAATCGCAAGACCACCCGCTAGCGTCAGCGCTCCAAGTCCCTCAACCCTCTGAGCCCCGGAGCCAGCTCGCCCAGGACGGACAGTGACGGACAGCCCGGGCCACCACCCTTTCAGAACGCCACGGCGGTCGGTGAGCTGCGGGTGGCACAAGCACCGACTCCTATTATTATTAAACAGTAAACGGAGATATCGTTTTGCCCTCGTCTTTCATCACCTCAGCGTGGGCCCACCACAGCGCGTCTGTGCCTTCACTACAAAGGTCGTCACAGTCTGAAAGGTCACGGGATCCCATATGCGATGGCGAGCGAACGTAGAGCAAAGTGCAAGTGTCGTCTGCTCCGCAATTTTCGCCAATGTAGTTTTCTACTACATCGTGTGGAAACTTGTGAAAGACAACTCCCGGGCTGGTCAACTGGTAATTCGAGCAGGTAGTAGCACAGCATCGTGACCCTATATCTTTCGACAGTCATCGCAGCTATGCATCGGAGATGCGGCCCGCGCTCGTATCGTAAACAAAGCGTCGTTCACAAGCTAGAGCAGCGGCGAGACGGAACAGACTGCTTCCAGCTCTCAGTTCCGAGAAGCGCGCAGGCCAGCGCAAACTAGCGCATCCGCGTTACGGTGATCACGTGGACACCGTTGAGCCAACACCGGGAGGTGAAAACTCATGACGTCATCGTTCAATTTCGCTCTGAGAAGTAAAAGCATACAAAACGAGAGAATGACGTAGAAGTGACTCTGACGTGCTGGCTCAATGTTGGCTGCTCCAACTCCGTAGCATTGACTGCAGTTTTGATTGCGGCTCAGGTCGCGCGTTAGAGTTAGCAGATTTCAGCGACTTGGTTCATTTGAAAGTTTGCTGGCCAGTTTATTAAATATATAGACGGACTTAGATCGTAATATTTGACACGTGGTCTTCCTATATGATACTAAAGAGGGCTGCATAGTTTTCTAGATATCAAAAATGAAGCGCAGTTGCCCTTTAAGTAATATATAACCAAACACATCAAGCCCTAATTGCCTTAAGGCAGCATTAAATTCTTTGACGCGTACGGTCATAGATGTTCTTGGAAATTTTACGCATAATTCTAGTTTTTCTAATGTTTGGAGGCAACTGTATATATTATATTCGTAATTCTGGATAAAATAAAGATAACTTTAAATTCAACTTCGATAAAAACAAGATTACGAAGATGCGAACAATTGAAAATTTTCTAGAGAATAAGGCAATAAGTATTGAAATTTCCATTAAAATTCACATTGAAATGAATTCTACGATTTAACCCCCAAACTAAGCTTTGAAAACAGGGAACACTTATCATATGGGAAACTTTTATATTTGTGTCTATAAAAAGGCCGCAACTTTTCCACCTGCAGCAACATCTACATTAATTTCTACCTGCAGAGCAACATAGAGACGATGTATACAACGCTGTAATCTTGAAAAACGTTGTTTGTTTGTTTTTTAAATTGCGCCGCAGCGCAGTTGTTTTTGAATTATTGATAATGCGCTCTATCGGCATGCTTTTTCCTGATAACCTCACCCAGCTTCAAAGACAATGTCTGCTTAGAAAATCGTAGACTTTCTGTAAGCACAATAATGAACATATACGTACAATGTATAGGTATTTTAGAGCGCAGCTCTTAGGCACCCAATTCCGGCTTGAGCGGCGTCGGCGTAATTGCGCGGTGCATTATAGGACACGTCCCATAATGCAACGCGCGAATCTCACTCGTGACCCACGCGTTGCATTATGGACCTTTCCCATAAAAGCTTCACACATGATGTCACAAGCGAAGTCACAAGGGTCACTGGGGTCCCGCGCATTCCCAAAATGATGTCACACCTGGCGTCACAAGGGTCCCGCGCGTTGCATTAGGGGAAACGTCCCATGATGCACCGCGCGGGTCACTCGTGACCCGCAGGTTGCATCATGAGATGTTTCCCATAATGACGTCACGCGTGACATCACGGTCACTCGTGAAGGTCACGACAAAGGTATGCCTCCTCCTCCGTACCCTCCCCTCCTCCTCCTCAAGAGCTGAGCTCTAATTCGGCATTATAGAGAATTGTAAACGTCTTTAATTATTTTTTTGTCTGGCTATTAGTTTGCTCTTTAAAATGCTAATTACTGCTACGTCAGGGGTTCTCTACTAGTCAATTTTCATGTACTTCCCAACCTCCAGGGTTCGGGCTTCTGGAGTCCGGCTGTGTCTCGCAGAAGAACGAAGTGAACATACTGATGAAGAACGCGGCCGACGTCATCTTGGGTGGCCTTAGTTACTGGGTGTTTGGTTTTGGCCTCCAGCATGGTGAGGACCGAGGCACCACCCTGTTCTCGGGAATCGGTTACTTTCTCGTCGATTCAAGTGGGACCGAGGATATGGGCCTTGTCTTCACCAAATTCATCTTCCAGCTGTCGTTTTCCACAACAGCCACTACAATCGTGTCCGGGGCCATGGCAGAGCGCACCAACTACAACGCGTACTGCGTCTTCTCGCTGCTAAACACTGTAGTGTACTGCATCCCTGCTGGCTGGCTATGGGCCGATCACGGCTTCCTGCGTAAGCTGGGGGCACTAGACTTCGCGGGATCCGGCTGCGTGCACCTGCTCGGAGGTGTCTCTGCCCTGGTGGCAGCCATGTTTCTGGGCCCGCGGACCAACAGGTACGAAACAAAGAGGGCTGTGCTTGGGAATCCCATCAACGTGGTCCAGGGTGCTTTCACGCTGTGGTAAGTATTGCTGCGAATACCCTATCCTTTTTTTTTTTAAGGTATACTTCACTAACAAGTAAATATACCTCTAAATTTTAATTTCTTTTTGTTTATAGTAGAAGGCAAAATTAAGAGCGGTTTGGATAGAAAAACTTTAATAACCTGCCCGTATATTCTACTTGGAATTCAGACTGGATATATGACGATTAGGTTACAGCTTAAATAAAGCGTACGCTACTTAGACTTGCTTAATATTCGAGATGCCGGGCCATCCACTTCGTTAAAAGAGTGCGCATTTTGCATGTGCTAAATGTTTGTAATCAGGATTTCAAAACATGAGTGCACACGTCCGGATCGACACGACGAACCGGTGTTGACGGTTACGCGTTACTATAGTAACGGCATTACCGGTAACGCGTTACTATAGTAACGGCATTACCGGTAACGCGTTACTTTTTTTCGGTAACGAGTGACGTACTCGTCACGTTTTCAAAACAGTAACGGGTGACGTACTTACGTTACTTACTTGGTGTAACGGTTAACGCAGTTACGTTGCTCGTTACACCTTCTTCAATTCTTCACAAGACTTGAAAAGAACAATTACATTTTAATTTGTTTCGTGTTTCTAGGCCATGCAAATGTTTGAGTTTCTTTTCTTCTTTTTTGCGTTTTTTTGTGAGTATTGAGGCGAATTTGTAAAAAAAAGATACGGAAATATGTTCACTATCTGCATGGACATACTGTTTCTTGAAATACGGCGTTTACGCATAGCTGTAACTTCAAAAGAGTAAAACACGTTAATTCATAAATAAAAATAATAACGCAATTATAACGTGCGTAACTTTTTATCGGTAACGGTAGCGCGTTCCTTTTATTTGGAGGTGACGTAGGTCCGTAAAGAGCTCCATTTATGTGGAATTAACGAGTAATGTATTTTGTTACTTTTGTTTCGGTAACGCCTACAACACTCCATCCACACAGCATCCTCCCAAACTTCGTCAAGAGCTAAGAGGACTGTGGCACCCTTATTGCGCTACAGACGGCGCCTCACTTACAATTAACGGCGTTTTTCCAATATCCAGGCTTGAATGTGCGATGCCTTGTCGAATGCTCTCGGAAAGTAGATTTTTGTCGAGCTCAACTACAGGCTGTCCCCAAAAACAAATTTTCTTGTGTTTTTTCACCGCAAAAATAAGCTACGCATTGCCGAACGCTCTTTCTCTGCCCAAAGGGTAGAGGACCCAACCAGATGCCGAAGTTTCAGCCCGAACTGACATTTTATTCAGAAGTTATAAGTGATATTCTGCGCATTTCGGAGGAGAGATGGTGGCCGACGGGGCTCTCGAATACATGAAGTTCTATTGCGTCAGAAACCGAAAACGCGCGAAAATGGAGCCTATTTTCCTATTCACACTTTCAGATAATCACTTTTAACTTTTGAATCAAATATTTGTTCCTGCTGAAATTTTGGCATCTGGTAAAAACAATAACACTCTTAAGGGGCACTAAAGTGCTTTCTGAGATCCTCGTTTTATGGTCATAACTGAATCTACGAGCTCTAAGCATCCTAAAATGTCCAAAAATAAATTCGTGCGCGGTTGATTTGCCTATTAAAAGAGCGAACGATTACGACACTTACCGTTGTCGCAGAACGACAGGTGGCGCTACCGAACCTTGATGATTATAGTCGAATGACGGACGACGCTTGTCAGCCACTCGCGAGCGATGGGTTCACGCGTGACTGAGCGGCCGACCAGTCACACTCTGTCACGCGAGTGACTGAGCGACGTTTGTCGTTCTAGCATAATTAGCAAGATTCGGTAGCGCCATCTGGCATTCTGCGACAATGGTAAGTGTCGCAGTCTTTGATCACCTTTTTAAACATTCAAATCGGCGGCGCATGAATGCATTTTTTTTTTTCTTAAGATGCTCATAGTTTTTTTAGTTCACCTTATGACTAGGGGTTTCGCGAACGTTCGTCAAACCTTAATTTTGGGGTCGAGCCTCAAGGTTCGACTGGTTCGCCGAACCTTCGACATTTCACAAAAGCTCGAAGAAGTTCGACTTATGGACAGTGTTTCCCGGCTTATACACGAATGTTTCGAATATTGGGAAACTAATAATTTAGAAAGTAGTTCATTTTATGTTTTATAAAATGGTTATCAATGTTTGCACCATATAAAAGCGAAGATATGCGCTTTTAATTGTTTCATTAGTTAGTAATGTGAACCAGTGATGCCAATACACCTAATAAATATTGCACTTTTCCTTCACCAGGTGGAGTCAACTGTTTTCGTTTCTTTTTTTTAAATTTCGCGGATGCGCACAAAAGCCGAACTTCAGTCGAACCTTTGTCGAATATCACATTGGAAGTTGGAAAAATTCGAATTTGGTCGAACTTGAACCTGAGTAGGTTCGCGACATCCCTAGTTATAGCATAAAACGTGGATCTCAAAAAGTAAATTAGTGCCCCTTTAAAAATACCAGCACGTTTGTGTCGATTAAATATTTACTAATATTAAAACTCCGAGGAACCCGTATCGTAAGCGGAATGCGTCACGCGTAACATCCGCTCGAATTATTTATGTAACGTATTCGACTTTAAATATGAGGCTGTAATATTTGCAATAATTTGGCGAAACCATATGGTATTCCGAAATTATTCTGTTCTACGGTATGGTTTCTGGCGAACCCAACACTACTTGTAAATAAATACACTCGTACGTTACACGAATAAAGTCGACAAAATCAGATCAATGCACGTTAGAGATATATTTTCAAAGCCATTACGAACGGGGCTCACTCTAGGGCGGAAGTATCAAAATGTCGCTATCTCATTCAAATACTCGGTCACACATAGATTACTAGTTAATAATGAATCATTAATTGAATACTAAAGCTATTAATATGCTAAAATTTAATTCCACAACATTCCTAGCCTTAAGTAAAAGAACCGTGGCGACTGCATCTGTAGTGTTACGGCCGAAAGCTGTACGCTATATTTAGCGCAAGATTTTTCTCAGCGTGTCTGTGGCCTGGAATCTTGTGTTGTTGCAGGTGGGGATGGCTTGTGTTCAACTGCGGAAGCACCTTTGGAGTAACCAACAATAAATGGAAATACGCTTCAAGGTGTGAGAACCACTTTTCTTGGGCAAAATAATGTGTTCTTTTTGAACCTAGTGAGAAATGGGGGGTTTGTGCATGCGGGCCAGTGTGTGTGCATGCAATAAAATTATTCAGAAAATATATTTACAAATTTTTTAAATATATTTCTGGAGCATAAAGCCCTAAAAAAAAAAACGTAATCAAGATCCCTAAAATGAAATCATAACATTCGCAGGGCTGCGGTGAACACTATCAACGCGTCACTTGGAGGCGGTTTTGTAGGTGTGGCGCACTCGTAAGTAATATAATCTTTTTTTAAATTTATTTTTGTGCTCACGATGACAAAATGTATACCATATTTCTGTTTCTATATTCAGTTACTTTATGCACCAGAAGGTCCTGGTTCCAGAGTTTGTAAACGCTGTCCTCGCCGCGCTGGTTTCTGTCACCGGTAAGTTTATCACTCCTAGCTTTATGCAGGGCAATTTTTATGAGCTCCAGTGGTAAAACGTGATTTTGATTACTTTATATGCCATGTCAGGAATGAGCAAATGGGGCTCGCGAGCATTGTGCCACTCGTTGGGGATCCAAATAAGGCAGCACACGGCTCCCTTCTTCACCTACCCGCACCCCCCCCCCCCCCCCCCGCAAGATTAAATAGAAAGGCAGATAAAAGAAGCCAGCTCGCGTTTTATCACCTTTATGACACTGCACGTGCGTCGAAAAAGGTGCGTGTACGAATTGGGAATCACAATACAAAAATATACTTAGCATTAGCTTTTTGAGTGAAATTGGTCGTGGCCACCTAACTGACAAGAACAACCAATTAGACGCTTACAATTTTCTGTAACGCCGAATTAGAGCGCAGCTCTTGATGAGGAGGATGGGAGGGTACGGAGGGGAGTGTATGCCCCTCTTCCTTCCCCGCTAAACGTAGCGGGAAAATTTTTCGCTAAATTTAGCAAGAAAAGTTTACCCTCGTGATGTCACACGTGACGTCACGTGCGACGTCACACGTGTCGCATCACGTGACGTCACAAGGGCAAATTTAGCGAGAATATTTTTCTGCAAAATTTAGCGGCAATTTTTCCCCGTTATATATTGCGCGAATGTTGGCTATGTATACGTCACGTGTTTTCTAGAATTACGTCACACGTGACGTCACTTGTGATGTTACGAGGGTAACCCTCGTGAGGGTAACTCTCCTGACCCTCGTGAGGGTAACCCTCGTGAGGTTAACTCTCGTGACCCTCGTGAGGGTAACCCTCGTAACCTTCGTGAGGGTAACTCTCGTAATTCCTCGTGCCCTCTTGAGGGTAACCCTCGTGACTCTCGTGAGGGTAGCCCTCGTAACCCTGGTGAGGGCAACCCTCGTGACCCTCGCGAGGGTAACCCTCGTAACCTTCGTGAGGGTAACTCTCGTAACCCTCGAGCCCTCTTGAGGGTAACCCTCGTGACTCTCGTGAGGGTAGCCCTCGTAACCCTGGTGAGGGCAACCCTCGTGACCCTCGTGAGGGTAACCCTCGTAATCTTCGTGAGGGTAACTCTCGTAACCCTCGTGTCCCCTTGAGGGTAACCCTCGTGACTCTCGTGAGGGTAGCCCTCGTAACCCTGGTGAGGGCAACCCTCGTGACCCTCGCGAGGGTAACCCTCGTAACCTTCGTGAGGATAACTCTCGTAACCCTCGTGCCCTCTTGAGGGTAACCCTCGTGACTCTCGTGAGGGTAGCCCTCGTAACCCTGGTGAGGGCAACCCTCGTGACCCTCGTGCCCTCTTGAGGGTAACCCTCGTGACTCTCGTGAGGGTAGCCCTCGTAACCCTGGTGAGGGCAACCCTCGTGACCCTCGTGAGGGTAACCCTCGTAACCTTCGTGAGGGTAACTCTCGTAACCCTCGTGCCCTCTTCAGGGTAACCCTCGTGACTCTCGTGAGGGTAGCCCTCGTAACCCTGGTGAGGGCAACCCTCATGACCCTCGTGAGGGTAACCCTCGTAACCTTCGTGAGGGTAACTCTCGTAACCCTCGTGCCCTCTTGAGGGTAACCCTCGTGACTCTCGTGAGGGTAGCCCTCGTAACCCTGGTGAGGGCAACCCTCGTGACCCTCGTGAGGGTAACCCTCGTAACCTTCGCGAGGGTAACTCTCGTAACCCTCGTGCCCTCTTGAGGGCAACCCTCGTGACTCTCGTGAGGGTAGCCCTCGTAACCCTGGTGAGGGCAACCCTCGTGACCCTCGCGAGGGTAACCCTGGTGACCCTCGTGAGAGTAGCCCTTGTGAGGGTAACCCTCGTGACTTTCGTGAAAGTAACCCTCGTGAGGGTAACCCTCGTAACCATCGTGATGGTAACCCTCCCAATTCTCACAGGCCTCGTGACGTCACACGTGACGTCACGTGTGAAGTCATTATGGGAAACGTCCCATAATGCAACGCGCCGTTACGCCGACGGCGACGGCGACGGCGTCGCCGCTCAAGCCGGAAACGGGCGCCTAAGAGCTGTGCTTTCTGAAAAAGTTTTAAACAAGGTTTAAAATGTTTAGAGCGCAGTCCTTAGGCGCCCGTTTCCGGCTTGAGCGGCGTTGCCGTCGGCGTCGTCGTAACCGCGCACGTAGCATCATGGAAATATTGTAAGCTGGCGTAACCACGCGTTGCATTATGAAAAAATTTACCCGCTAAATTTAGCAGAAAAAGTTTCGCTAATTTCCCGCTAAATCTAGCATGAAAATTTTCGATAGATTTTCCTGCTAAATTTGGTGGTAACATTTCCCCGTTAAATTTAGCATGAAACTTTCCCCACCAAATTTGGCGGAAAACTTTCTCTGCTAAATTTAGCTGCAAAATTTCCCCACTAAATTTAGCGAGAAAATTTCCTAGCAGAATTTGAAAATTTAGCGGAAAAAAATTCCCGCTAAATTTAGTGGAAAAATTTAACCGCTAAGTTTAGCGGGTAAATGTTACAGCTAAATATCGCGGGAAAATTTTTGGGAAATTTAGCGAAACTTTTAGGCTAAATGGAAAGGGAGTGGGAGAGGAGGAGGGAGGGTACGAAGGGGGAGGATGGGCATACCCACCCCTCCATACCCTCCCCTCTTCCTCTGAAGAACTGCGCTCTAATTCGGCATTAAAGAGAAATTTAAATATCTAATTTTTTATTGCAGTTCTTTATTGAAAATATATATATATATATATATATATATATATATATATATATATATATATATATATATATATATATATATATATATATATATATATATATATACAGGGTGTTTCAGAGAACTCAGGCCAAATCGCTCCTGCGAAAACTACTTATCGCAACGAAAATAGGCTTGTGTCGTTTTAGTCCTGGGCCAGGGGCCCATTTAGGAAAATTATTAAAGTCCGGGATAATTAAGTTGTTAATTATTTTTTTTTTAAAAACCGCCCAAATTCGCCGGGTTTTTAAGTTTCGGTTTGCTATCTGAGCGCATCTCGACCCGGGCGGCACCGCGCCCCGTGGAGAGATAGTGCAACCAGCCTCTGCTGCGCCGTCATCGCGCGACGCAGCAGAGGCTGGTTGCACTATCTCTCCACGGGGCGCGGTGCCGCCCGGGCCGAGATGCGCTCAGATAGCAAACCGAAACTTAAAAACCCGGCGAATTTGTGCGGTTTTTCAGAAAGCCGTAAAATGCTTCGCGTGCCTGCTATCGTTCTGAAATTTGTTGATTTAGTGTTTTTTGATGATGCTGAGCATCTTTCTAATTGAAACCCTGCCCTTAAACACAATATTAAAAAAGTTAATTACGCAAAAATAATTAACAACTTAATTATCCCGGACTTTAATAATTTTCCTAAATGGGCCCCTGGCCCAGGACCAAAACGACACAAGCCTTTTTTCGTTGCGATGAGTAGTTTTCGCAGGAGCGATTTGGCCTGAGTTCTCTGAAACACCATGTATATACTGTAAACGACTAAATTTTCGCGGGGACCTAATTTTCGCGAATTTCGCGAATCGCCTACAAATCGCGAAAAATACGTCTCGCGAACAATTCGGGCAATATGTGAACGCTACAGAAGCTTCACTGGAATCGCGAAAATTAAAACCCGCGAATAATTTAAGATTTTCAGCTTTGGCGCGATTCGCGAAAATTTGAGCCCGCGAAAATTAAGTCGTTTACAGTATATATGTGTGATTTCATCTCGAATAATGCAGGCAAAAAAGGCCAATTTTTTAATTTCGCAGAAAAAAAACATGTTATGGTCCATAGCATATTTTTTTAAGCGAAATGACGCGGTAAGATGGCGTTGTTTCTAAAAACACAGTGGCCACAAACCAAAAGTTCCTCGGATGTTATGTTCTCGATTTATGAAGCTTAAAAGAGGCCGCGGCGGAAAGCAGTTTTTCACATCCGTCGTGAATCGTATGCTTCACTCAATCTCCCGCCGTGGAGTTTCAGTCTGCACTATATTAACTTTCTTTTAACCATTTTGTGAGCACAGTTAAAAGACTCTGACGCCATGAAATAAATTTAGGCGTTTTGCTTCCTCTTTCCTAAAAATGGTGGTTACGCGTCGATCCGCCTAACCGGAAGATTACGTGACACCGTGTTTGTTACTGTTCCTCGTAAGATAAAACGGAGTATAGAGAGTTGTTTTATTCTTCCTTTTCTGAACGTTATGCGGGCGTGAAAAAAAAATCGTATAAATAAGAAAATGAAGGTAATGGCATTAATTTTTTTTTTCAAAGGTGTCCTTAGGTGCCGCATTTACTTTACTCTAAATTTATGATTTTACAATCCTTAAAAAATATGAGACTCAAAAAAACTGTTATTCGTTTGTTTGGAAAGGAAAACAGAAAGAGACCATCTGGTTGATACTGCCACTCACAGACGGTATACCACACACGCTCGGATCTTCTGAACCTGCTTTAGGGTGCGCGTCTTCAAGCTTAATTATCTTAAAAAGCGTTTCCAGTTTTTGTCGTATGTTCTGCAACCCGTGAGTAGCAGCTCCACCCAATAGGTATGTTTCTGCTTTCTATCTAGAACCATAGAAATAACGGTTGATCTTGGCTTAAATAGTTCTCCAGAAACTTACATTTATGAAATTTGAGCATGGTAATCACCTAAGGCCACCTTCATGAAAGGTTTTATTCGACTCCGTTTGTTGGTGTGGACCTTGATTCGCTCTACTATTCAGACGTTTATTCACATAAAAACTGGGTGACAGCGGGCTCAGCATTCCTGAGCACCTTCGAGGCCCTGGTTGTTGGCTTCCTGGGAGCCCTGTTGTCGGCCCGGGTGCCCGCTCTCCTGGACAGGATGCGCATCGATGATCCCGTGGGAGCCGTGGCCGTGCACGCCGTTGGCGGTGCCTGGGGACTCTTCTCCATTGGGCTCTTTATCGACACCAGTCCGGCATTGCCGTACTACGGAGACCGCAAGGGCCTTTTCAAGGGCGGAGGCGTGGGCCTGCTTGCCGTGCAGGGACTTGCCTTTCTCTCCATCGCGCTTTGGAGCGGAGTCGTCACCTTCATCTTGCTATCCGTGAGTTTTAGTGGAGTCCCTGCCAATGGAGAGATTCAGCTAAAGGCGCGCACTGTCCAAGGCGACCACTAATTATCCAAAGATGATCGCTCGGGCCGCCAGACAAGTGACCAGCTCTTAACGCAAAACGTGAATAGCCAGTCATAAGGTTCATACTTTTTTTTTAAGTTCAAAACTATAATGCTTTAATAATCTGGTTTCGCCTAGAGCGCCTTGAAAAGTTGTTACCAAAACATGATAACACGGACGTGCGACGACCCCATGGTTCGTGCCACTATGAGTCCCATGATTCACGTAACGCAGTGTCACGTGACGTAATGTCACGTCATAGAATCACTGAAGCCGTGACGTCGCGTGATGTTTTCACAGGCCTGGTATCATGTGACCCCGTCACGCTGATGACAATGCGTTACCACCGCCCGCTAAATTAAGCCGGGAAATATTATATATCGCCATATAAACGTCCGCGGTCCAGATTATATATATTTTGAACTTGATACATAAGATCATGGCGATAAATATCTTGAACTGCAAGGAATTGACAATATTAAAGTCGTCGCACATTCGCCACCTCATACCTGACGCCACAGAAGAGCTTGCATTCTTGAACTGGACTGGACAACTTCAAGTACAGATTAAAAATATAAATATTTTTATAGTTCTGAGGTCAGACGTAAGACATCCTTGTGTTCACGGGGGCTAGAAAGTATGATAAACAAGGAACTGTCGGATATTTCCTTGGGAACAGTGGGGAATAAAAAAACAATTGCAACTCAAGAGCCCTGGATGTGTGATGATTCGTTCCTCAATGTAAGCTCAATTACTAGAGCCGGTATTTGACGATAAAGTTAACGATAGCCGTCGGAGAGTCAATGCGTGCACATGGTCCGACGTACACCTGACGCTAATATTAAAACACCCAATGAAAACTACTTAGGTTGGGACATTTTTATCCGAATACCCCTTGTTATTTTTGTGCAGTGTCGGCTTGTCTAATTTTGACCCGAAGTTTTAATATGATTTCAATATTACGGCTTTTGAAAATCTGACACGCTGGATACATATATTACACAAAGTGCTCCCAGGGTTCAGGGCTCCCAGGGCATCTTACTGGGGTATAATAGCATATATAAAACTATCACCAAAGTCTGAGGCCGAAAATATATGTTTCAGATACAATATGGCGCGAGGAGATAAGATGCATGTCTCAGAAGACACACCGGAAGGCAATTAAATAAAAAAAAAACGCCGAGTGAATTTTATTGTAATACACTCATCTAGCCTCAGCGTTTTCTTATATGTTTAACATCTCTTTTTAAGCTTTTCATGACCAATTTTGTGAAGCCCCAACCAGAAATCTTGGGGCCACGAGACTAGATAAATATTGTAATAAATAAACGTCTGGATCGATCAGTCGATCCGCAACGCTCTCTAGTTGGGAGCCAGGCTCGAGCTACCTTCTCTTCATCCTCTTCATGCTGGTCACTTACTAAACTACCCCCCCCCCCCCCCCCCCCCGTAGCGCGGAAGCGTAGCGATTAATCAATTTAATTTTTTGGGGGTTCCGAAATCAGTGGAGAAGATTCAAAAAACAGCAAATGATTTCCGCAGCACAGCTTGAAATAGAAACCGTGAGTGCCTTGGTATTGTGACGGAGGACGGTGAACGGGCCGTCATGAGTCGCTTGTAGAGGCTTCTTGGCGCCATCGTGCCAGTGTTGGCAGTAACGCGTTCCAAGTAACGGCGTCCCCGGTAATGCGTTACTTTTTCCGGTAACCTGGTAATATACTCGTTGCATTTTCAAAATGGTAACGGGTAACATGCTTCGGTTAGTTATTGTGAGTAAAGTGTAACGTAGTTACGTGACTCGTTACATATTCTTCCCAAGAATTAAAAAAAACTACACTTCAATTTTTTTCGTGTTTCTAGGCGCCAAGCCATATAAGTTTCCTATTTTTTGCCTTTTCTTCGCGTTTTTTCTCGTGAGTATTGCGGTGGAATCGTAAAAAGGATAAGGTATATTTTATGTTCAGTTCTTGGATGAACGTAATGCTTCTTGAATATATGGCGCTTATGCATACCTGTAACGTCAAAAGAGTAAAGCGTGTTAGTTCATAATAAAAAAGTAACGCAAAAGTACCGTGCATTACCTTTTACCGTTAACGGTAACGGTAACGCGTTCATTTTATTTTGTTAAAAAGAAGGACGGTAACGCTTTTTTTTAAATAATGAGTAACCTATTTCGTTACTTTTTTCGGTAACACCTACAGAACTGCATCGTGCCAAAGAAAGACATGTGTGCAGAAGGTCTGGGCTGATGATGGTAGTTCGCGAGGAAGGAATTTTCGAAGCAACATGTCTTACGTCGTGCATCGACATCCGTAACCGGCGAACGTAATCTTCAACGCCGGCGAGGTACGTGGCTAGTAGTTCCCTGTTAAACGTACTGTAGCGAGCTTCAGTAAAAGTGAGGTTTTTGGAAAAGAACACGGGGGAATGTCAGGTGTTCCCAACAAGCTGCTGCGAAACGGCCCTCACTGAGGCATCTGAGGCGTCGACGATGAGCGAGGTAGGAGACTCACTTCTGGGATGCGTCAGCATGATGATGTTCGTGATGGTCTCTTTCCCTCTAGTAAAAACGTGCTTCCTGAGTTCCCAGCAGGGGTGTCCCTTTGGGCTTCTATGTTTTGCAGCAGTTCGTAAAAAGGCTGCGTGATATGGGCGCATTAAGGGACAAAACGCCGCGTTAAAGTTGACAAACCCCAGAAACTCTCGAAGTTTTGTAGGTGTTTGTGATGATAGAAAATGTCGAATAACGGCTACCTTATCAGATGAGGGGTGCATTTCATTAGTATCTGCGTGATGACAAACTAAACCTACCTCTTTTGCCCCGAACACGAGCTTCGTTGCATTCGCAACTAGGCCGTATGCTGTCAGTCGCGTGAGAGGCTATCGAAGGTGATCGGCATGCTTGCTTTTTAAGCGTGGAACTCAAGACCAGAAGGGTACAGCTCGCAGGACTTTGTCTACAAAGCGCTGGAAAGTTTGGGCTGCATTGCGGTGGCCAAAAGGCATCCGCAGGAACTCGTACAATCCAAATGTAGTCGTTACCACAGTTTTGGAGACGTCTTAGGGTTAGAACGGAATCTGGTGGTAAACTTTAACTTGGTCTCTTTTGGAAAATATTGCTTCACGGTGGAGCAATCCACCTAAGTGCTGAACATGGGTATGGGGTAGCGGTCTAGAACCGTAGCCTGGTTGAGTGCTCTATAATTCCCACGTGGCTCCAGTCTTCTGTTTCCTTTGGTGCCATGCGAAGCGCCTTGGAAAAGGGACTCGAAGAGGGCTTTATGTACTAGAGTTCTAACATGTGCTCGAACTCGTTTTCGCTATCTAAATTCGCTCTAGCAGAAGACGTCGGGGACGAGTGAAAGCAAAGGTTCCTGAGGATTTAATGTCATGATGTCCTTAATCCGTTGTGGAACGGCGCTTGGTCAAAACACAGAGGAAAATTAATCTATAATTAGATTTCATGGCACATTTGTTCCCGCTTCGAGGATGTAAAGACCGGGAGACTGTGTCTGCTTTCAACACTTGGAATCTTATTTCCGTCTCGGTAGCAATGAGTTGGCAATGACGCAGGTCAATTGTGACTTCAAATCGCCGTAAAACAACCGACCCCGATAATAGCCTGGTGACCGCCAGCGATGAATAAAATGTATCGAAATGTCTATTAGAGTCCTTTGTCTAAAGTTACTCAATTTTCTCCATGTTTTTCTTTTTTTTTTTTATCGTGAATTTGTTTATTTTTGGAAGGTTCATATCTTGTTGGTACCAACTGTCCATCGGCGTAGAGGGCACAACACTAACTTCGGCTTCCGTATCTACCAGGTAAGAAAGTTGAACTAAGCGGTCTATGATGTACAAGAGGCGGCTGGATAATGTAGGGCTCTCAACGATCGGCGCCTGAAGTAGGTTCTTTTGTGATTTTCTGATTGAGAACACGGCTTGTCGGCAGAACCGGGCAGCGTTCGCATAACGACGGTAATACCAGCACTGCTGTTGGTTGGTAGGAGCGACTGGCTCCTAGCTTGGTTGATGATCGACATTGTCTTGATAGTTTGCTGCTGTGCTATTTGCTCTGGCGCCATTTGAGAACATTGCTTCATGCTGCGTAAGTCGCGGCTGAGGTTGTCTATTTTCTTTTTCATGCGTGTATATGCTGACAGCAAGTCAGCCGTTAGTGACTGAGTGTCGCGATGCGGTGCAGCTACAAAAGTCGTGAGAGTTGCAATATTTTCATAAAAAGACGAAATGCCGGGAGAGTAGCCGTCTATCACCTGATCTGCTACGCGCGCCAGTGTCGCGAGGGGCTCCGTTGCTGTTGAGGTCAGGTTCATCCGCACTTGTTGAGAAGCCCTTGGAGGAGGAGCTAGCATAAGATGTAGGTAACCATAGTCGGTGCCTTGTCTAGGAATTGCTCCAGAAGTCGGAGGAATTATGCGGTATTTTTTTCATCCAGTTTCTCGGATGTTAGGAGCTGCTGGAGACGGCGATGTTCGAACTTCGTTGTGCACCAGATGAGCTCAGTTTGCAGTGTTTCGTAGAACTGTTCCTGTGATGGCGCGGGTAGGATGTCGCGTACCACGGCCACCGTCAACTCGACTAGAGGACAGACTATGTAATCGAATTTTTTGGGCGATGATATGATGATGTGTGTTTGAAATATGAACTTGGTGGCTAGAAGCCAGAGCTCTGAACCGGGACTGTAGTCGGTCAGCAGAGAATGTCGCACAGTTCGGGCAGCCAATATGTAGCCACGGAAGTGCATAAATACTTTAATGAATAAACATTTGATTGGATCGGTTGATTAGCGCGATGGGTCAGTTCGGGATCCAGGCTCGAGCTGCCTTGTCTTCTGTCTGGTCGCTAACTACAATCTCAACACCATTCCTGATTACAGAATGTTACGGAAATATATTTATTACCGTGGAAAAAATATACTTTCAATTCAATATGCCAATCAATAAAATCCGAATCATTTAGTATTTCTTGAGCAGAATATACTGCTCTTGAAGAAAGTTTTTACGAATATTGCGTTGAGACCTCCCAGTGACACCTTTCGTATGATAACCACTGGAAGCATCTAGAATGTTAAAGACATTTGAACGAAATATGATTGAAAAAAGCTTTTGCAGTAAGGCGTGTCTCATGGAACCCGGTACGTTGTTTCTGTAATCGGCCATGAAGAAATTGGAACCAGTGTAAAATTCGTGTATACGAATACACTCAAGCGGAAATTGTAATTTTTGTTTATATATCACAATACGAAAAAAAAAAACAGTCGAACCGAATTAGTACTAATCTAATAAAACTAAAACCAACGAAGAGCAATTATAAAAGCGCAAGAAATTGCCGATCTTATAACATTTTTTTTCAAGAAATCCCAGAGAAATGCACATTTATTTTTAATGATCATTCGGAGTCTCATTTTCCAGTAGTGTACTCGCATCATATTACGCAATAGAGAAAAGTTCCAACGAGCAACCTACAATCTTGGTTTCTGGGAAACGCCTTTCAATGAAAGCAGGGTGCGATGATTATTGTATTAATATTTTTCTGTTCTTTTCGCATGATTATAAATACCAGTATTCATTTCCGTGCAGTTAATCAACAAGTTCCTGCCCATCCGAATGACGCTCACGGAAGAGATGCTGGGTGCCGACTTCGTGGAACACGGCATCAGGCACGATAACTGTGACTATTCAGTCACGCTGCAGTCTCTTAAGGAGAAGGGTATTGCCGTGGACAAGCTGCCTCGCACGGCCGACCGGGCAGTCTGGGACCAATACATCTGCGAGCGATTCCTCGAATCAAATGAAGGTCTGCGATCGCTTCTGTCACCGGACGACGAATCTTCTCTACTGGACGTTCTCAAAAAGAAGAAAGCCTTCAGCGACGATTTCCGCTGCCAATGCGGTCGCGGATGTGTGATCTTGTAAGCACTTTCAATAGAGTCAGTACAAAATTTTACTCTATTTGACAATCGGAATAAATTTCAACTGCACTATGTGTCGTGAGTTTAGTAATAATGTGTAATCATTAGAATATCACTGAAACTTTGTTGTGCCGTAAGCTTAAATTTATTTCATTACAAAATCGCGAACGAATATATTAGGAAAGTTACAGTCGCAGTATGATTTGATGTCGAACCAATTTTATTTCGGCTTGAAAATTAGATATGATTATGAGACAACATAGAAATAATAATACTGAATGTCAAGAAAATACATCCTCATAAACCTGTATTCGCCGACTTTTAATAACAAAATTAGAAAGAAATATAACTTTGAGAATCGTACTGATCCTTGGAGGAACCCTGTGAATATTTTTTTCTTTTTAGACAGCATGTGCTACATACGCATATAATTTGAAGAACGGACCCGCAAGAACGCGCAAGGGCACGAATACAAGATTAAGATTTGTCGCCAACCTGGCGATCCAAGAGGTTGGAACAGGTTGCCTGTACGTTAAATCGTCTCTCTACCGCGAGGTGGCGAAGCGTAATTAGCCATGCGAGCGATGCTCCGCCGCTGATAAAAGGCCGGCGGAAGAGTATGCGAGGAGCTTTATGGGTCGTGGCACGTGGCGATAAAGCCCCGTTCACACACTTGCGACTTCTCAGAACCGTGTGCCCTGAAACCTCTTAAAATCTATTACAACTAGAGGACACACTGGCACATCTATCGGGTAGCAGTGGAACGCTTGGCGGTCCCATATATTTTTTTTGTGCATATTTTGTTTAGGCTTGAAACAATTGTGTTCATGTTATAAACGACCGCTTATCATATATAGTAAATACATTTGACCTCTCAAAAACAGGAAAACCTTCGCTCAAGTGAAGTGCTGTTCAACGATCACCGCATAGAATAGATGGTGCAAGCATGCCAGTGTGTTGTCTCGGTCGTGAGAGATTTTAAGAGCTTTTAAGGCACTCGGGTCCAAGAAGTAATAAGTGTGTGAACGGAACTTAAGAGTCAGTGAATGACTGCGTGATGACAAACCGGTGCGTTGTGTGACTCTCCGAGACGGGTAGCAGCGAGGGAAATCCGAGATTTTAACTGCATGCGTTAAATTAGTAACAGTCCACGAAATGTGTAAGGCACTCACTGTAGACATCGGGGTGCGAGTGCGATGTAATTATTAAAAATGTAACTTCCGCAGCTTCCCATCAAAGTTTAAAACCGTAATGAGCGTGTGTGCATGCGTGTATCAGCCAATAAAAAAAGATCCGATTCATGAAACGTTTTCTGGGTTCATTCGGGATTCCCCACATGTCCTACCGCGTAGCCACTTGTGTTTGCTGGGGCAGTCTCGGTTATTCATGACCGAATGAAGGTTGTTGAATGCATCGATTAAAGGAATCGATCAAAGTAAAAAAAAAGAAAAGTAAATGCCGGGGTACCCTTACGGTCTATGTCCTTAGCGGTAAACTGGAGATCATTAAACCTGTCCACGAACTACGAAAACGATTTCAAGAACACAATTTAAGGAGAAACCTTAAATATTTAGTTGTAGCGTGCATTCCCCAGTACCAAAACAAAAGCAAAAAATATTGAAAGTAGGACGGTATGCGTCCCACGAAAGGTACTTTTACTATTGAATGCTGTCCAGGCGCGTAAGAAGAGGATCAAAAGAGCAGAAGCTTAAGATATTTTATGGGAAACTCAAAGCAGTCTCAGGGTCCATAGTTATACGAAGCAGCTTTCGTCGCTATGGCAAATACCCTGGATGTCACGACGGTCAATCCGACATCCCCACCAGACGAGGAGGACTTCACCTACGATGACGCCACCTGGGTCCTCACTGCAGCCATCGTCATCTTTACCATGCAAACAGGTAACACTTGTGCCCCTAGAAACAGGTAAACATTTATCAAAACATATAGTCACGTGAGATATTTACGGGAGCTTTAATCTGTAGCGTCTTTAATACGGCGATGAGTTTTTGTTTGCACAAAGCTGCCTCACTGCATACACAGTGAAACGTTTTTTTCTTCTTTGTTTTTAAATAAATCTAACGTTGGGCTAATTTTGTTTGTAGCGTAAGCAACTAGCAAAAACATACGCAGGCACCGACGTTGATGATTCAAGGCAGAAATGTTTGATTCCTATGTTTTTAGCGTTGCGAGAGGCATTCATTGTCGTAAATAGAGTACGCTAACTGCACTATTAAGACGCAATATATGAACTAAAAATCAATTTCCAATTTTTAAGGTGTTTTTAGCTGCACCTGAAAAGGCAGTCGCGCCTTTTCGGCTGCAAAACTCTTGATACTAGCATAAGCATTTTGTTTTAAATTTTGCGTAAAGCAAAATTTTCTAACTCAACGGCATGTGCTTAGATGCTCGTAAATACGAACCGTTATAGTTCGCCAAAACCGCGCACTTGCTATAATTATTTCTGCCAAAAATGTGAGCCCTGATGACAGAAAAGACTAACCTGAAGCGTTTACTTTGTTGGTGTGCGACTGACTTCTACGAGACAGACGTACGTCTCAGTCTATAATTAATATAACGATAATAAGGTGTATGTAATGTTTGGACTCCCACAAAGCTTGGTACTTGAGGCCCTTTTTTACGTTATAACTAAGCTTTTGTGTGTTTCTAGTTGATTTCTTATACAATTCGGAGCGTACTTCGAGTTGGTATTTTTTTAATTCAGCGTTTATTGGAGTTTGTTTTTGTTAATTTCTGCATTTTGAATTGTTTTAAGATTAACATTGCAAGTGTTCTTGATTTTTCAAAATTCATAGTAAAAATGAATTATATCCGGAAAATAAACGTAGCCTAAATTGGTAAGAACTCACCCGTTTCCAGGTTTCGGGCTTCTAGAATCCGGCTGCGTCTCCCAGAAAAACGAAGTGAACATCCTAATGAAGAACGCGGCCGACGTCATCTTGGGAGGCCTCACTTACTGGCTTTTCGGTTTCGGTCTTCAGTACGGCAATGGCCAGGGCACAGAGAACGCCTTTTGCGCTACTGGACACTTCCTCGTGGACGCAGAACCAGAAGAAATGGGCGTCGTGTTCTCCAACTTCATCTTCCAGCTCTCTTTCTCCACGACAGCTACAACTATCGTTTCGGGCGCCATGGCAGAGCGGGCCAACTACAACGCCTACTGCGTCTTCTCACTTCTTAACACCATCGTGTATTGCATCCCCGCCGGCTGGGTCTGGGGAAACCACGGGTTCCTCAAGAAGCTAGGTGCATTGGACTTCGCTGGGTCTGGATGCGTGCATCTTCTCGGAGGAGCGTCTGCCCTAGTGGCGGCCATGTTGCTCGGCCCACGGCGCGGGAGGTACGATGGATCGTTCAACACCCAAATGAGTCGACCTACGAACGTGCTGCTGGGAATGTTCACACTCTGGTGAGAGTAAGAAAAAGATGTACCATGAATGAAGTTATTTTGTATCCTTATTATATGTCGCGCTGTATTCCTTTGTATTCGTTTTTTAGGTGGGGATGGCTGGTGTTCAACTGTGGCAGTTCATTCGGAGTACGACATAACAAGTGGAAGTACGCTTCCAGGTAGTCAAGATTTTGCACAGTATCTTCTTGAACATTTTGAGTCCTAATAAATTACGCTTCATATTTTGTTGTCCGTATTTAAAGCTTATATAGGGTGGTTCAAGTCACCAGGCTCGATCTAAAATGGACCGTAAAAATCGACGCCTGCACGTAGACCTCTGAACTTTTCGTCAAAGGTGTAATTCACAGGTCGGTTTTTTTTCTTGTAAAATTACAAAGCGTAGCTCTTTTTCTGTAAAAAATAAGGCCAAGAAACTTACCAGGGTCTACGGCGGGCAGCAACGCAGACGACAGGTGTCCAGTAGCGGGGTGTGTTTGGCGTTCGTATTGATAGATGGCGCTACCTTCTTATCGCGACGGCTCGCGACCACCTTGGTTTATTTAAATGAGTATAATCTTTTTGAAATGTACCTTCGGTTAAAAAAATTAATGCCAACAATAAAAGCACAAATTAAAGTTAAAAAAATGCGTCTGCATAACGGCCGCGCTTTTCCTGCCAACGGATTTCGTCTGCGTGTCGTCTGCTATCTTTCGCTGGTCGGCTGCACCTTCAGACGCTGCTACCGACGCCATCTATCAATACGAACGCCAAACACACCCTGCCACTCGACTTGGTCGTCTGGATCACCGCCCGCCGTAAACCCTGTCAAGTTTCTTGGCCCTATTTTAAACTAAAAGAGAACTACCCTTTGTAATTTTACAAGAAAAAACAACGACCTGAGAAATACACCTTTGACGAAAAGTTTAGATGGCTACGTGCAGGCGTCGATTTTCAAGGTCCATTTTAGATCGAGCCTGGTGACTTGAACCACCCTATATATAGCATCACAGTTAGTGTTACCCTTCTATTAGACGCCGAAATCAAAGTTCTATAGACATTATAATTAACGGTTTGTAATTGCTTATAGAGCGGCCGTGACAACAATCAACGCTTCATTGGGAGGAGGCGTTGTTGGAGTGTTCTACTCGTAAGTATCTCTTGAAATAGTACATCATATTGGTAAATTGCGATGATGTCGATCATTATACCAATAAAAGTGGCTGTTCCCACAAACGTTTTTCACTTTTGATTTGCAAATCAATTTGACTTCGCGCACAACATACGGTACTGATTTTTCTTACAGGTATTTCATAAACAAAAAGTTTTTGGTCGGGGACATTGTGAACGCCATTTTAACAGCCCTTGTTGCTGTCACAGGTAAATATTTCTTGTATTCATTTTTCTTTACCCACAAAAAAGGCAAACAAACGTCAGAGCTTTTTTTTTTTCTTTTTGTTGACGCATCGTGTTCCACACAAACAGATAGTATAATATGTGGTAGTGTTTTGGAACACAGCTTTTTTTACTTAGAATAAAGACCACCTCGTGTCTAGAAACAAAAAGGCGATTATACTGCAGGCACTTTGAAGGTTTCCATGTTGTGTATGTTGTGCGATACAAGACACATCTCCAGTAACGTGCCTGTCTAAAGCAACCTCATGTTTCTTCTGCATTGCTCTGCTGTACACGTGGCCAAAATGCACTTGAAGCGCCACAGCCGTGTAAGAGATAATTGTTGCTCGATGCCTTTTTTTTCTGTTACATACTCTTGCAAGTCTGGCAGCTGCATAATTTGAAGAAATAACTTGATAGTAATATTTTCAACTGTACCAGTTTCTCTCATTGTTAATATAAAATGTTGTATTTTATTAGTCACACTCACCTTAGCAAATGCTCTTAACGAGGCAGCAAGGTATTGAGAATATATTAATAAACAAAACCGCATGCCCCCATGGGGCCATATAAGATTATGTCGTAATACATTCAACGCTTTGACATTCTGCTTTTTCTATTCACCACAAGGTGGAAACCAATGTTTACCTCGGATGGACGTTTAATTTCTCTCACTAGCGTGAAGCAATCAAAGCTCGTCGTTAAAGTAGCCGCAAATTGAGGTTCGGAAAGCTACTCCTTTTTGGGTGCAAGAAAATGCCATTTCAAACTATAATCACTGTCATCTTAAAGGGACACTGACTGGATATTTATGCTCTCCGAGGTCTTTATTCAAACATAAGTTATAAGAGCCCAACTACCCAGAACACAATTTACGGCTCGAAATTCGTTTTCTTTCCGCCCGAAAAGAGCCGGTCGAGAATTGGCCTGCTTCAGTCGTGCTCACTTCCTTTTCCATGGCTACGTGGCGTTGAACCTATGCGTACCAAATATATTCAAAGTCATGGATAAACTAAAACACACTTCCAGTATTTAAAAAAACAATATATGAACCCCGATTTTGTGGCCTCCAAAAAACTGCAAATACGTTGACCGCAAAAACAAAATGTTGCACAGATCACAGAAAGTAGTGCATGTACTACGTCATTCTCAATATGTTGACGTATCGCGGGCTGAACGACGCGATGGCGGCGAACGACGGATTAACTTTGCGAAAGACGTGGGGCCGCTACCTCGGAACTGTAACTCGTGGTGCCGGCCAACCGATCTTCAAGCGCAGAACATCTAGCGGAAGAAATATAACTGCGAAACAATCACACGACAAACGGTGCACGCAACTTTGCAATCGTCGTCGTGTGCATCACACGCCGGAGAAGCAGAAAAAAAAAGCGCGGTTGGGTGTAACCACGTGCTTCCCAGCAACTATCTCCTCCTCTTCATTTCTCCCTTCGACTCGGTACGCATCGTCCACATCAGTTCACATGTCGCGGCCATAGGTTTCCGTGCTCATGTTTTGGTTTTGCTTTAACGCAGTTGAGATTTCGGCTTTATTAAAATATACCTGAATATACAAAACATTCATTGGGTAGTCTCCTGACACCATATTAAATCACCACAATTTAAGAAGAAACGAAAGCGATAGCTGTAGCACGGTTGCCTTATGCGGGTGGAATGATACCGTCATGTATACCTGAGGACGAAAGTGCGACGTGGTAATTCACATAACCGTCGTGGCTGGCGTCATGGATGCCACTGGCGGCCTCCACTAGTGATCGGTGATTCGTGAAGTGGGTAAGCGCAGTGCAAGTTTCTTAGACCATCTAACATAGCGCGTAGCAACTGGATACTGCCAAAGTGGAATTTCGCATAACGCGAGTACTGTTTGAAAACAAGTATTTCATGTAGACGACACGAAAGAATACTTTCGTCGCGTCTTTACTGGCAGAAGACCGGGGCGGCCGACGGAAAAACCCGACTTCCCTGGCCTCGCGTCAAGTGCATAAAGAAGGGCTGGGAGATTGATCGATTAACCTTCAGATTAATCAAGTAATGCTTTAATCGCGATTTTTTTTTTTTTCACTGATTAATCGGTTGAACTTGAAACCGGGTGAACCAAACCAAGATAACGACTTTCCGTGTGTTTTTTTTTTACTTTAATGATTTTTATTGAAAGAAAGTTTTAGTAGATCGTTCCGATGACTCTAATAACGATGCATAATACTCCGCCGCCGCATTTGTAGATACATCGTATCGTTATCGGGGGTATGGCAGGTACCGAAACGATCTACTAAAACCTTTTTTTTTTAAACGGAAACATTAATCTGTTTGTCGACGGAAAGCTCACAAATAATAACACCATGTTTATCCCCAGCTGAAAATGCACATTGCAGTGCTTATCCCATGAAAAAAGAATAAAAGGAAAAATGTGCTTTTGATTTTCTTACGATATTATGCCTGAAAATTAACGTGAACAATTAATCGAACAGTAGACCTATTAGCCCCGTGCGCGACCGAAAGCGTCGCTGTGGTCGGCCTTCCACGATTGGCCGAACGCTGACTATGACGTCGGAAAGGGGATTTTCATCGACGGAAATAAGAGGAATGAAAGAACTTTAATTTTGACGGTGTTGGCAGTGTTCCTTTGAGAGCGCAATGATTTCAAGCTTCCACCATGCTAATAACAAACACCATCGAACTTGTTGTTTGCAAGGTAATGACGTCACAAAGGGGAACCACAGGAGGGCGCCACCAAAACTTCTCGACGCTAATTGCTTATTACCCAAGTATCAAGGAGAAGGCAGGGATTGGTGTTCCACGCGCCACACGCGCACGCCTTCCCCGTATAAAAGGTTCGAAGAAAATAACCAAGATAAAGGGTTGACGAACGCGCGTGCAAGATGCCGTTTGTTTTAGGTATTTGCTTTAGAAAAGTTCCTACTGCTGAGGCCAGTACGTGCGGCCCGTGAAACACCAAACCCTGCATCCTCCCTGATGCTTTGGTAATATTAGCCCCGTGCGCGACCGAAAGCGTCGCTGTGGTCGGCCTTCCACGATTGGCCGAACGCTGACTATGACGTCGGAAAGGGGATTTTCATCGACGGAAATAAGAGGAATGAAAGAACTTTAATTTTGACGGTGTTGGCAGTGTTCCTTTGAGAGCGCAATGATTTCAAGCTTCCACCATGCTAATAACAAACACCATCGAACTTGTTGTTTGCAAGGTAATGACGTCACAAGGGGGAACCACAGGAGGGCGCCACCAAAACTTCTCGCCGCTAATAGCAATAGGTCTATCGATCGATTAAACGGCGCCCATTAATCGGGTTAAAAGTTTCAATCGACGCCTAGCCCTGCCCGTAGTGGCGATTACAAGGGGGACGAGGTCGAAATCTCTGCAAAATGTCGCCCGTAAAGCTATCGCTTTAAAAAAAAAGGTCGGGGGTGGGTGTCAGTGTCTCTTTAAGAACGTTCTTTTCTTAATATATCTGCGACTTTAGGCAAGCACACTCGCCAAGCCAGGTATAGAAAACCTCAGATTGAGCGATATAAATACGTGTAAAAGAATTACTAAACTTTTTGGCGTTTTAAGAAGCGTACGCGAAGCCACGCTCGCCAATAGACCGATCTCACCAGCCAGGGTAGCTAAACTCGTGGAGCAAAACATCCTTCGCTTTTTGACGTAGCGGGGGGAGTGACCAAAAGAACGCCGCAAAGTTTCCTCCTCCCTGCGCGCGCTCAACTTCGCATCTTTTGACGAAAAATCCCCCGCGATCCCTAGGCGGTGCACGAGAGCACGAGACAGCGCGGGGAGGCGAGCGTTCACGCCGCTCGCTGTACGTTGTCTTTGAGCTCTCTAGCGCCGACAATCCCGTCATGCCTCGCCCAGGCGAGGAGCGAGGGCAGACGATGGGAGTTCGTCTGCTACGAGGCGGCATTCGCACAGCGGAGCTGAAAGAAAAAGTTGGTATTCTGCTCGAAATCGCGTCCCGCGGGCCACAAACTCAAACGCGAGCTTGAATTTTAAGCGTCTGATATTCCACGAAGGGAGGAATCGGCGACCCGTGTGTTATTTGCAAAATGTGGGTCGCTTTGTTGCCGTACAGACGCTGAAACCTACCAGTGTGTAATGAAAGGCCCAGGACAAACACAGAGGCCGCGAGATCTCGCATCATCTGTGTGCAGGTGAAAAGTGGAACATTTTTCGACAAAGCTCCCACAGCAGAAACCTCTGACGCATTCACTCAGCGTCCGGGAAGGCTAAACATGGAGGCGTTGCCCGAGGCTCAAGCACAGTCATATTTCAACGGCAGCTATCTTGCCCCGTCGTATTTTGTTTGAGAAAGCTCTCGTTCTCAATGCCCTCACCAGGAAAATAAAAAAGTCTTACGAAACGAATTGCTAGATGTTCCAAAGAACTAGATTTAAGCAGTATCCTTTCAGAGGTTCACTCATAATACTATGCTTAAAACGAATCAAGCTTTTGCGCGTACAGTGCCATAAAGTTTCTCAAGTGTATGCTGTTTTGTAGTCAGCTGGCTTCGGAAACTTACGCCGTCTGTAGATATCTCTGACAGCCGAGTTCCTTAATTGGAAATCATCGGAAATATAAGTGACACGTTGCAGCAACCAACGTTTATAGATAAACGATGGCAGCGACTGCGCTCCTGCATTCCCACCCATCACGTTGAACAAAAAGGCGCTAGTTTCGGTTTGAGGTCGGTACTTTTCTACAACATCTATGGCGACAGCATCAGTCTGCACTAGGTGCATTCGGCAAGTTCGTCCGGGACCTGTTCTTCGTGCAGCACTCCGCGGGTGCAATGCATTAGAACTCTCACAGTGCAAGTCTGGATCGCAGATCGGGAGCCCGTCACTGGCCTCACCGGCGGCCATTGCTTGACAACAGGCAATACGCCGCGTCCTGTCTAGTTCTCCCTTCGTTTTCGTCCTTGTTGTTTTGACGTATTACACCATGAGGCAATACACGAAGGTCTAAGGGAGAAACACGCAAAAATAGGAAGCTTGTACGCGGTGCTCGAGGGCGAGTATTTTATGACGTGCTGCGATGATTATATCGGGTGCTTGGAGATCAACTAGACATTCGTCAAACGTTCGAACATTGATTTAAAAAAAAATAAATGGGCCGGAGCACCACCGACTTTACTGACGTGGCTTGCTTCGGTAGCTAAATAAACGGCACGTTCAGCGACTGAACGGCACGCTCCGAGTTTCGGTTTGTCACGGAAGCCCTCACAGCAGTTCAAAGAAAAAGCTTTAACCATGAAGTACTATGTACAAGCGGTTAAAACGACGCGAATGTCCCCAGTAAAGGCCTTCCAACTTATCGTTTGCTGAGCTCTGATGACTCCGAGATCACGGATGACACCACAATAACTCTGGGTAGCCCTTGTCTCATTAAACACATCACAGTTAACGCCCAAAAAAGTCGCCCTCGACCCTCAACCACACAACGTTTATTTAAAAAAGATTGGTATTCTAACGCGTTTAATATTCTTGCCCACAATATTAACTGTTATTTGCGGAAACACGATAGAAGTTTCATGATCGAGGACAACCTTCTAACGTATCAAAATTGAGTTTTCCCGTTTCTCCTATAGCATGCATTAGATCGTGTCAAGCGATGACTGCCGGTGGTGCCGCTCGACCCCAGCAATACAGGCCTCTATCCGCGATCCAGCCTAATAAGAGATCAGTGGTGCCAGTGCTATTAGACATAAATCGTTTATTTGCATCGGTACACCCATACCTGCCGGATGTCGGGACGAGGCGCAAAACCGTACATCCGGCCAATATTGAAGCCGGTTTTCGGCCGAAGTTGCCTCGACACTCGTCAAGAAGCAACGTGTTGTTTCGGCGACTCGTTTGTGTAATTTAATTTTTCAGTCATTTTATTGGGTCCCGGGCCACTGTGTACACCCAAAAAAAGGAATGTACTGTGGTAATTACACCTTGACGAGAAGGAGGCACGTAGCCAGGATTTTGTTTTAGGGGAGGGGGGGGGGCGCCCATGACAAAGTGCTCTATGAGGGGGAGGGGGGAGAGGAGGCCCCAGCAAAATGGAAGATTTCGGGGGGGGGGGGGGCTTATGCCCCCCCCCCCTGGGTACGTGTCTGACGAGAAGGGGTATTGTAGTTTTACATCTTTATAAAAAGGTGTAGTGCATTATCACACGTTTTAAGAAACGTGTTTAAAAAATCAGACATTTTTAAAGGTGTGAGGTTTACATTTTTTTATAAGGTCTATTGCTACACTTATTAGGGGGTTAGTTATTGGACACCCCACTTACATGTATAAAGGTGTGAAAATGTTTAATTTGTAAATACCTCTAACGGAAGAAAATCTCTTTCATGTGATTTCATCGCGTGCCGATGAAACCATCTGTCGATGACACGTCGTTCGATGAACTGATTTGACCGCCAATGAGTGACGACTGCCAGTAAAATTTCGGGGAAATAAGTCTGCCGGCTGCCGGCAGACTCAAACCTACCCAGGAATTATCCCGGTTATTGTTTGTTTTTCAACATTCTGAATTGCATACCAGCTTATTAGTACCTCTTCGGATATTGCAGAAAAAAAAACAAAAAAAAAAAAAACGATGGCAACCGCAAAACCTCTGACAGCCCGGCTCACACTCATGTGGGAGACTGACAGGTGCTCGTCAGTCGCCACCATGCCTTGAAAGGTACCGGTTTCGAAGAACCGGAGCGCGCAAAGAACTTGTGGTTCCACGGCAATGGTAGACGCGATTGTCCGCCGCCTCGAAGTCCGGGCGCCGAACGAAGCTCGTAACAGAGTCAACGCACAACGGCCTTCGATAGCCGGTACTGTCGCCGAAAGTCGTCGTCGGGGGTTTGAAAGGCGTCCCCGGTGGTCTCAGCAGCGACGCCGACGGTGGCGGAAGATAAGCTCGGCCGCAGCGTACGGCACCGCCATGTTGACAAAGTTTAACTTCGCCTCGATCCGAAGCGAAGATCTCGAGCTCAAACCACGGCTCTCGCAAAGTTCGGAAACGTCACTTTGACGTCAGCGACAACTTCGACAAACGAGGTTTCTTTTTTACACAAACTTCGGAGGGATTTTGAGCGTCAGCAGGTCGCCTAGGGACAATCTGTAAAGCATTAATTTTAGCTTGGCGTAGGAATGTAGGGACAAATGGGCGCTACGTCATCGGCGAAGCCGTTCAATCAGCGGGCTCCTCGCGCCCCTCATGCGCCGCACGCGCGCCTCGATGAACTTTGCTACATTCTGCCTCTCTCAAAGAAATGAGCGTTCGAATGATTGACACCTCGCTCGGCGCGACGTCAGCGTCGCGAGAGTCCAATTAGCGCGTTCCGCAAACTTCGGGCACAAAGTTGTGCTTGACGAGTTTAGCGACCCTGTTTTACTACGCCACCGCTGCTGCAGTGCTGCTGCAGCGCTGCTGCAGTGCTGCTGCAGTGCACGAGCGACAACCTCGCTAGAGCTCTGCGCGAGTAGAGCACGAGACGGCCCGAGCCCTCTTGTGGACTGTCATCTGCCTCCTGTGAACTAAACTTATGGCGGCGTTACGCATGCTCCGAACGTTCAGTGAGATCGGTCTATTCTAGCCGGTTCCGGCTTCTACTCGGCCTACGAGAGCATCGTTGTGGGCGCCATGGGGGCGCTGCTGGCCTGCTGGGTGCCGTCGGCCATGGACTATGCCCGTATTGACGACCCCGTCGGCGCGGTAGCGGTGCATGGCGTCGGCGGGATCTGGGGCCTCCTGGCCGTTGGCGTCTTCATCGACGCCGACACCATCCTCGTCATGTCGTCGGGGAACAGCGGACTTCTTAAAGGTGGCGGCGTGTATCTTCTCGGCGTTCAGGCGCTCACCGCTCTCTGCATCACCGCCTGGAGCGTCGCGGTCAGCTACGTGCTCCTCAAGGTGAGAGGCTGAGATGACGCCTGAACCCTCCTTTAAAGGTGCATTAAAGACGTTTCTGAGATCGTGTGTTTTTGGTGATCACTCATTCTACAGGATCTTAGCATCCCAGAAATCGAAAAATTATTCTCGTGCGACGTGTCTTTCCCTACTAAAAATGTGATCGAAATTTTTGCCACGCCCCTTCCTGAGCGGAAAAATGTGGAGGACAAAATTCAGCGGAGGTGCCGGTGGCGTGACGACGGGCGCGCGTCGGCCAATCGCAAGTGGAGGCGCCGGCAGCAGAGGCGCCGCCGGCGCCTCCTCTGGATGTTGTGCTCCAGATTGTTTTGCTCAGAAAGGGGCGGGGTACAAACTTCGATTACATATTTCGTAGAAAAATAGACGTCCCACGAGCACTATTTATTTTTATTATTCCTGGGATGTTAAGATCCCGTAGAATGATTTATCACCAAGAACAGACGATCTCAGAAACATCTTTAGTGCACATTTAAGTCTGCATTAAATATTAAAGACATTTTTTTAAAAAATCGCTCCTGGCCGTTTTTCTTTTTTTTTTTTCAGTGTTCGTGCGTGTGGCGCGTCATTTGCTCGCTTTGCGAAGCGACGAACATACTCCCTCTGGGCTGAGGAGATCGCACGGTGGGCTGAGGACTTGTATATATTTAGGGTTGTTCGTTTTCGGGTTAAACCCGATTTTACCCGATTTTTACACCCCGAACATGTTTCAGGAGAATCGGGTTAAACCCGATTCTTCGGGATAACCCTACTTCGGGACAACAGTGACCTATAGTTCATTTCGCAAGCTGCATGCAGCACTGTGGACGCTACAGGACTCTCAACCAAGCGCCCAACGAGCGCGCCTAACTCACCGTGACATTCTACGGAGGCCGGCTGAGGAAAAGCGACAATAGGCGCTGGGGCCTCGGAGGAACATTTCCGTCCCCCCGCTGTGCAGGTGGAAGTGCCTCGGGACGCCACGTAGCTTCGGCCCTGCTGCACTGCACGCAGCTTGTGAAATGCGCTATCAATCCCCCTTCGACCGCTGAGGTGTCGACGCCCAGCAGGGTCTCTCGGGTAGCATGGTCATCTCGCTGGCATCCAACCTTTCTCACGAACAACGTCCGAGCCAGTCAGTCGCGTAAACAGATCGGGAAAACTTAACAGGTTTATACCATAGCGAAATATCTGATCGAAGACGACCGTCCCTCGAACGGTCGGGGTTTTTGTTGACACTGAGGGAGAGGAGGATTCCGTGGGCGGTGCTTCCTTTGAAGCGACCGACGGCAATCGGAGCTGGAAAACCCTGATATCCCCCAGATTACCAGTTTGAAACAGACCCCCAATTTTAACGAGGCAGCGTTAAAAAAAGACTCGTAATACGCTCCGCGTAAAAAAAAAAAAAAAATAAAAAAGATTGCATTACTGAGTACATTTGTAAATTTAACCCGAAAAAACCCGAATTTCGGAATGTTCCCACAAAAAACCCGATTTCTCCCCGATTATCAGCTTGGAAAATAGCACCCGATTTTTACCCCCCGAATTTAAAAAAATATAAAACCCGAAAACGAACAACCCTATATATATTGGAATGGCGTTTAGTCACTCACAGTACGGCGCATCAATGTCCTTGTGTTTAGGGTGATACCATCCTTTATAGACCTTTTCCAGAAGGGTGCCGCCATCTTGAATTGCCGTCACTTCCAGTATGGGCGAAAACATTGTTTTGCCGTAGCCACGCCAATAGAAGGCATTTACGATATATAAGCGTAACCGTCACACATTCTTGTTTTGCCTCCCCTCTGTTTTTTTACTATTTGCAGGTTAAAACTTTTATTATTTTTTCGTCGTCCACACGGGATACGCCTATAAGGTGGCTGGGGACGAGAGTACACGAAAAGGCCTACTTAAGCTGAGACTACTGCCAAAGCTTGAAGCGCGAGCTAGCCAGCGCTCCTGGCTTTCAGACATGCAGTTCTAGCGCGAGTGCTCGTTCTGAGGATGAACGCTTCAAAGCAGCAACCTCGAGCTCTCATGCTTGTGGTGATGGCTGAAGTCTCAGCTTAAAGGACACATGCAAAGAAAAAAAAAACATTTTTTTTTTTAACAGCTTAGATGGAAAAAGGATATCATAAAACGATTTTACAACGAAGAAAAAATTTTTTTAGAGCTATATTTACGGCGCTATACGAATTTGTAGTTTGCGCCCGCGGGCGCCGCAGAAAAGTGGCCCTTATTTATCACGTGACCGGCCCATATTTGTCACGTGGTGCTCGCGCTCTTTCGGAAGCTTCCTATGGCCTCTAAAAGTAACTTATTCATCTTTGTTTAAAGTATAACAAAAAACTAAGATGAATAAGTAACTTTTAGAGCCCAAAGGAAGCTTCTGAAAAAGCGCAAGCAGACGTGATAGACCTGTGCGCCGGTCAGATGACAGCGGCGGCGCCCCGAACCAGACGAACTTGTGCGGCGGCGGCGACGGCCGCGTGGAGAAACGCGTTGAAGCGGCGTTCGCACAACGCTCAGCGTGCGGCGGCGGCGTGGCTTTACGGCGTTGGCGACGCAGGGCGGCGGCGCGCGGGCCTACCACGTGACCAGCGGCGGTTCCGGCAGGCGCCAACTACGCCGTAAATATAGCTCTAAAAATTTTTTTTCTTCGTTGTAAAATCGTTTTATGATATCCTTTTTCCATCTAAGCTGTTTAAAAAAAATGTTTTTTTTCTTTCTTTGCATGTGTCCTTTAAGGGTGAACGGAGTATAGACCATTTGCTGTATTACCCAAGCATCAAGGAGAATGCAGGGATTGGTGTTCCACGCGCCACACGCGCACGTCTTCCCTGTATAAAATATTCGAAGTAAATAACCAAAATAAAGCGTTGACGAACGCGCGTGCAAGATACAATTTGTTTTAGGTTTTTGCTTTGGAAAATTTACTACTGCTGAGGCCAGCACGTGCGGCGCGTGGAACACCAATCCCTGCATTCTCCTTGATGCTTGGGTAATATTAGCCCCGTGCGCGACCAAAAGCGTCGCTGTGGTCGGCCTTCCACGATTGGCCGAACGCTGACTATGACGTCGGAAAGGGGATTTTCATCGACGGAAATAAGAGGAATGAAAGAACTTTAGTTTTGACGGTGTTGGCAGTGTTCCTTTAAGAGCGCAATGATTTCAAGCTTCCACCATGCTAATAACAAACACCATCTAACTTGTTGTTTGCAAGGTAATGACGTCACAAAGGGGAACCACAGGAGGGCGCCACCAAAACTTCTCGCCGCTAATAGCAATAGGTCTATTAGCGGCGAGATATTTCGGTGGCACCCCCCATACGGTTCCCTTTCGTGACGTCATTAGCTTGCGAACTGCAAGTTCGATGGTGTTTGTAATGAGCATGGTGGAAGCTTAAAATCATGGTGCTCTGAAATCAACACTGCCAACACTATCAAAATTGAAGTTCTTACATTACTCTCACTTCCGTCGATGAGAAATCCTTTGATGACGTCATAGTCAGCATTCGACCAATCGTGGTAGGCCGACCACAGCGACGCTTTTGATTGCTCACGTCACCAATAGCACCCGATGCCGACATCACGTGCTCAAGGGGGAAAATACAAGGAAATCGCCGATCACAAATCTCGCCGTAGCACAGACAGCGGCACGAGCGCATGCAGGGACACGCTCTTTTGCGCACTTTAGAAGAAAACAAAACAAAAACGCGTTCGGAACTAAATGGTCCCATGTAATCCCCTCAAGCAAAGCGCACATGAAGGCACCCTAAAGGCTGGTTCACACTGCCCCATTTTCTTACGTTAAGTTACGTTACCAGATATTACGTTGAGGTAACCGGGACCTCTGTGCTTCATATTAAGCGAGGCTACCAGTTCAAGGAGAAAGCATGACACGCAACATTCGAGACACGAATGTTTCGGTGATTTATACGTAACGTAACTTAACGTAAGAACATGGGGCAATGTGGATGAGCCTTTACTCACAGGAGAAAAACGGCAGGGCGCTCGTTGCCTTTCGCAGTTTTGCAGTGCCTTGGTTGCACGTGCACGCTCAAAGATCATGATACGCAGAAGCGTTATCCAAGGTAGGAAGCTCGCGCTGGAGCTGGGAGAACTTAAAGGGGCACTGACAACCCAAAGGTCGTATTTTTTTTTATTGTCTAAAACGATGCAACTTGTAGTCATAGACACGCAAAAAAAACCGCATCGTGAAAAAAAATTTTCCCGCGCGCGCGCGCGCCTTTTTAGTTTTGGCATTTGTATTTCCCGCGTTCACCTCCTCGCTTCTTTTGATCGGTGACGTCAAAAATCAGGAAATTTAGAAGCTTTGTAGGTGACATTTCTATAACATTTAATAACGGCAATCGTAAAACATATTTTTTAACGCAATTGCGAACGCACTACGGCCCCTCTTTTTGAAATACCAGAAATCAGAGTTCGGTGTGATGTTGCTTCCTAGATTTGTACCCTCCCTCGGAAAACTTGGCAGCGCCCGTTGGCGAGTCGGAGAAAGACCGGTTTTTTTTCCGCCGGCGCCTTTCTATCCCTCACCTCCTCCTCGGTTGGGGTCGCCGTGACAACGGCGGAGGTCCGAAAGCAAGTCGAGTCGCAGGAGACCGCAAAATCTGACTCACTGCACTGGCGCGGATCGCGCGGGAACTTCAAATTCGGCATTTGGAAATTGTTTTTTTAATTCACAAATACTGAATTTTAAAGTTTCAAATTTTGAGGGTAATGTCCCGGCATCGTTTTCAATCGTTTCGGATAATAAAAAAAAATATGATTTTGGCAGACACTTGCGTTTGAGTGCGTTTGACTGCGTTGCGGCGAGAACTGAAAGCGAGTCACCGGCACATCTGTGCTTCGTATGAAGCGTGGAATCTTCTTGGCACGCGATATAAGCAGCAGGGATGTCCTGGTGTCTCGCAGCCGCAACGCAGTCAAACGCAGTCAAACGCAACTGTGTGAACCGGGCTTTAAGGGCTGTTTATACTCCGACGTTGAGCGCACTGAACGCAGCGTAGCGCAGAACGCGCGCCTTTTATTGGCCGGCAACCAGGAACTCGATATCTGCAACCAATAAGTACCAGCGCGCGCTGCGCTACGCGGCGCCCGACGACGTTACGTTGGAGTATAAATGTACCTTTAGAGTCACTGAATGTTGCCAGAGTATCACGATAGGACCGTAGCTCTTAAATTTCGAGCAGGGCTCCAGGCGAGCAAAATAGAATATTTTTGGCTCGCGTTTCGAACATGCGTCATTACGCTTCTCCACTACATTTTTTTTATATACTTCGTTTTATTGCAAGTGTCAGCGTAGCAGAGGCTATAAGAAAACTTCGTCTCACCTTAGCATGGACTATTGTTAGCCGCGCATGCGAAAAGCACGAGCCAGTTGCTTTGGATGAAGCCTTGGCGGCTGCAAGCGCGCTCGTGCAGTGAGTGCTCCAGTCAGGGCAGTCAAGGCTAGCCGCTCGCGCTTGGACAGCCTTCGCAGTTAGTCCATACTAAGGTGAGACGAAGTACCAAGGACGTTTAAATAGGGCAGGACCAACGTTGGGCAGGACCCGGCATGACGTCATACCCAGCGACGCCGGAAGAACAACCCAATCCCAGACTGCCTCGCGCACCGACGCTCTCTCATCCAAACTAAATTCAACCATGCTCCCATCGTCTGCTCTCCGCTCGGTCGTTAGGCTTAAGGCCGGTTCAGACACTGGCGTTTGAGTGCGTTTGACTGCGTTGCGGCGAGAACAGAAAGCGAGTCACCGGTACATCTGTGCTTCGTATGAAGCGTGGAATCCAATTCAAGGATTCTTCTTGGCACGCGATATAAGCAGCAGGGATGTCCTGGTGTCTCGCTGCCGCAACGCAGTCAAACGCAGTCAAACGCAACTGTGTGAACCGGGCTTTAGGCTACGTCTGCTCCGTGCCTGCGGTCTGCTTCGTCTGCTCGCTGTCGCGGCTGGCTTTCGATTCGATCGGCGCACCAAAAGATGTTTCGATGCGAACCCGAATACTCATCACAGCGGAGTGAAACCAACATCTTCTCGAAGCAGAATTTGTACGGCTTTCTCAACCCGCGATGCCCTTCTCAGCGTTCGTGCCTACGATGACTGACTCGCGATCGCTTTCCAAAGCCGCGCTACGACGACTCGTTCGAGACGACGCTCCAGGCGCGGTCGCGCGGTGTCGAGAGCGTCCGCTACACGCCGACTTCCTAGTCCTACTGGTCAGGCAAGTGTTGGACTCGAAATCTCGCCTGTTCGACACCGATTCAGTCGGTGCGTCGTCTAGAGCGTCTCAACTCTAGTCACTTACTTTCTGCTGGGCAACCAGGCGTTCGTTTATAATAATCTCATCCAATTCCGACCATACCGGTTTAAAAGTCTCCCGTAAAGCGCTGTTTCAAATAACAGTGGGTGCCGCCATTACTTTCGGTGCACACCAAGGAGGTTATAATGGGCAGGAGGTGGCGTCCCTATCCCCAATGCATGGAGCGAAGTGTAACGGAAGTAGGCGTGGCCACGAGGCGCGACGAGCATTTCTTGACCAATGGGAAGCCTAGTGAGTGGGCGCCGCCATTAATTTCGGTGCAAACAACCGCGTTGCGATGACATTTCCGTGGCAACGCGATTGTGTGCACCGAAAGTAATGGCGGCACCCACTGTTATTTGAAACAGCGCTTAACGGGAGACTTTTAAACCGGTATGGTCGGAATTGGATGAGGTTATTATAAACGAACGCCTGGTTGCCCAGCAGAAAGTAAGTGACTAGAGTTGAGACGCTCTAGACGACGCACCGACTGAATCGGTGTCGAACAGGCGAGATTTCGAGCCCAACACTTGCCTGACCAGTAGGACTAGGAAGTCGGCGTGTAGCGGACGCTCTCGACACCGCGCGACCGCGCCTGGAGCGTCGTCTCGAACGAGTCGTCGTATAGCGCGGCTTTGGAAAGCGATCGCGAGTCCGTCATCGTAGGCACGAACGCTGAGAAGGGCATCGCGGGTTGAGAAAGCCGTACAAATTCTGCTGCGAGAAGATGTTGGTTTCACTCCGCCGTGATGAGTATTCGGGTTCGCATCGAAACATCTTTTGGTGCGCCGATCGAATCGAAAGCCAGCCGCGACAGCGAGCAGACGAAGCAGACCGCAGGCACGGAGCAGACGTAGCCTAAGCCTAACGACTGAGCGGAGAGCAGACGATGGGAGCATGGTTGAATTTAGTTTGGATGAGAGAGCGTCGGTGCGCGGGGCAGTCTGGGATTGGGTTGTTCTTCCGGCGTCGCTGGGTATGACGTCATGCCGGGTCCTGCCCTATTTAAACGTCCTTGGTGCACACAATCGCGTTGCCACGGAAATGTCATCACAACGCGGTTGTTTGCACCGAAATTAATGGCGGCGCCCACTCACTAGGCTTCCCATTGGTCAAGAAATGCTCGTCGCGGCTCGTGGCCACGCCTACTTCCGTTACACTTCGCTCCATGCATTGGGGATAGGGACGCCACCTCCTGCCCATTATAACCTCCTTGCGAAGTATAGAATAGCAATATCCGAGCTTGCAGTGTCCCTGCCAAGCACGCGTGCACGTGCAGTGCGAGCATTGTTCAGGGGAACATGCTTTTGCATGTAACTTCGGCTTCACTATCACGCAAAGTGAAACATACGTGATGACGGAGTCTATGAAAAAAAAAAAAAATATATGGAGTATTCGCGAGTGGCCATAGCTGTGTGCGCGATTGCTGAGCATGCGCTCTAAACAGCGTCCTCAAATATGGCGTCCAGTGAGTACCGGCTATACAAATAATAAAGCATAAAGGAATGCTTCATGAAACGCTAAAACAGCAAACTGCGGGGTTCTTTTTTACATTTTTTTTATTGCGCATGGACAGATGCTGACAGACGCTTGCATTCGAAGGTGGCTTGTGCATAATCGAACGTTACAGCGCCGCTTTTATCGCGAGGATGGTGCAGCCAGCATAACATGGTCGCGTCTTTCGTAAAGCTTTAGGCTTTCGGACGCGCTCGCGCCCCTGCCCGAGAGCAACGGGCCTATAGCGTCCGCTGGTTACTGTTCAATTTTAGCTTTGAACAGCCACTTAGGCGCAAAAACATATACAGTGTAAGGTGTTTCAGGGCGGCCACCAACCCCCGTCTCTCAAGCGGACGTTCCGCGAATTACCATCAAAGTTAGGACGCGGCCAGGTCCGGACGCGCTACCTGAAACTGAAACTACCGGTGAGACATGTTTGTATAAAAACAATATTAATTGTGCCGCTAAACCTTGTAAACTAAAAATGTTAAGAAAACATCACCCTCCTGTCATTTTGCATTAATCTCTAATAACATTTCGTACAAAGAGTGCCTTTTTGCGTTTGTTTTTTGCGGAAACAGATGCTTTCTAAGCGCTCATAATGACTACAGTAAAAAAAAAGGAGCTTGAGCCGCCATCGTGGCGCCTCGAGCCTGGGAGTTTCGGCATTCTGGGAACATTCAGTACCTCTAGGAGAACTGAAGGGCCTCCTTGATGTTCTCAGTCTCTCAGCGACTCTTGGCATAATTAGGTTCATGCTCGGTGTCTAATGACGCATATCGGATCCCCGAGTCATTACGGGACCTCGGCATTCGTTTCACAGGCTTTATCAGCATTACCTTATGTAGTTTAGTACGCGGTGCTGGTTCCATAAGTCACTCGAAGATATGTTCGCGCCCTGACAGTAAAGAGACGCGCGACCAGTATTAGAGTTATCTAATTTAAAGTCGACTGCTCCCTTAACAAAAACACAAAAACAAAAAAGAAGACTTTCGGCCCTAGGGAGCAAGGTTTTACGTGGCGGCCTTTAATTTAAGGCGTAACTTTAGAAAGACGTTTTGAATATGAATTTGCCATTAGAGGATTTTTTTATTCAATCAATGTAGGTTTTTATTCTTCAAAATTGTAGACCAGCAGTGAGCTTCTTGTCGCTTCATCATGGCCATCAACTCTGCCTGTGTGTGACCCTGGAAGTGACATTAGTCTATATCCTAGGTAAAAATCAAACGAGTTTGAATATATCCCAACACATTACTGCACTTTAAGTCAGAGCGGAGCCGACGTACGAGCCGAATAGTACAATCAAGCAGCGACAGCAGCGCAACGTCACGGCCTTTGTCGTACTTTCATGCGCGTGTTATCGCCGACAAAGCTAATCAAATGCAGAGAGAGTGCCCTGACCTTCGCCTTTTAGTCTGCGTGTATGTGTCAGCGTTATCTAGACTTTGACAGCGCTCTTACTTAAGGTGAGACAAATTACAGTGAAATCTGACTGAGGACACGTCTTTCTGGCTCTTCTGTTCAGGCCATTGACTACGTGATTCCGATTCGGATGAGCGAGCTTGAAGAGGAGGTCGGCGCAGACCTGATGGAGCATTCGCTTCGCTACCCCGAGTACGACTACGATCTCATCCTCTCTCGGTTTCGCAGCCGCGGCATTCAGACCAGTCACGTGCCCAATCCCCACCACAGGAGCGGCTGGGATCGCTACATCCTGAACCGGTACCTGCTCAATAAAGAAAGCGATGCAGAGGAGCTTAAGGCGAGCTCACACGTACAGCGTTTTGTCACAAGCCTTGCCACCAAGAACGCATCAGTGGTGATTCGTTTACAGAAATGCGTTCTTCTCTGAGACAGATCTACAAAGCGGCGAGCACTTCAATGAGCCAGGAGCAGTTTCTGAAATTAATAAAAACTATATTTACAGTAAAATCCTGAGAAATGCCCCCCCCCCTCAAAAAAAAAAAAAAAAAAAAAAAAGGTGGCCCACCCTTACTTTTAGCTTAATTTTTTTTTTTTTTTACACCGAAAGATAGTTTAATTCTGATAATCGTAGTGTTCGGATCAATTATGACCTCGGCATAAATGCGTCTAGTTAGCTATGACAGGATCACGACCTACTCTGTAAAGGGGCGACCAATTCACCCGGCGCCTACCCCAGCGCGCCGAGTTTTGTTTTGCTTGTTTAGTATTTGTTTCAGCTCCCATAGTGGCCTCCCTACTCGCGGCGCTGCTTAGCATCTCCCCTTTCCCCGCTGGGTTACAGTCGAGGGTAGCCTGAAGAGGCTAGTATCCGGAGCTCTGCGCACGGGAGCACGTGCTTTCTCTGCGCATAACATCACTTGACCACGACGCTTGACATCGATGGTTACATCAAGGAAGCATTCAACAACAGGCCGTTATGGTGTACTTCTGCGCACCACTATGCAAGTCGAGCACGCGGACGTCAACGGGAATCGCCTTCCACGAGTTACCGGTGACAAAGATACGGAACGACTGGCTAAAGAAGATTGCTCGCCAAGCAGAAGGTGGATGAATAATGCCACCTATCACGTCTTAGCGAATGGCATGACGGAGACCCATGTCAAAAGAAAAATACAAAAAACAAAACAAAAAAAAACTAGTGTCAATGAAAGTCTTCAAAATACGAAATATGATTGAGAACTTGTATAAAAGTGGTACATTTATGTTCTTTTGAAATGTAATTGTTAGTAACTTTGCTCAGTAAATAACGCGCACTGACCTTCTGCTGGCTAAGCATCCCTATAGCAAAATTGACTTGACTTGTAAACTGAGGACACGGATATTTGATTTTTGATATTTGATATTTAATTATTTATTTGATTATTTAATATTTGATTAAAATGTCAACTAAAAAGAAATCGACATTTTAAAAAAGATTTCTACAATATATATGCCACTCTAATTAGCCATGTGTTTCTGACTCATAACCGAGTGTTGTTTGCTGCTGTAATGTTTGTTAATATCAGGTAATATTGTTACTTTTACATTAAGTATGCTACATTGTAAACATGTCTTTTTTTACGGTCGTTGTTTGCAGTTCAATGTTTTTTTGTTTTGTTTTTATCACTGATGTTCCTGTACAAGATTGTTAATGGTGTTTTTATTCTCCATGTGCTACTGAATTGTGTATCATATCCCCCCAAAATATGGCTATGTTTGCTCATTGTTTTATCCTTCTGGTTTTTATAACAATAAGTCTATCACTTCTCTACAACTGGTTTCCACACTTTGGGTCTACCTGTATTCTTTGTTACAAAATGTTTTGGGGATGAGTTAAAATGTGAGACTGCATTGATGTTTTTATTTCCCACAGATATGTTGACCCTTTTTTTAATTTGTTTGTTGTACTATCAGTAGATAATTAATAAAGCAATTTATTCTTTGAATGCTACTGCTCAAAATAAAGAAATAATAGAAATATCTCCGGCTTGCCTGCATGTCTCATTATCATTAGTACAAATAGTCAAAATAATGTCTCATGACTTTACTATTTTAACATATTCAGAATGTTTCCTCTTCTGTAGCAAATTAAAATGAGAAAAGCATGTGTTAAGGTCAACATTAATAACTTAGTTACTGGCTTGCGCAACTAATAATAATAATCTTTATTATCAAAAGTTCAGGTACTCTGGGTCGCCCGCAAGGATGGGCTTGGGCCCGTTGGCATGAACGTCTGCTAGCCAGGGTGCTTGAAAGAAATGTCGCGCACATTTAATAGCACGGCGATGGAATAGGCTATCTCTTGATTTGGTTTACGGAATATGTCGTCAAGAACACTGCCGGCGCGCCGCGGGTGCGCCACGAGACCGCGCGGTTTGGGAATCGTCATGGGAATACCAACCGGGGGGGGGGCAAGGAGGCCCTTGCCCCCCCAGTTCTCAGAGCGTGGGAGCAAGGCATGTGTTTTGCCCCCCTTCCTGAAACAGCCGCCACTGGGCAGGGCAAACACTGGCCGGCGGCGCCCAAGCGATACCAGCGGCACACCCCGGCAATGCGGGGGGGGGGGGGGGGGGGGGGGGGGGGGGGTTGCCCCCCACTCAAAAACAAGTTCGTACGCCACTGGGGATCGTACGAGGTGGCGGCGCCTGGCGGAGTTTCCGGTCCTCAGCTATGGTCACACATAGCCTCCGAGGTCCCGAAGCTCGCGCGCGTTTGCGCGCTTCGGGATCTTGGAGGCCATGGGTCACATGGTACTCTTAAGGCCCGTTCACACCCTTGCAACCGAGTACGACCGAGAGAGGCCGAGACTTGTTAAAACCTCTTAAAATTTCTTAGGACGAGAGAACACACTGGCACGCTGGCGCCATCTCTGCGGTGACCCTGGAACTGCATTTGAACGGGCCTTTAGGCGCGCCCGCTCCCGTAGGAAGGGGAGACCTGACTTCGTCGGACCTTTATGCAGGTCCGACGGGCGAGATAAAAGCGAACATCGTGGGCGAGATAAAAGGGAACATTTCTGACTGAAAAGTACAGCCATCTTTGCTTCTTTGCCCCTCGCTCCGATAATATGCTTGACAGAGACACATAACCTAAAAACAGCTTGTTTCTTTTTCCAACTTTTTTTTTATTGCACATTGAAAGTTAGCTTATTCGTTAATTTCCCCTAGTTTTCTTTTCTTTTTAGGTGAGCTATCTTTGGGTATATTGTGTAATTTGTTGGGGGTATGCGCATTAATTAAACAAAATGTAAGACCTATTTGTTAATCGAATACGCGAGTAAGGGGGAGAAGAAGACGTACGGGCACATACTTTATTCAATATTCGCGACGGGTGCACATGATATTTAAACCGTACCAAGGCTTTGCGTATAGCGTTTTTCAGTCTCTTGTTAGTGCAAAAACAAAATCTTTATGCTCACTGACAGCTTAAAAAACGCAGGGCGTGGCGATTCCAGAGAAATACATTAGGCGGAGCGCAAGTTCGTCTGCTTCTTGCACAGGGGTTGCGATGATGTCAGAACTCCGAGCTCCTATTGGTTGATCGAAACATATAGTAAGTAGGACTCAAGGCATCTAGCATTGAGGTCCACCCACTATCCTTAAAATCAAGACCAATCAAAGCTCGGCGTCGTTTTGACGTCACAGCCGCTCCTGCGCAAGAAGCAGACGACTTGGTTTTCGCATAGCTCCGAGGCCAGTAAGATGGTGCATATTCTCCTCTATACTCACAAAGCCTGGCACTTCGACGACGGAACCATAGAGTGCACGGTCGCAGATTTGGAGCGCGAGGATCTGGTAGCACAGAGCATTTCTCGGGGAACCTGTAGTCAGCGCGCAGCTTTTGCAGCGGCGAGGACCCGAAACATGGTTTTCAAACCCGACGAGAAAAAAAGCGGTAACGCGAGGAGCACCAGCGGACATTCCATCGCTCGGGAGGAGTGTGTTTCGGCGTCTCGCCGCAGCGGGGCGCCCGTTACATGACTTTCCTGTCATCCCGTGTCTGTCGCTTTACCTTTTCACTTTCGGCGGCCACGTCTCGTGGCGATCTGCCAGGCTTTGTAGAGGAGGCTATGGATAGTGGCATTAGAAAGTAAGGTTACCAAAGAGCGAATCACGAGGAAAAAAGGCTCGAGGTACACCTAAGCACTTCTTATGAATTGTGAATGCGAAAGCATGCGTGCCGTCCTTCCGCTCCCGTGCTTCGTTTGTGGCGTATTTACGTCAGCCGTGCGACCGCTCTCCAAGCTTTCTTTGCAGCTCTGACTTTAGACGCGTCGCTTCGTGCTTAGGCGCGCTCGCGGCGCGGACACGCAGCTCCATGGGGCGGCGGTCGTTGAAACTGACGCGCGCCCGCCAATGGAACCGAAGGCGAAATCCATCAGCTTTACTCCGCTCCTTTGGGATTGGGTAAACTAGGTGCCGTTGTCTAGGCTTTTCGCGTGGTTCCATAGCTGGGGGAGCTCGCTTCACTTGGAGAAAGGATTTAAGGGGTCGTTGGGCGAGCTTCAAAATGATGACGTCGGCTCGCTCCTTGGGACAGTTAATGCTTTCGCATTAAAATCGTGACAAATACATCATGCCCTATGTATCTTAAGTTTTCGGTGACAGTAGCGCAACGTCACATAACTAGGGCTCCGTGTTTTCGGATAAATCCGAAAAACTCCGAAAAACACCCGCCGGTAAAATTTTGGTCAATTCGGATTTATCCGATAAACTCCGAATGTTTATGTGCCAATAGCACCCCCCCCCCCCCCCCCGCAAAAAAAAAAGTAAAAATAAAGTAAAAACTTTTTTTTTTTTTTTACAATTTGATTAGCACGGAGTGAATGGTCCTGGGAAAATGGCACCATGATACTTTCAAATCTCAGACTGTTGTCAAAAGGGGTCTTGCCGCTTGTCTCGTTGAGGTTGATTCAGGGCAACAGGTCATTGTACTATCACGATGAATATGAGTGCGAACACCGCTTCACGTGACCCGCGGTACTATCAGTGCCCCCTGACGATTGCTCTTTGAAGTATGCATCTTGCGGTCGAGACATATCGTCTTTAGCGATCGCCGCACCACTCTGTACTTCCTGGTCATCTTCTAGCGAAAAACGACGAGGACGTAAAAAAAAACACACGGGGCGTCCTCGTCATTTTTTTTTTGCACTGTTTTTCATAATGAATTACCTCCAACTCGGCCAAATATCCATTCTTCTAAATGATACTCTTCGCTCCTGCGAACTGTAAACGCAACATGACACAATATAAAGCTTCGTGTCGCTTCGGGTTATCATGCGATAACCAGTCCACTACTTTGCAGCTCGAACGCATTGGATCTTTCAGTAATCGGGTGAAACACGTCGAAATGTCGAGAGAGCCGATGGACGAATGGTAACGCGTAGTTAATATGTCCCTACTAGAATCTTCACAGAGGGCTATTTGAGATATGACAGGGCGGCCATTATTGGCAGTAAAATGAAAAATGCTTTCCGTCATTGGTGAACAGATATGACGACCGTTTTTCGCTAGCAGACGACCCGAAATCGCAGAGTGGTGCGGCGATCGCTAGAGACGATATGTCTCGACCGCAAGGTGCACTTATACTTCAAAGAGCATTCGCCAGGGCGCACTGATAGAACTGCGGGCCTCGCAAAGCTTTGTTCGCACTTAAATTGATCGTGATAGTACATTCGGGTCACGACAAAATCCACTCGTTTGGTTTCCAGTTTGAGCCATGCGATTTGTGATTTAGAGAAAGGAGAAGGTTTGTTTTTGTAACAGCGAAAGCTATGAACCATAGAGATTGTATTAAATAGAGAAAAGGGAAAGTTGAAACTCTCTATTACATCCTTAACCACTCCACCTCGCGCGGCCGCGGGCCAGATTGATGGAACAGAATGGGATGACTACGAACTTCGTAGCGACTGCCCCCGGGAGTTTATTGATTTTAAGGTATCGACGTTTATCGAAGCAACACTTGTGTGCGACTTTTGTCGTGGGACAGATTAATATTGCCAATGGCAATGGTACGAACGTCAAATTCAACTGAAGAAAGTTTAATCGATACAAGCGCGTTTTATTTTTTATCTGGCATACGTTTACCTCCGGTTATTATTTACATATCTATTTTCAATGGGAAACACTGCGAAATTAAACTCCGAATTTCGAAGAAGTGGGAATCAAACAAATATAAACTCCGATAAACTCCGAATCTTCGGCAAAAAATAAACTCCGAAAAACACCCTCCGAATTTAACGAAAAATAAACTCCGAAAGCACGGAGCCTTACTCATAACCTCTCGATATGCTAACTGCCACAAAAAAAATCCGATATTTAGTTTGTTAACATCCTCTTTCCTGACTATAGCCCTGTCGCTTTAGCCATTCTATTATTTACGTTGGATCCTTACAATCATGAACTAAAATACTCACACAATATTCAGGCAAGAAACTTAGGGTAGCTGCGAAAGGCATGGGAGTGCTGCCCCTTTTGCCGAAGACACCTTTTTCTATAGTACTGCCAGTTAAGCATTCATAATAACTATTACTTGCTGTACAAGTAAACAAAAACCAGATATCGCACCACCAGCCTATTAGCGCAACACTTCCTATTCCTTGGTTTAGCGGCAGAGCATACCAAAGACAAACAAGGGAGAGGTGGGAGTGATTCACGCCCTCTCCTCTGAAAGCTGCATGTTTTGGGTATTACATTGTAGTAGTAGAACAGTGCGTTAGACCTAAAGTGGTTCATCTACACATATTTCCCTCATTAAAGTATCTGAAACGCTTTAAAGTTATTTAGGAATTAAAGTAGGCTTCCTTTTTTACTTAACAAATGCTGTGCCAAAATATAAAATTACGCTAAAAGTTATTAGTTAAGAGTACCATACGACTGGATCCAGTAGCTTATTCTTGTCACCTCAGAAAACAGCAACCAAATTGACAAGTGCGCAGATATGCTTACTTGACACAGGTTTTGAGCTGAAGATTCGGCATACATTAAAAATAAAGTAAATGGTTTTAATGTGGTAAAAGTACACACTCTTAAACCGATGGATTGGGAAGATACTATATATAATAACGAGAGCAACATATTTCATCCACTATACTGTTTATAATATATAGGGTGTTTATGACAAAACCGTACCCGGCTTTTCGCACTGCGAAAATAAACTAGACATTGCAGGGAGCTCAAACCTCGTCAGAACGTAGCCCCAGCCATTCGAGAAAGATGCCCAAGTTTCAGCACCAACCATTATCTTATTCAATAGTTGTAAGTGAATTTTTGACATTTTCAATTTGGAAAAATGGGTTCTATTTTCGCCCGTTTTCGATTTTTGGCGCCATAGAGCTCCATGTATTCAAAAGCTCCGTCGGCCGCCACTTTTCCTTGAAATTTTCAGAAAATCGCATATAACGTTTGAATAAGATAACGGTTGGTGCTAAAACTTAGGCATCTTTCTCGAACGGCTGGGGCTACGTTTTGACGAAGTTGGTGCCCCCCCCCCCCCCCCCCCAATGTCTAGTTTAATTTTGTGGTGCGAAAAGCCGGCTTCGAAATTCTCACAAACACCCGGTACATCGTATATTGTATTCGCGTTATTACCTACCTAATGCCCGGCGTATGACCGTGAAAGGTCCAGCTGACCTCAACCGTGAAAAGTGACCTCAACGGTGGAACGTCGTTTCTGAACTCGAACGGAGATCTTCCGAGGAAGAAGAAACTGCCAAGTATCTATTTTATGATGACTGTAGGAACATTTCTGATTTATTTCACAATAAATAAAATCGATTTCATATTCTGTAATTACTACACTCTAAGAAATGACTGCCCTTCTACTTATCCGCAAAACATTCAAAGAGCCAATCCCTGCGATCTACGAAATCAGTTCAGCGAATGATGAGGCGGAACATCCGTTTAGGCCAAAAAATTAAGTCTGCGATGTGGCGTTACGTAATGCAAAGTGTCATGCTTGCATTGCGTAATGTCACAGCGCAGACTTCATTTTGAGGTCTATACAGATGTTCCGCCTCATCATTCGCTGAGCTGATTTCACAGATCGCAGAGATTGGCTCTTCGAGTGTTTTGCGGGTAAGTAGACGCGCAGGCGTTTCTTAGAGTGTTGAGCTGACATTCCCGTCAGATATGAGAAACCCCGAATCCCTTAGGAAGTCACAAATTTATTTGATATTTTATTATACACACCGACAAAATCATCGGCGTTTTACTAAACAAAGAGATAGTGACAGGTGAAATGAAGGTTGGGCATTGTAATCACCTGTGGTAAGCCGGTTTCAAAAGCACAGAAACCTGCTATGACCCTCCCGTTCAATAAATAAACCCTATCCAATTGCGTCGCCAGGAGGTGCAAACTTCGAAACAATTTATTGGAAATCTGATTAAATATTTCAAATGCTATTATCGTAGAATGGCGACCGGCGATGAAATATGGGTCGCTGAAGTTCAACCATTCACACCAAAAGTCCCCTAATGGCGCCATTCTATTGAAACTAGGCCCAGTAAACCAGAACAGATCGCCACAAAACAAACTTGCAGGCCCCGAAAGTACAAGACGCGGCGCTCCACTTTAACTACAATTCGAAAAAAAGGCAATTGCGCGCAATTTTCTTTTCATTTTATTGTCGTTTTTCTCGCTCAACAACAAAAGGCGACACTCTACGACAAGTTGGTTACCCGAAGCTTGCTTGCGCACTTCGAGATATTTGTTTTTTCTGGGGGTTTTACGAGCGAGAGGCAGTTTCGCACTAGTCGCCTTGCCTTTCTTCAAGTGCGTGTACACGTGGAGTAAAAGAAATCGTCGTAGTTACCCGATCAAGAGAAGCGTGTCGGTGCCATACACGACTTCCGGTGATGACCTGTTCATTGTTGTTCTTTAACCTGCTTTCTTTTCGCTTGTTATGAAGTGGGCCAGCGACGTGTCTCATGTGGGTTCGCTTTGCCATCGTGACGTAATAGACGCGAACGCACACGTGACGAGGTTTCTGCCTTGTATAAATACGCGCTTGGCCAAGCTTTGGACACCACATCGAGATTGCTTCTAGTTCCAGCTAGCTTCAACCGAAAACATGGTGAGTTGTGCGAGTTCTATTCGGTTTTAATTATTTCATTGGGCCATAAGCATCAAGAAACTTAGTTTCCTCGTGTTGAATGCTAAATGTATAGTCGCTGGCAACTCGCACATAATAACAAAAAACGCAAAGTAGTTGATCAATGTATGTCACACTGTAAAAAATTGCATAAAATGTAATGTCTGCATATACTAAGAATATAACTGAACTGTGAATTAATGTATTATTATATATCTTATGCAATTATTCAAGTATGTTCTTGACCGTGCCCTCATCCAAGAGTGACCCCTCGAAAGAAAATGGTGCACTTTACGGAGGCTCTTAAATTACCGGCATGTCCAAATAACATCCATTTTGAATTATGCATAACCCACAAATGCTACGGTAACGCAAATGTTAATTTACTCTAAACGATTCACTTTGGAGTTGAAAAGCGTCTGTAGAAAACTGTTTCACACGCGCTTTGAGGTACAAGGTAAACCGAATGTTTGGCATTGATTACATCCCATTCCTCGTTTTGTGGTTTGCTCATCAATATTCCTCCCAGTCGAGTAGCCATTTCTGTCCCTAAAACTGCCAGTTATCATCCCTACCTGTACTGAATCCCAATTAATAAAATCTTAGAAATGTTCAGATGATAAAAATAATAATCATTTGAGCAGGGACATAGATGTAACCACGTTACTGCGGCACAGGGACTACTGTCATCTACGAGTAATGATAAAGGCTTGCGAAAATTTATATTTCTAAAGATATTAATCAGATAAGATAAGCCGTTATTGCACCATATAGCTGCTCTCAAAATTATCTTTGCGAGGGCATTTTTTTATCTCTATTCTAAAATAAAGTTTGGTTCCTCAGAGGTCAATGTTTAAGGTACGTGACATGAATATCAAAAACATCTCTAGTTCAATTTTTGTTGCAGCGTTGTCTCGCTTTCGCCCTGGTTCTTGCCATGATTGTTGCCACCGCCTTGGCTGGCTACGGTCACGGTGGCTATGGAGGCTACGGGCGGGGCCACGGAGGCTATGGGGGCTACGGCCACGGCGGCGGACACGGAGGCTACGGTGGCTACGGCGGACACGGTCACGGAGGCTACGGAGGATATGGAGGATACGGCAGGCGGTGAAAAGAACCGTCTTTGCTGGTGTACGGCCTTTCATCTACATCATAAAAATCAGAGTAATAAAATTGAAACACTAATACAATCACACATTCTTTATTGTTTCCATCATTGCTATTCCAATGGTCTGACTGAAGCGTAAGCTACAAATAGCCACTGAACGTCTAATCAACTGTCGGATCCCTTCTATGCAGAACAAATCAAACGGAAGAATAGATACGTGATCTATTCAACCACGCCAGCATTCGGCGACTTACGTCCCCGATTATTGTCGTAAAACTTTCTTGTTGGCTACTTTGTCTTCAAGGCCTCCAGAACTCCTACCATATTCATTCCACACGTCCCTAAAGAGCATTCGCCACTTCCGCGTTTGCTAGGCCTAGATGCCGAGTATGGCAATCGTTGATCTGGCTTTTTTGACTGAAAACAAATATTTTCTTGTAAATGCTATAAACAAATCGCGATTTTAATATTGGATGATTGCAGAGTTACTCGAATTAAGGAATTAAACAGTGGGTTCAACTTAGCTCAATGTAACGTTGGTTGCCAACCACCCTTGTTTCGCCGCACACCTTCATGTGGGGCAAACCAATTTCGACGAGTGCAACGAAGTTTTGAGTGCGATGAAACGTTTACAATAGAGCCGCAAACCGAACGAAAATTTGCTAGCAAGTTAAAATAAGGTATACGTTTTGTCACCCTAAAAAGCATGAAGTGCTGCGCACAGTTCTTGCAATGAGCAAAGCTGCTCTTAGAAAATTCAGTAGGAGGCTTTCGCGTTTGAAACGAGCACTTTTTATTAAAATAAAAAGTAGCTGATCGTAAATACGCCTACGAATACAGGGATAAATAAAAAGAAAAGGCAGATTTTAAGCTTTTATTTAAAGAACTGTATAAAAGACAAAAACACTTTCCGCACATTACTAGACAGAGGAAGGTTCAAAGTTCAAAGTTCTATGGTCCTGGAGGCTCTTTGAATTTAACCTGAGTACCATGTATAGCATGACGTACATCAAAACAACAATCCATTTAATGCAACACACGAGTCAACTGGTTCCTATTTTTTTAATATACAGATGCAACAATTTGGTGTTTAAGGTCTTGAAAAGTAGCAGGCATACACTATTTGATCGTTTCTTTATCCCGTGATGTGCAGAATGTGCTCCTGTTTTTTTTTTTAGATTGTATAAAATAAATGTATAAAATTTACTTAGTTTTCAATAGACCCCAACCCTAGCGTGATGCTGACAACTTAATATGCTTACTTATTTCGAACTTAGGTTCCAGTATTATAACTATGAGCGAATTTAAGTGTTACTGTATGGTTTAGTGTATTCTCTGACAAAACAGGCTGTATAAAATAAAATTATAATCACTGACCGCTTAAAGGCGCAGGCCATGGGCGATCATGATTAAGCTTCTTAAATTGTGATTTGTTCTCCGGTGTGATATCAGCTGATGCCACTATTTTATTGGCTGTGGAGACGTAATAATGAACTCGGGAATCGCCATATCATGTGTTTTCTGAGTTGTCAGTAGCATAATACCCTTCCTTCTATGACTCTTCTAACAAAACGTTCAGGCGTAAATATTACGGCTAAGGTCACAAACAACGAGTCAATACAATTTCTAAAAAAAAAATAAAGTTGTTAATATTTAAAACAAGTTTGCAAAAAAGTGTCAGAATGTACTGAGAACCATAAAATGTTCCATATACTCAGAACCCAAGCGAAGTTTGACTTTAATGTCTACCGTACTTTGGGCATTGTCGCGCCAGCTACAGGGTTGGGCAGAAATTATACCCTAAAATATATATCGGAACACAAATACTGGGATATATGACAAAGACTTCTGAAATACTGATAGTGTAATACATTTATGAGGTATCCCGATATGTATCAAAAATACATTTAAATATAGAAAACCATTTTGAAAGACAAAGGTAGAAATAAATTTTGCTGTGACAGAAATATAGATACTGACAACATTTGTTTTTAACTACGGTATTTGATGTTATACTTCGTAATACTGGTAGTGTGCGCCCGCTAATGTATAATAAAAAAAAACATATGTGATCCACAATCCTCTAATCAATTATTAAAAAAATTTTCTTTCAAATCAACAAACGATTACTCGCTCTAAGATTTGGCCTGATTTTCTACGTTGACGTCTTTGCGCAGTAAATTAATTTCTCGCAAATTTAACAAGCGGGATTTTGTGTAGTCATAAGGGATGTGAGCAGTAGTTCTAATAGTTTGAAAAAGACTTCCCACCAGAGCTGGAGTGAAATCTGTATCGGCATTTCTGGTCCTTCTAAGAGAAAAGAACGGAGAACTCTAAATCAATTTTGTGTGTTCACAAATAACCTCAAGATGTCACCATGCCCTTGTCCCACCTCGGTACCACTTTCAGAGCAAGTTTATGGTGTCACGGTAGAAGGAAACAGTATTCTGTTATCTGTTGGTTGGACGTGCAGGCAGCGTCTACAATTTCGGAACTTACAAGAATAGTCGACGCTCAAGTCCGGGGCAACATTTGTTTTCTTTGCAAAATAGAGAAGTGGGTTAGTATATTTGGGGAGAAGTTTGCACAATAACAAAACCTCAGTGTGCCCTTCACACCGCCCTCTACCTTCTCAAGACAAAAAAAAAAGTTATCTGGAGCTTTTGTTTGGAAGATGATGGTTTCAAAAAAATGGTAACGAGATACAACGGCCCCTAAAGTATCGCGATACCAGGAACACACCCAAGAATGTATTTCAATGCATAAATGCAAAATACGATTGTGTATCGCAATACAGAAATATAAATACAAAATGTAGTTCTTAATACTATCGCGATACTGCTCATCCTTTATCTGTATGCACAAAGGGAAGATAAAAAGTTGACACTTTTTTTACTCAAATGTAACCACACACGCAAAACAAATTGTATATTGTTTTCTAGTTCAAAACTCTAAAACAATCTCAAATTTGTATTAAGAAATCGAACATTATTATATTACACCGGAGCAATTTTTGTTTCTTTCTTTCTTTGCAAGCTGCGTTGGATAAACAACTGCCACGGTTGGAAACAAACCGGCTCTCGCTGCAGCCTGCCCGCGAAACTCATTTCCTCGAAAAGTGCTTGGACCGTGAGATTTCATTTCCTCCAGCTCACATTAAAACAATCCAAGCAAACAATGACGCTTAAACTGACGACGTTTGGCAAACGGGTTTGTTCTTCCGACAATGTTTTGGGCCATTAAGGTTTGATCAGATACTTCAACTGCAATGCCGACTTAGCAAAACAAAAAGTGTAATTTCTTTATGGAGATTGATTGAAAACACGTTTATTGACCTTATAATGCGTGGAGCGCGCTGCGGAGGTCAGTTAGAAGGAGGATAAGGGATTAGGGAGCGGGGACCAAAGAAGAGGAGAGGAGGAGGAGGGCAACACTTCATGGCTTCAAGGCCTTCGTCGACGACGGAGGGGGAGGCCGTATCCTCTTGGCTGTAGCCGGAAGGAGCCGGTCCCCCACTGGAGGCGCAGTTGGGTCTCTTATGAAGGTGAGTAGTGCCTCCCAGAGCTACAAAGCATGCTTGGGGGATATTGTGGTGTCTGGGCATGCCCAGGCGTTCAGGGATGCGGGTACTGGTGCGTTTGTGATGAGGTCCAAAGCCCGTCGTCGTGGAAGATTATACAAAGGGCAAGACCACATGAGATGGACCAGGTCTGCCTTAGAGTTGCAGTTCTTGCAGATGCCAGAGGCTGTGGAAGATCCAGCCCCGTCGTTCCCGCGAAACCGCTGTAAGAGATGCGGTGTCAGTAGTTTCTCTGTCTGAATTTGCCGAATCATGACGGCTTCCCTACGAGAGAAATGTTGGGAGAGAATCTTAGGGATGGAAAGCGGGTTAGTGGCCATGGAGAGGTAGGCGGCTCGCTGGGCTTTGGTAGAGCGCAAGTCGTGCCAAGGGTTGGCAATTTCCTGGGAGGGGTTTCCTAGAGATGAGGAAGAGGAGGGTCCCTTGGCCAGCGCGGAGAGGAGGTGTGCGCGCGCTAGTCTGTGGGCTTTCTCATTACCGGGTATGCCACAGTGGGCAGGGACCCATCGTATGATGAATTGATGGCCGGACGCTCTCAGAGATGAGACGGCCACCTTGAGCTCGTATAAGGTAGGTCCGGTATATTTGGTGTCCGAGCATATTTGGTGTGCCGCTTGCGAGTCGGTATAAATGATGTGCGTGACTGGTGCGTCTTCCTTTGCCGTAAGAAGTGCGTCTCGCGCATAGTCTGTGATGGCTTGAAGCTCCGCTTGGGTGCTGAGCGGGGGCGTAGTCGTTGTGTGCAGGTGTCGTGCCTGTGCTTCTGTGTTACAGTTGCACCACGCCGTGGCGTAGATAGCGCATTTGTGATCAGCTGGCAGGGATGCATCGACGTAGATCACGTGGGTGCAGTGGTCAAGCGAGCTAATGTACTTTAAGTGCCGTCTTTTGAGAGGGAGGCGCCTGCCGGTGCTCTGTATCCGCTGGGGTAGAGGAGTCCCGTCGGTGAGGACAATGTGTTCCCACGGCGGGGTCTGTTGTGGGAGTTCGGGCAGATCGTGCACGGGGTAGCCTAGTTTGGCAAGGATAGACCGGCCGGCTGGTGTTGTGCGAAGCCGTGCCTCCTGGATGTTGTAGTGCGTGGATACGAGTTCGCTGAGATCATTGATGCCCCCGCAACTCTTGAGCGCGTCTAGGTGTGTGTACCTGGGAAGGCCTGTAATGAGTCTTCGGGCCTCGTTGATAAGTCTGTCTAGAGCTAGCATCTGAGTCCGATTGACTGGATGATAGGGAAGACCATAGAGGAGCCGTGAGACGACAAATGCCTGCACGAATTGCCTCATCTCGCGTTCGCGGACACCGCGGGTGCGTGTTGAGATTCGTCGAAGGACGTGTAGGATCTTTTTACTGATCCAGATGTTTTTTGGAACCATGTGTTGGCTGTGCAATTTTCGTCCAGGTACATGCCCAGGATGCGAATGGTAGATTTCCTGGTGATCGGTTGGTCTCCGATAGAGAGGCTGTACATGTTCTTCTCGGCTTTCTTGGAGGGAGTACTACGGCCGCCGTGTATGACTAAGTATTCAGTCTTCTCTGGGGATGTGCAGAGGCCAACTTCGGTTGCAAAACTGTAGATAATGTTTAGGGCATTTTGGAATATGTCTTCCTGCTGGCCGATGGACCCGTCTGTTACCCAAAGCGTGATGTCATCGGCATATATTGTATGACCGAGTCCAGGCACTGCTTCAAGACGGTGTGGGAGGGTGTGCATCGCCGAGTTGAAGAGAGTCGGTGAGATAACTGACCCCTGCGGTACCCCTACTTTGTTGGGGTGCGTGGTACTAGTGGCTTGGTCTACCTGCACTTGAAAACAGCAGACTACGTACTAAGGCCAACACATGTTATAAAAATGTAGCTGTCATTGATTACGACATAATTTCATTAAGCGAAACATGGTTGAACAGCTCCTTTAGAGCGCAGCTCTTAGGCGCCCGTTTCCGGCCTGAGCGGCGTCGGAGTAGCCACGCGGTGCATTATGGGAAATGTCCCATAATGCACCGCGCAGGACCCTCGTGATGTCACTCGTGACCTCACGTGTGACGTCACGAGGGTGCCGCGCGGTGCATTATGAGACATTTCTTTTGATGCAACGCGCGGGGAGGGGGAGGAGAACGAGGGGGAGGGAGGACGAGGGGGAGGGGAGGAGGAGGAGGGGAGGAGCTTGAAACATGAGGGGAGGACGAGGTGAAGGAGGAGGGGAGGAGGAGGACGAGGAGTGACAGGGAGGATGAGGATGTGAGGAGGAGGGAGGAGGGATAGCAGGGAGGATGAGGATGTGAGGAGGAGAGAGGAGGGGTATACCCTAACCTCAGTACCCTTCCCTCAGTACCCTCGCCTCAGTACCCTTCCCTTTACAGGGTGTTGTAAACGTCTTTCATTTTTTTTCATCACCTGATTACTTTTTTCCAGCATATACTGTATTTCGTAGAGATCGGAACTATGATGGCATGTCGGCGAACTTCGGGGGTGGCGCACTTATTACTGTAAAAAAACATTTGCAGGTGGTACGGTCATTGATCTTGAATTTAGCGATGAATCTGTCTGGGTGGAATAACGTTTTCTGACTCCAACTTGCTCATTGGTACGTTTTACTTCCCGCCGACCCTTGATGTCACCGGATTTTCGGAACAAATGAATCTTCTTTGTGATCAACTAGAAGTAGAAAAATACCGTATTCTTATTCTAGGAGATTTTAATGTCCCTGAAATAAACTGCAATTTAGAGTACCCGTTCTCTACTTCTGGTTGTGTAACATCGAAGGTGAACGTGTTCAAGCGTTTAGGCGTTCAATGGCTGATATTTAACTGTTACCTTTTTTCTGTTCCCCCATAATAGATATTATTTGTTGCAAGTGCCGTGTGTTTCTTGTGTGTGCTTCTTTTGACTATGTGCATCGTTATTTAGGCTACTAGCTCTTCATGAGCACGGAAAATAAATGAATGAGTGAATGAATGAATGAATAACTAACATAAAAAGAAGGCTCAATAATGAACTCAAAGCCCCGTCTAAACTTCACCCAGATGGAGCTAAGACTGACTCGCATAACGCGGCTATTATATTAGTTCCTACATTATCACCCACCTGTCCTTTTATCATCCGCCTACTTTCAGTTTCAGACTCCGTTTCTATGCATGTGTTTTTTTCTAGGCCTCCAACCTAACCAAGCATCACCGAAAGATCGCATCCTCTATGAGAACGCCCAAGAACGAGCGGCCTACCAGAGCGGCCGAGGTCTATACCTGTTGATCGGTCAACGCGGCTTCGTTGCCACAGGACGACGGTCCGAGATCTCAGTGCCCCCTATTGGCCTCAGACATATTTTCGCTTATTCCCCCGGTTTCTCCTCCTCTTTCCTACCCCAGTTTCTCCTCTCTCCAACGCTCTTCCAGCCTCCCTCTCCCATCATCTCCCGAGTCGCTTCCTGCTCCAATGCGTCTGTGCATCAACCCTCACGGGAGCGTGGCTCTCCGAGCACGGCCGCAGCCAGCCAAACATTACGCGTCGGACGGCTCGACTCAGTCGTCTCGGGACGGCGAGTCATTTCGCGCTCAGCGTGGCGACCGGAGTGTGGGGAAAACGGGATTGCATCTCGCGAATTGCGGATAGACGTCAAGATTTAGGGAGGAAGCTTAGAGGGAAAGAAGGCCTCGAAAGGAGAAGGAAGGACGCGGAGGCTGCGAGGTCGCGGTGCTCCCGCGAACCAATTAGATCGCGGTCGGCACGCTAATTTGTGCTGCCTGCGCGCTCATTCAGACTTGCGGCTTCCGAAAAAGGTCCGGCCATCTGCACTAGGCTCGGAACAAAAGGCGACGAGATGATTGTGGACCCGCAGAGCATGAAGCCCGACGACGCCACGTGGGTTCTGACGTCATCGTTTGTCATCTTCACTATGCAGACGGGTGAGTCGTTTTAGTGGTGAATTTTGCCATGGCTGCCAAGTGGTGAACTAACACCAAGTGGTACACTTAAATCGTAATTTTATATATATATATATATATATATATATATATATATATCACTTTAACAGACCTTAAAAGCAGTGTTGAGAATAAAAATCCAGATGACTTGAATCACAACCTAAATCATGAACTAAATAGTGATTTTGATTCGAGCAGTTTTACTATGGTCATTTAAAGCAAGGCTTTCCCTTAAAAATAATTCCGGAAATAACCTTTATTGGCGCTTTTTATCATTTAGTGTTTTATGTGCCGATAAGACTCCCTGAAGAAGGGGAGCAAAGGGGACAAATGACAAACAGAAATCTCCAAACACAACCAGGCGACTGGTGCGCGACCGAAAAAATCCGCCTCGTTAAGGGATTCTTGTCGTCATCCTTGTTCAGCTCGCTTGCTATTTTGCATTAATTGCACTATCATTATCATTTTTATGTGCATTTGTTTTTATTTATATCAAAGAATCATCAAGCAAGAAACATTTATATCAGGACGAACACGACTAAACTAAATTGCTCTCCAGGGCAAATCGGTCATTGAGCTTTCTTTCTCAGGAAATAAAAAACCTCAAACCAATCTCTACAAAACTAGGGGTCCAACGCTTGAAAACCGATTTAATTCTTCTTCAGGAGCGGCTATACTAATTCTTTGAAGAGCAGTAACTTCTACGATTGTGTTGGTGTTTTTGTTTTTCTTCGTCTAAAACTTATGAAGCACCCGACACACCATATTCAACCCAGAATGAACACAATCCTGGCCGCCTGGCCAAAATCTTCGAGAAACATTCCGAATCAAGGAACCTCTATCTACGGCTTATCTTCAGGAATGGGTTTGCACCAGGTATCTACGGACTCCCGAAGATGCACGAGTTGAACATTTCATTGAGGCCCATTGTAGAATGTTGACCTCACCGCTTCGAGAACTATTCAACTACCTGCATCGCACGCTTTCCCCTATCGCTGGATAAACAGATACCTACGTATGTAACGGCGGCCAATTTGTGGAACTTGTTTCGCAAATGAAGGTAACCGCTGAATATACCGTCGTATCCTTCACTGTGGTCTCTCTTTTCACAAGCGTTCTTGTTCATCTGGCGTTCACCACGACGTAAACTGCCGTTGAAAAAGGCAAGACAATGAGCGAGAGGACAAAACTCAGCGTGGATGACCTGTGCCGCCTCCTTGGATTATGCCACAGCAGCACGTACTTCAGATCTAAAGGAGAACACTTTAAGCCGACGAGCTGAACAGCAATGGAAGCTTCCATTTCCGTCGTTATGGAAAACATAACGACTATGGAAGACATCGAACAACGTGCCCTGAGGTCTTTATCTGCAAGCCCTAAAGTGTTCCTTCCGCTATATCTATGACTGCTTCTGTATCGTAAAAAAGTCACACATGGACAGTTTTCTCGCACACCTCGATTCCATCGAGCCCGCCATCCAGTATTGGTGAATGCCAGAACAACAATACTCCGCCTTTCCTCGGTGTAATGGTCAAAAGAAAAGATGAAGTACTCGAGCTTTCTGCATACTGGAAGCCAACTCACACGGGACGTTGCCTCCGGTTTTACTCAAATCATCCGACGAGTCACAAAACATCGGTCGGTATCGACACTCCTATCCAGAGCGAATACTTTCTGCTCCTCCGAGACCGACAAAAAAAACTTGAAGATAAAACTGTCATTGTAGATCTTAAGAGCAACGGCTACATCAGCAGCTTTTTCATCGTGTTGCCCGCCATCAAGGTTGCACTCATCGGCGTGCGCAACAGCAAGAATAAAGAACTGCACCCATCAGCGTGCCCTATAGACGCTTTACAGACGCGCCATATTCCAGCCGCCATTGGTGACCTTCTCTTGTTTTACCGATATGCCGAGTCACTGAAACAGGCCCTTAAGAGCGTCCACGAAGGCCAATGCTGGGGAGAAGGACATCGTGGAATATAAAATGGTAAGAACCTGTCCTGATGTGGTAAAGATTAAGTGAACTAAACGGAATAAGAGGAAACAAAAACTGAAGGTTGTCTATGGTGGCATGCCTAGCTTCTGCAAAGCGTCTATATAAATGGTACAATTAAAGCACTGGCACGCGTTCTGGCAAAAGATGAAAGTCAGGCTGCACGCAAGACTATGTCAAAACTTATGCCACAACCAAAATATCGCCCGCTCCCCCATTTCTTGAAGAAAAGAAACAAGGAGTCGTATTCATAATTCTACACTCTGATTGCACCGCTACATACATCGGCGAAGCAAAGAATTTCCACGAAAGGCTTCTCCAACACAAAAACGACCTGCGCAAATATGACCACGTGCGCAGCGCTGTTGCGGAACATTCTTCCCCCAAATAACATTGAGTCGACTTCAAGTACACGTGTATCCTTGACGACGAGAGTAACCCCCATCAGAACTTTTTTTATTCAATCATGTCCCATCCAAAAAACATCAGGCAACATAAATAGACCTTTGGGCGCTTTACCAACCCTATTTGGTCTTTTTCGCGTCAGTTGAAACGTGGTGGTGCCAGTGTGCAAATAGCCCCCAATCACTTTCGGCTCTGAACTAGACGGCGGGTTTCGCAGTATTTTCATAATCAAATATAGACACTATCTTCTGGAAATTACCACTTATTGTACTGTCGGACTTAATTCCCTCTTATGATAAAAGAGTGATGAGTAAAAAATTTGAACTATACGTGAACCTGAAGAGTGCCGGGGATACCCAATAGATGGTGCCACCGAGTTTGTTGATCAACAGAAATGGGCGAATACATAAACGCTCTACGTCACGTGAGAAAGAAAATGAAAACATCACCAGAACTGTAGAAGTTGCAGCTCTTAAAAGAATTATAGCGGCCCCTGAAGAAGAATGAAGTCGGTTTGAAACGTTGGGCCCTTAGTTTTGTAGGGATTGGTTGCATTTTTTTTCTACTTTCTACGTTTTTACCCAACCGGACAGATATCTGTCAAATGTTCAGTTTTAAGTTTTCTTTTTACCTTCAACTTTGTACGTCAGTTCCATAATGTGCTATATAAAAAAAAATCAGAACGTGAAAAAAAAGCTAGAAGGAGTGTTTTATTGAAAGCAAATCAAGTCACGAAAAAAGCAAATTAGGTGTTTTTTTTTCAGCTAACCAGAATTGTCAAGTTGTTTTTGTTCTGTAGGGCTGGGGTTACATCAGTAAAAGTTGTAAACAATGCTTTAAATCTATAGTAATTCTTTTTTTTTCTCTCAATGTTATCAGTGATCGTACAGGTTGATCAGTCAATATATTATGTATAAAAATACATCTAGTGATAATATAAAGTCACTCCTTTTTATCTACAGTGATTTAAGTCAAATTAATCTGAGTTAAATAAAAAAACATGACTTAAAATCTGGCTGAAATCAAAAATATCTGAATGAAATCAAATAAACTCGGATATTTTAATAATAATATTTATCATTTTGTTTAGAGGTAAACTCCTACATTTGCAGGTAATAAAATTAATGACTTTCTGAAATCTATACATAAAATCTTTTTCTTTCAAAAAGATTTTTGGGCGGAAAATTAAGGTTCTAACTGAAGCTATTCCTGTGACAGCATCGACCTTAGCATTCTGTGCTAACAGTGAGCCACGCCGATGCCAAACAGTGTCTGACCTTACTTTCGCCGTCAATGTATCGTGTGGCTAGTACAAAGCTGACAAGTAAATTTGGTATTGAAACTGAGTGATATATTTAAATATCTGTCAGTGGCGAAGGTTTAATGCTCAGCAATAAGCACTCGCTGTGCACTCAACGAGTCGGCTCACAGAAAAGCTTGAGATAAAATATTAACATACCAAAAAGCAACAAAACACCAAGCCGTAGCTTCAGTTAACGCGTTTAAAAAGAAAACAGGTTGATATACTCAACTTCGTTTGTATTAGTTTATTTTTATTTTTTTCCTATTAACATATACTTACATGATCCCTTTGAGGTCACTGACGCTATTGTTCTGCTTGCAAGCTTTTCACTACAACTTGATATTCTTGCATGCGTCTTTTTATAAGGAGGCATGACTACATATAACATGACTGCTCGGATTACCACACCACTTACCTTTGAAAGAGAAGCTGGATATTAAAATACAGCAACCAGGACATCGTTCTATCGACGTCATATGTAGCACTACTTGCTTAAGTTTGCTCCCCGTAAACATAGCTTGAAATTAATTCAAATATCTTTATTATTACCCTTGTTACTAATTTGTTTTTTTTTAATCTAGGTTTTGTTTATCGTTTTAAGGCGTACAGTGTTATACCCTAGAAATAAGAATAGTAATAATAATAATAACAATAATTACGATAATAATGACAATGATAACAGTTTTATTTACCATGTAAGTGCGGTGGGAGCTGAGTATGAAAAGTCGACCAAGGCAGCTTGACTGGACCTCAGCCCCCTCTAGTACCAGGCAGGGCTAAGGAAAGTAAAATGGAAGAACACGAGAAATCGTACAATAATACAAGGTACTTCCATCAAAAAATGTAATTAAAACCACAAAAAAAGAAACGACAACAGTGATGTTTTCCTATACTAAGACACAGTTATTGGATAGCAAAACATAAAGAGAAAAAAGTTAACAAAATTATTTTAGCATAATTTAATAGCACAAACAAATTAGCTTTCCATGCTTTCGTACATTGCGCGAAGTTTAGTGTACCTGCATGTGTATATATCAAAACTATCAAGGTGACCCAACAAAACCTACGTGGAAGAATAACCTTCAACAACCATCAACGAGGCTTCACTTTACCACTAACGGGAATTTCATACTGTTATCATGTGACGTGTATAGAAGCTTAACCATTATACATCACTATCAATCTGGAGGCCAAGGTATCGTGAATGAATAAATATACACACAATTTTATTTAAAGTGCGGAAACAAAATGTGTATTCTCCTTACACACTCCTCAAAGAATCCAAGTGTTAAATTGGTTACGAGCAAGCCAAACCAACTACGAACCTGAAGTTTGTTCCTATGTGTATTGTAACTATTATAATGTTTGCAGTTCGTATGCGCGCTTTAATAGGAGAGGAATAAAGGTGTAGAAGGTTTTGAACACTACACTAACGAACCGAGATAGAGAAAAAATACATTGCACATAATCCTCATTATGTGTTTTATACCTTCAAATAGGCCTTGCTACGTGCCGAGTTTTTTGAGTTGAGAAGAACACTGGGAACCTACTTGAGCTACTTCCTAAGCAATCGTATAGCTATAGAATTAGGACCCTAAGTTTTCACGCTTTCTCTGCTTCTTACGTTCCGTGTGATAATAGAATGCGCACCTCTAGGGTTTGGTCTCCTCGAGTCCGGGTGCGTATCCAAGATGAACGAAGTGAACATCCTGATGAAGAACGCCGTGGACGTGGTTCTGGGCGGCCTCACCTACTGGGCCGTGGGCTATGGCCTCCAGAACGGACGCGGCCCAGGCACCAACCCCTTCTGCGGCGTCGGCTCCTTCTTCCTCGACGCAAGCTCCGAAGTGATGGGTGAAGAATTCGCCATGTTCATCTTCCAACTGTCTTTCGCCACTACGGCCACCACCATCGTCTCCGGCGCCATGGCCGAGAGGACCAACTTCCACGCGTACATGTTCTTCTCAGCGCTAAGCACGCTCATGTACTGCATTCCGGCGGGTTGGGTGTGGAGCAAGCATGGCTTCCTCAACAAGCTCGGCGTAATCGACTTCGCCGGCTCCGCCTGCGTGCACCTGCTGGGAGGCACGTCCGGTCTAATGTCGGCCATCATGCTCGGACCAAGACTCAAGTGGGACAGGTCCCGGAGGCCTAGGATGGGCAACCCTACAAACGCCATGATTGGAGCCTTCACGCTCTGGTATATGTCTTCGCTCCCTGCTTTGTTGCCCTTTCCAATCTGATAACGCCACTAGAAGGAGTTTTGTTAATATCATTGGGTAGTAACCTCGAAGGCTTGTTCACCCACTTGCGTTTGATTGCGCTCGGTTGCGTTATGTTTCTGTCTAAGCTTTTACGAGTAGATAACACACTGTCGTCATTTATAGGGTAGCCCTGGAACGTTCCCCATTTCCGTATCGCTATACTGAAGGCTTTTACAGTATTTGCCAGCTCAAATCTACGCACCATCTATAAAAAATGGTTTCTTCACACACTGTCAGTATTATTTAGAGCCCGCGGCAAAACATATAATCCGTAAAAAAGTGTTAAAATATACGCGCAGGTTGGAGATGTTCCAGGGCCACCTAATTGATTGTGCCAGTGTGTTCTAACGTCGAAAGCAATTACAAGGGAAGAAAACGGGCTTGGTCGCACTCAAACGCCGATGTGTGAATACGGCCAGTCTCATCCGGCTTCTTGCGTAGTATTTAAGTTGGTAGCGAGCATCTAGAACATAAAGGCGACAAACCGAGCTCAAAGCACTTCTTGTATTCTACTTCTCTGGTAGTCACGCAATGCCCGTAAATTGCTAAAAAATATATATATATATATATATATATATATATATATTTTTGCATATGTTATTGTATTGAGCCCACCTAACAATATGGTACGTTCGAGTAGTGCTGAGTAAAATGTCGCACTGACAAAGGATCAGGTAAGTCGTGGGTCAGCTCGTCAGCTAGGCGGGGTTGTAATGCTAGATGCGCTTTTCTGTCCCTTTCCTCTAACACTTATAGGGACCACAATATACTTCCCCCGGGGTAATATATTTTATATTTCTGTCTTCGTGCGTGCTTTGTTTCACGGTAAGTGTAGCAAGCTCGCCACTTAGCAGGCTATAATATAATATTTCTAATTCAAGTTATCTAATGACCAGATCACCATTAGTCCTTCGCATTTAGTATTGCTTCTTCTGAGCACGCGAAGTGATACTCACTTTAAGTATACCGTACGCTTAGTGGCGCAGAAACATAACCTGGCACGCATACGTTTCAGCCTGTTCACAAATTGTGTCAGAGTACGTCCAATGACGGAAGGAAATGAATAATGAGTGGTTTGACGTGCCCCACTTTGGCAGATGGATGTGGGCATTACGATTGTAGTTTATTTTTCTCAATGTGCAAAACATCAATGCATGGCGATATTTCAATCAAAAGAAGCGCATATTTGAGACCAGCGCAAATTGTGGCTTGAGTAATGTAGCGCTTATTATTTTATATAATTTACTGTGCAAAATGTGATCAGACGAACTAGGCTCAACTTAGAGAGGAAACAAGGCCACGCACGGTGTTGTTTATTTTGACGCACAATTTTGTACTTAAAAACCAACATTTTATAAACGGCAGTTTTTGTTTCCTGAATCGGCACCTATCGTAAATCGTAAAAACCTATATTTCCCCTAAACCTTGATGTTGTCAAGTGTTCATCACTTAGAAACACAACACTATTATTGGTATACCGCAGTTAAGATCGTTGTTATGCTCACGGCAAGTAGCTCATCGGCCCCACTGCAAGTCTCATCAGGTTATCGACCATGCATGTTTGTGTTGCCAATCAACAAAGTGAAAATTTGGTGCCATTCACTTTCAAAAATGCTAAAGGCATCCTCGAACAACAAATGGGGTTGCGCGGTTTATTGCCTGCATAGTTCAGCAAACGGCCGCACTATATGGCCCACATTTCACTTAGCTAAAGCTGCAACGGTGAAACATCATTCTATTCCAAAAAAAAAGTTCGGATCGGGTTCCTCGTCACCTTTAAAACAGATCCAGTCTAAAATATTCCTGTCCCAAGCACGTTGTTTCGGGCTCTGGGTCTGGAGATGCACATTTTAACGCGACAGCGTTAAGGAGCAAGTGTCGCACAAAAGCCAACCTCGGTGAAGTTGTGACGGGAAATTCCTGATAGGTCGATGGGTCATGACGTCACAGCCGCGTAACCTCACGCAGGAATTTAAAAAGCACACAACTCTCATGCGGGTCATGACGTCACGCGTGGAATGAACGCGATTAAATAACATGACATGTAATGCGAATTAAAGGTTGCTGCATGTCTAAAATGATTTCAATTTATAAAGTAATAAATTTGCCTTAAAGCAAAATTTTGAGAATTTCAGGCGGGATTAGAACCCACGACCCTTCGACTAGGAGCCAGACACGCTACTGTCTAGGTCACGCAGAGACGCTTGTGCGACTTGGGAACGAGCAGGAGTTTATGTGTTCAGCTATCGCATTCTACTTATGAAGGCGAAGCCTAAGCGACATTCAAGTTTTTACTCCCTGTGCGATTCTTTCACATTTGTCGATTAGTACTGATAGCTATACTCCCCAAGCCGTTTTCTATTTTAATCACATGATGCTTTTCGTCACTGGAGTTACAGAAAGAAGAAACTAAGTTTAACCAGACAGTAGACGTAATCTCTTGCGCCTCATCGAGAATTTAAAAAAAGCTTCACTAACAATTTCAAACAGCGTGAAATTTTGTAAGTAGCAGATGGCATGTCTCTTTCATCGACGTTTGCTTCTGTCCACACAGGTGGGGCTCGTTGGTCTTCAACAGCGGCAGCACCTTCGGAATTTCCGACGAGAAATGGCATTTCGCAGCCAGGTAAGGCGGTATAATATTAACGAGAACCCACTTTTTACCTATTCATTACTAAAACATCTGTGTATCTAGAGCCATTATCAGGAATTAAAAAAAAGATGCACGCAAAATTATCACCCTTCATCAGATAGCGGGAATGTCTTGGTTCCTGGTGTCTGAAACAACAGTGAAACCACAATGCGCTTCTACACCACTCTCATAAGAGTAATTTTCCTGTTTAATACATAGCACGTAAAACCCAAAATGTAGCACGAAGCCTCAATAAAAGCAATAATTGTACAATTTTAGCACGAATTGAAGTTCCGCAATGAAAGCTCTTTAACTTGTAAATTTAAAGGATATATCACTAAAACCAGGCAACCACTTTTACTTGCCGGTGTAAATGCACGTCCATGTGGGCGTATCTTTACGCACTAGTGTGAACATAGGTGCGCGTAGGTGTGTGTGTTTTTTTTTTTTTGTTTTTTTTTTTCTGGAAGATTATACGTACATATAATGTGTGTGTTCCTTGAGGGCATGCGTCCTAGGTTTCAAACGTGCAATAACTAATCAACATCTATACCAAACGCTATTGTTCCATTTATAAGCATATATATTAGCTTATTTCAGCTGTTGAATGTCAGCTACGTGATAGAGCACATGAATGCCTTGTTTACTGCCGTTTCCTGTAAAACAAAAAGTTGAGTAAATTCTCCGTTTTGGTTGAATCTAGATGAAACTTTTAAAATGGGAGGAGAGCTGATTTTAGAAATGAAGACGTTAATATATTGCTCGAGTGTATATAGCGCAACAAAATATGGCATGACCTTTTTTTTCAGAATTGACCCATACAGGTGGTCGTCCCACACCTAATATAAGATGTGCGACAGTACCTTTTAGAAATTGGCAACTTAAGACAGCACGTGGCCATATTGGAATACTAAGAATATATACTGAAGATTTCCTCCGTCTAGAAAAAGCAGACAAAAACCGACGATCGTGCACTAGCATTAAATATGTCGCACGCTGAATTTGTGTAGCATCGTGTATATTGCCGTAAGCAGACTTGTGCCCGTTACTTGAAAATTTAACAGATTACAACTGCAAATTACCGAGCCTCAAATGTAATGGATTACCGTTACAAATTATTTTCCCTGAAAAGTAACAGACTGCTTTAGTTCTCACTTTACAAATTACTTTCACGTTACTTTTCCCGTAGACTTCTCAAGAGAGCAATAGAAACAACTTTGTGGTTTTCAAAAATGTCCTGCAACACAACTTTCCTTTCATCCATGTAAAAATAAAACATTTCATTTAAGATAAAGAATGTAGAAGACACGAATAACGAGTAATTAAAGTAATTCGTTACAATTATATGTAACGAAATTACATTACAAAACTACTGCCACAAAAAAGTAACGTGGCAATTATAAAATTACTTTAAGAAGTAACGGATTACAAGTAATCCGCTACCTGTAACGGATGACTTTCCAAGTCTCGCCGCAAGTACGTGTTTATGTGCAGAGAGAACAAGTGTGTACTAGTATACCTTTCTGTGCGAGAACAAACGGACATGCACGTGTCTGCCCAGTTTGCCCGTCCTCGCTTCATTATTTTACGTGTGCGTTCACACATTTGTCTGTGCGTGGGCATATTATTAGAGTGTAATCGGAAGTGCTTGGTCTTTACTCACGTGCTCTCAATAATTGGTCTAATCAATTGAAAAGGCAGCAATATAGACGACAGCTTTTAAACAGCGCGAGGTCGGTCTGCTCTAGTGCTGCAAAAAAATATCAACGTTTTAAGCGGTATTCACTCCGGCGCGCGCATCACGCTACGAAACTGTCAGGCTTCTACGATGCATCCCTATGACGTTAGGTACTCGGCGGAGGAGGGAGGGATGCTCGGGCGGCATAGACAATCTTGGTTTGGCGGCGGATCATTATGTTTTCAATAACATTTGGTCGTTAATCTCTTTGGGGCCAAATTTAGAGCTTGCTAAATTCGTTTGCGGTGGTATCAAGTGTGGAAGCCGCTCAATCTGACTGCAAACATTGACATCCCTCCCCCCGGCACCTCGTCGGAGTGAACGACGAAGCTGATGAAAAAACTGCACCTGCTGTCGACGTCCCACACACCCCTGCGCGGACTCCTCGGCCGTGTGAATACCGCTTTAGATGAGAAATTTAGCCATTGCAGTACGACTGTTAGCCTGGGGGCATTTAACCCGCCTCGTGCAGTAGTGATAGCAAGACCGCCCATCGGTACGATGTTCATTCAAATTGTAGCAGGAATGGACAGTTTTCGAATCCAGGATCTCTGGGTCTTGCAGCACAAATGTTTGCTCCACGTTCTCTGAGATGTCGTGAGCTAACAGGCTCGGAGGCGTACCACCACCCCCCCCCCCCCTCCCCCACCCCCTTGCCTCAAACGCTTTAATACATAAAATGTAGTTTCGAATTGTCAAACAATACACATTTGAAGCGTCAAAAGAAATATCCAGACACACATTTGTATTCACGACATCCTTCACGCCCCATGTTGCAATCATTTACGTTTATCGAATCTGCTCTGCACTCCGTTTGTGCATAACTTGGCAAAGAGTGAACGCTACAGCCCAAATCAACAAATCACGGCGTAAATAATTGGGTTGTATGTATGTTTGTACAGCCGGAAGTTAGACTGCCCCAGTGGGCGTCTGGTGTCTCAGCCGTAGATGAGCAATTTAGCCAGTGCGGTATACAACCGCTAAGCTGAGGTCTTCAACCTACACCACGCAGTAATGGTGCACGACCGCACGCCGGTACGATGGTCATCCAGATTGAAACGGGCAGGGGTGGGGATCGAACCCAGGATCCCTGGGTTTTGCAGCGCGAGCTTTCGCTCCACGTGCTCCGTGCTGGTGTGTAAATCACAGCCTCTGCTTGAGGCACGTGACACAGTTCCGCTGGAATGCACTCTACATACATGTGGATAGCTGTCTCGTGCTTCGCTCCGCTGTTTTAAGTGGCTCACAGAGGTTAGTGCGTTCGCTTTTTGTCGGTTCATGCCGAAGCGGAGTATACAGAAATTTAAATAACCATAGCAAATACGACTGTTTGTCAAAATCTGGGGCACCGTAATGTAGTAAAGGGTACTGAAGTAAGATAACAAGAGACTAGAGGGAAATGCAGATACATAAAAGCAACTACCAACCTCTCCACGAAACCGAGGAAAACACGAGGCAGGTTCTGCCGCCAATACAAATAACTAAATGACAGCGTTGCGAGGGACACATTCAGAAGGTTTCGCTCATGAATGGCGGAGGATCTTTGAAGGCTTCCTAGAGGTGGCGTGATGTGGAAGAAATGAAAGCAAATCACCGTACGAGGAAGCCCATAACATGTACAAAGGAACGTATGACATCAACTAAAAAAAAATTACGTTCAGTCAGATTTCACCAAATTAATAATATCACAAGTTCGAGTTTTAAAATGCTTGAAAACGAAACTAAGATGGGAAATAAACTCTCTGTACAGTTAATGAGCAATCGCTTAGTACTTCCAACGCAACAGAACACCAATTAAAGGACCTTTCGAAAATACATTTTCTTGTCTTGCGTCCGGTTTGTTGTACTGATTTTGTGTTACAGTAAACTCTAGACGAGGAATGAATGTTCCAGCAAGGTCTGATTACGATTTAACTCAATTTTCTGTATTCGATTTTTGTGGGGTGTGCTCCTATGTTCTCTCTTCTTTGACTGCGTTTATTTTCGGCTTTTGTTTCTTAATATTCCCATATAGTTTTTTTTTTTTTTTTTTTTTTACTATCCCAGATTGCTTTTGCCTGAGAGGGACCGCAGCTCGTGCCCTCGAGGTGACTGGTGGCCGCTGAAAGAATTCCCCTGGTCCGGAATTTTTGCGGCGACCACCAGTCGCCTAGAGGACGCGAGCTGCCCACCGTTTCAGGTGGAAGCCAATTTCTTCAACTCAAATCTACTCCACCTCGGGTGCTTCCCATGAAACGCATTGTATAAATCACTAACCGAGTTGACGACGCTACAAAGAGTGATATCAGCATAAGAAACCTAATTATTAGTGTTCCATCACATACTTTATTTGTTGATCAGAATAACTTTCGGCGTCAACATTCGCAGAACTCCACTGCAGACCGCAATGATTGACGTCCTTCCTACTTTGAGGGGACATTGGCGGGCGGGTGTACGGGGGACGCCAAACTGAATACCATATTGCACCGCACTCACCTTCTCTGCAACTTGGAAAGGTAACCATATCGAAATAATCACAGTGCGTGGATTTGTTGCAGATCTGCTGTATCAACCATCAACTCATCCATTGGTGGCGGTCTTGTAGGCACCATCGCGACGTAAGGCATCACAAATCTAGATGCTCGGTCATATTTACATTGTGCGAGATTGAGTACAATACTAATCATTCTTGTTTTTACGCAGATATCTTGTCCACCGCAGCTTTGATGTTGAAGAGATCATCACGTCTATACTTGGATCCCTAGTTTCCATAACCGGTATAAACCAGTTTCCATTTTTCACATAAAAACTTTTAGAACTTTTGCCAAACTCCAATTCAGATCATTTGTTGTGACAGTATGTTAATTTCAAGTGCTCCGTTGATGCTCCTATTATAGACAAAAAAATTAATTTCTGAACGCTTATGAAAGGTTATACAATATCGTTTTTAAAGTCATAATTGACCACGTACCAACACATTCCTGCAGCTCACTCCTTCCGCCAAGCACAGCAATTCACAGAGGGAGCTCGGCGAGTGACAAAATCGAGTAAACATTTCGATTTATAAAGGCAGTAAGTGTCGTAACATTCAGCATCACATCACCTTCTGAACGTCGTGCTGGATGTCACAGCGTGGCTTGATTTTATGGCGAAAAGGTATTATTCGTTTTTGGTCTCGTCACCTCGCCGAGTTCATTCAACAAATTGTAGTGGTTGGCGTTCTGAAAACTTAGTTAGAAAGAAAACGCACGGGTGTTTTTTGGAGTGCAATATTATTATTTCGAGTGGCTGTTCTCCGCCATGCCTTTCACCATAAGTTAGAACTCATATTATACTGCAGAATGACGGGGCCAACCAGGCAGTGCGACAAACTCAACGTTATGACGTTTGTCATCTTTCTGCTCCTGCGTTTTTTGGCCAATCAAGAACAGTAAAAGCGGCGTGACCTTGCACTTTTAGTTTGTGGCCATGTTTTTGTATATCTTCCCCTAAGTGTTCGCTACCTCATAAAGGGGCGGAGTGTAATACAATGCGGAGGATGATGATTTTTAAGGCGAAAGCCTTACTTGTCCCATTACGCGAAACGCAGTCGGCGTTGTCCCTGAAAGATGGTCATAAAACTACGTCATCAAGCACGCGCCTCAGAAATAAAACACAAAAAAATTATAGCCACTCAGATGCTTCATCACGGTAGGTGGCGGGGCGCTCAATTTCAAAGTGGACGCGCCTCAGAATTAAAATACAAAGAAAAGCACAGCAACGCATATGCTTTGTCACGGAAGCCGTCGTGAGACCGGCGGGGATCGCCACGCCTGCGCCGTGGGAGAGTGTGATGTCACCGCCGGAGCGCTGTGTGAGAAAGGAAGGGGTGGCGCGCTGCTTGTAAAAATGCGCTGCGTGTAGGAATGCTTTCGCATTCCTAAACCTTAGCAGCCTTAACTGTCTTCGGCAAGTTTTCGAGTGTGTCCTTTAATTTCTTCATTTGATTTAGAGTATCTGAACACATCAATTTGTCAGTAAAAGTTTTTTATAAAACACGCTTTGCTTATTGGCTACTGAATAAATTATATATGTTCAAATATAAGCAAAATTCTAGCGCACACTTTTTTTTCTGACACAACGTTTATCATTTTTCGGGCCCACTTGGTCGCAAAACTAGCATACTGAGAATCGCATATGAAATATTCTATAATCTCTGGCAGAACCAACAATGCGACAGGTTGTCATTTTCAACTGGTTTTACTCGCTTTTCTTTACTAGAGTCACGATATTTTGAAAACGCTTTACAGCTCGCGGAAATCGGTTTAACGGGAACCTAGCATCTGATACCTCTTTTCGGACGTGGCAGTATCAACGCGGTTTGTTACTGCTTTTTTGCCACTTACATCTACAATACATAACAATATTTGATGTAGCACTTCGGATGATAGGAACGATATTTCTGAACTGATGTCCTTCATTTGAAAAACGTTTCAGTTTTAATATCTTGTGCTTTGAAATCGTGGATCTGTACCCCCGAGAGTAAATAAGAAATTTATTGACAATAACTTATTTTATCCAATATTTGCCAGAGCCAGACATCATTATTCCTTTTTAAACTAGCATATTTATAATTCGTGTTTCTTTCCCTCATTCTGTCCCAGATTTGGGCTCAGTATTTCACGTTATGAATCGGCACGCCTGGGCTCATACATAGAGCAATCAATTATATATATATATTGCACGAATTAAATCGACTGATGTATAAATAGGTTGCCGCATGGTCATAAAAACAGGACAAAATTGTCATAGCTAATTGCCACAGAAAGAGTTCAGATATTTTTTTTACCATATATTTTGTATTAACTCGAGAGCTCACTAGTTTTATAAAACTAGGTGTTCAAAATGAGCTTCAATAAGTGGACCTCAGAACTTCGACGGACGCAATAGTAAGTAATGCAGTAGTAAACGATATTAACATTAACGAGCGAGCGGAGAACCACTCACACGCGTACAACATAACACTGTGGCCCGACCACGGCGAAACAAAAAACCAGGAAACTGGAACACGCCGCTGAGCTATCCGTTCTTTTCTGTGAGAAAAATAGCTCGACTGACAACCCTCTAGTCGCTCTTTTGGGACATAAGAGTCGTTCCATGCAGGGGCGGCCGTGAGAATATTCGCGTCTTGAGACGGCCGACGCGCACTTGGCATTATTCTTATCTTGGACAGCATGCACATCAGACGAATAATTTGTCCGGCTGAAGTACTACAATGTTTTGGATATACGCGAAAAGCAGATATGGCACCATCGACCTTTTCAAGGGGCCAACCTTGGCTACACTGGAAAGGTACAATAGGCTCATAAATCACCTTATACTTCGTTTCACGTAAGGTCCGACCGCAGCTAAAGCTATAGACCAACACAGTGTTTCCAAACAAGCCCGCTTTGCCCACACCAGGTGTAGGCACTGCGCGTGCGCAGTACCGACAGCAGCGCCACTGCAGTGGAGTGACGTCAGTTAGTCGAGTGGGTCTATACGATCCGATGGAACGAATTAAGCAGCGCCAAATGCGCGTCGTCATCAGTGGTTAAACTGACCACGCACAGGAAAAGCGTACGATCATGCCGCAATAAATCTGCGTCATTGGTTCAGCCGGTGATACAAAGAAGACGAGTGCCATGACGATACACTTTCGGCGCTACTTGATGTGAAACGGAGATTTGTTCAATTGCATATCACAACCACATTCCACCGCCTGGTTGAATTTTCAAAAAAAAATAGGCTTCACTCTTCACGTTTGAAAACACCACGCAAAACAAAACGTGACGTCAATTCTAACTTTCAATAAACCTTCTCTCAATTTCCTCTTTTTTTTTTTGTTCTTGCATAGCACGGAAATTTTTATTGTCCAGCATATTGCTGAATTCTATTAAAGTTTTTGTAGAAAGTGGGGAAAACGCAAGTTTTGATAAATAAGTGCTTCGCTCGTATAGGAAACCTAATCCTCTCCGCAGAACATTAAGTAACAGGTTTGACCTTTTCGTACACTTGTCGTAGCATCTCCAAATGTTAAAAACCCCGCCTGTTCATGTTGATTGTTGAGCTATTCTTTTAAAGAACTAATATGCAAAAAGGAAAAAACTTTAAGGGAGGGTGGTATTTTTCTGAATCATTGTGCAATACATGTTCAAATGAGACTTTATTTTTAGTCAGGGATTATTTCTAAATGTTCATGACGGCTAGTCCGCAACTATATAATTATTTTTTGTATTCAAGACAACAAAGTAATATTGGCGTTGTCATTGGACTTCCTTCTTCTAACCTGTGGTAAGCTGTTCTTTGAATAACCAAACGTAGCTGAGAAGTTATATTTAGAAAGTGTCCACAGCAAAGCACATGTTCAGGAGCAGTGCACGAGTAAAGTTGAGTCAGAAAATGTTTACATGTCGAGGACACAGTGCTGAGTCAAAGTTGTAAAAGGAATGAATAACTAACATCACCCTTTCTTCTGTACGTCTCACAAGGGGTATTTACGTGTTTTATGGTCGAAGACTCGTGAGTGAACTCTTGCTCGTGTGATTTTTATAAAACTGCTACATTACTTTGATTACTATTATGTTCTTAACAAGGCGGTAAGCTAAGCAAGTTGGTTGATCATCTTAAAAAAAAAACTATTTTCTTAATTTGAATCTAGTACTCTAATCGAAATAAACACCAACATACGGATTAATCCTAAATCATACTTGAATAATTTTATAGTACAACCCGATAACGGAACTCATTGAATCAACTCATGTTAAATCACAGGCTCGTCAACATCAAACACAGTAGCTATTTCTCGCCAAAACCTCCAGCACACTGTTTAACGCGCATCTTCGCGTTATGAAAAAATATGCATCATGGCTTCGTAACGTAAACTTTCTTGACTTTTTTAACATATATAACCTGTGGAGTGTACTAAAAAGAAACTCGAATTGCTATTTTTAACATTCCAAAAACCGACCAAACAATTAATGGCTGTTACGTTTACTAAACAGCAAATACAATGGTTAGATGCAAGTGAAGGATGCGCCAAAAACTCATTCCACGACCACATTAGTGCCAGCCACTGTTCATACGCGATGCGAAAATAGATCGCCACCGAAACGCATGTCAGGCTGGCGTCTGATAATTCGTCAAGACTACTACAGCTTTTCCTGGCTCGTTCGTGAAGCGATTCAATGTCTTGGTGGGCACTTGGGGGTGTTTTTTATTGGCACGTTCTTAACATGTTTCCGACTGGAGTAGCCCAAACTATACTTTTATATTTAGTTCAGTAGTTATATTACCACTGCTTATAACGGGGATGTGAGCCTGAAAATGTCAACCGATTCCTCCAAATATGATTTTCAGCTGGATCAGCCTTCTACCGTTCTTGGGAGGCACTGCTGATCGGCGCTATCGGGGGCCTGTGCACAACCCCGATCCCGTCCCTGCTTCGCCGCTGCTTCAGCGTCGACGACCCCGTGAACGCAGCCGCCATCCACGGAGTCGGCGGTCTCTGGGGCATGCTGGCCGTGGGGCTCTTCTTGGATGCCACACGCTACCAGGGACTACGCTACCACCGCCGGGGGCTCTTCAAGGGAGGAGGCTATGAACTGCTGGGCGTCCAATTCGTCGCCTGCATCACCATCATTGTCTGGAGCTCGGGCGTGACGTTCATTGTCCTCAAGGTAGAGTAGGTCGCTCGCGTGTCATTTTCTCACCTTGGTATGCCTTGGATTTGAAGTCTCCAACTCAAAAGTGCACGATTAGAAAAGAAAACACAAAGAAAAAAAAATTGATTGATTGCACCACAAACATTAAAAGGAACAAAATACACACACAGTAGGCTTATACTGACTCTAGTAGTGTAAGTCGCCAAATGAATCAGCTGAAATCACCTAAACAAAGCGCCTTTAAGCGGCACAGTTTCATCCTCATTTGCCTAGATTAGAATCTAGCAAAGTCACAGGTAGTAAATGGTAGTATCTACACTAAAAAAAAGTCCGTTATTGAAAGGTTTTTCAAATACAAAAATGTCCTATGGTCGGCTATAAAAAATCCTTTGTATGGTTGGCTTTAGCTATTTGGCCCAATTAGCTAAAGTATTTTCAATGGCTGTCATTAGCATTTTTATGGTCGCCTTTATTGGCCGCTTTAGCTTTGTCAATGACCCTATCGCTCTCCAGCCATAGCGATCTTTAGCTTTTCTAATGGCTGTCTAAAGACATCTATATGACTTACCCAACGGCTCTCTTAAGCAGACATGATATAGCTGCCTATAGCATTTCTTTTGGTTGCTTTAGCCATCTATAGATCCTTACGTGTCCTGTTAAAGAAAGTTCTGTTTGTCATCCTATGTCTCTCTTTACCCAGCATGCTATAGCTACCTATGGCTTTTCCTTTGGTGTCTTTAGCCATTTATATGGTATGTTAAAGAAGGCTAAATGGGTTTTCCTATAGCTCTCTTTAGCCAGCACATTAAAAAAAATTGTTTTTCAAGTTCCCCCAATTTTTTAACGCTACATGGTAATACAAATACATCACTGAACACACAGAGCACAAGAAGAACACAGTACTGAAATAAACGCCGCACGGATTATCATTCGCTGTATAGTACGTACGCTTTATTTCAAGAGTATACGTTTCTCCAGCAGGTTGGGAGGTAGGAACGTAGAGACGGGTCAACTAGAATAGAGCAGCGATCTTGCCAGCTATGTGATCACGCAAAAAAAAAATATTCCTAGATCACGACGATTCACTTCCTGTGCGCCCTACTTGTCATTAAAGTTAAAGCAAGTAGGCAGGCGAGCTGCTTAAGGATAGACATAGTTTCGTGTCTGTCCGTCCTTTTATTGTTCCCTCGCTCCAGGGTTACTACGTCAACTTGTCATGTAGCAAGGAACGCGACGAAAGTGGTCGCACTTGCCATGCCAGTGATAAGTCGACACCTGTACTTACCGCAGCAGCAAGGTTTCATCCACCATGAACAAGCGCCATCTCGAAGTGGGCACAAACGGCGTGATTCTCGCGAGACACACGCCGCGCTACGCGCCGCCCTTTTTTTGTTAAACTAGTCTACCTCCGCTAGTCTCAGCAGCTCCGCTTTCGTCCGCTAGCACCGCGCATGGGCAGTAGTGGGATCGCTCTAGGTGACGGCAACCAAGCCGTCAAGTTGCCGTCACCGCTATTGAACATGTTCGCGGCGGCAACGGCGGTTCGACAGCCGATGCCGCAACAAACATGGAAGAGGAATTTTCGTCTCTTTTCCAGGCGCCACCAGGTGGTGCTGCATGTGAATCGGTAAAATGGAGGAACGAGTGAATTATCCTCCCTTCCGTTGGCAACAGGGAGGAACATCTTTTTTTCTTCCATTTCTCCTCCCATTTTATTTAGAGTGCATGCTAAGGCTACCTATTGGTTTTCCCTGGTAGCCAGCCATCTATAGCTTTTTAGATGGTCTGCTAAAGAATGTTGTATGGATTATTCTATGGCTCTTTTAAGTCAGCATGCTATAGCTTCTTAATGCTTTTCCTTTGGTTTCTTTAGCCATTCATAGCATCTTCCATGGTTTTTACCGTCCAAAAATCACTTTGCTTTCATATGTAATACCAATTCTACGCTGCAGTGCAAGAAATTCATGGTGCTCCGCGTGCTGAATGACGAAAACGACCTCCTTTTGTCCGCCATTTTGCCTGACCAGCGCGCCCCCTATAGTTCGCTAGAGTCATGAATAGCCTTGGAGATAAGTTTCTCTACAGGTGGCTAAAGAAAATTGAATGCTCACTGGTCTATAGATTTCGAGGCATCCACTTATTTATGTCCGGCTAAAGAAAGTTTAATGGTCACATGCCTATAGACTAGGAGACATCCGATTTTCTATAGCAGGCTAAAGCACATTTATTGGCTTTATGTCTATAGACACGGTGCCATAAAAGTTTCTATAGGCCGGAAAAAGAAAGTATTGGTTCCTAGTTTTTAGAATCGGGGCCATAAAATATTCTTTAGTGGGGTAGACAAAATTTATTGGCTTCTAGTCTTTAGACTTAGGGCCATAAAATTTTCTATGCGCGGGTAAAGACAATTTATTGGTTCCCAGTCTTTAGACTCGTGGCCATAGAATTTTCTATAGACGGGTTAAGAAAATTTATTGGTTCCCAGTCTTTAGACACAGGGCCATAGATTTTTCTAAAGCTGGCTGTAGCTGTATGGATTTCTATGGCCGACCATAGAGGGCCATAAGGGGTAATAGCCTGCCATAGAATTTTCCATAGACGACCATAGACCATTTTTGCATGGGTTCAAAGCCTCAAGAACTCTTTCAGCTCCTGAAGAACGCTTTCGCCTCAAGCACTATCGCCCCCTGGCGCACTAGAAAGGCAAATGGGCGATGAAGGGCTCTTTCGTATCATAAAAGGAGCTTAAAGGGAAGCTGAAGCGGTTCTGTATTTAAGAAAAAACACTTCAATGGCCTTCATTCGGCCTCCAGGATCACGAATATCGAGAATATTTTTCAACTCGGTGCACGGAGGCTGCATAAATTAATTTTTAAAGTACCGCCGAAGCCCCTCCTTTCTGGGGCGTGACGTCACACTAGGAGTTTTCGGAATCTCTGCTCTCGCGCATCTTCAGCGCCTGTCAAAGCACTGCACGCGTACTCTTGCGATTTTCAAAAAGGTCAGAAAGAGACATCACGGCTGGCGTCGGTACGGAAAAAATATACTTGTCAAGCTTGCAATTGCACGCGCTGCCCACACGTGCGGCACGCGCTTGGCGGCCCAAAGATCCTAGTATGACGTCACGACTGATCGGAGGTTCTTCGTGTTTCCTCGCGTTTAGGTACATGTTCGGGGAAAATGAACGTGATATTCAGATTCACGGAATAAAAATACGCCAGAATTCACCTCTAACTCGTTTTTTTCAAGAAGTGCTTCAGCTTCCCTTTAAATCAACCACTTCGGAATCTCTGCTCTCGCGATCTTCAGAGCCTGTCAAAGCATGCACGCGTACTCTTGCGATTTCAAAAAGGTCAGAAAGAGACATCACGGCTGGCGTCGGTACGGAAAAATATACTTGTCAAGCTTGCAATTGCACGCGCTGCCCACACGTGCGGCACGCGCTTGGCGGCCAAAGATCCTAGTATGACGTAGTATGACGTCACGACTGATCGAGGTTCTTCGTTTTTCCTCGCGTTTAGGTACATGTTCGGGGAAAAATCGTGTTTCAGATTCACGATAAAAATACGCCAGAATTCACCTCTAAACCTCGTTTTTTTCAAGAAGTGCTTCAGCTTCCCTTTAAATCAACCACTTAGAGGCTTTTCGCGGATAACCTTTTTAGGGGGTGCCTAAAAGAACGCTTGTAGGGTGCTAACTATGACCACGCCGAAGAACCCCTAAAGTGCTTTGCGTATCACAGGTCTAGATTCTTCGAATTCCATTGCGATCTTTATTTGCCTCGTCAAGAAACCTGCTCAGGCATATGCTTTTTATCAGCATTACAAGGTATCATCTTAGATTTACGCGTCTCATTTTAAAGCTAAAATATGAAGTAATGTGCCGAAAAAGTGTGAGAGAGAGAAAGAAGGAGACGAGAGCACGTGGGGATGCCGGAACGCCGAGCTCTGATTGGACAGATTAGGGAGTAGACCTAAAGCTAGCTGCCTTTTTCTCCACTGCTCTCGTCGAACGTGTTGGAAAGCGAAAGCCCAACGCCGGGCGCCGGCTTTCCGCGTTCTAACGAATTCGACGGGTGCAGTGGAGACAAAGGCAGCTAGCTTTAGGTCTACTCCCTAATCTGTCCAATCAGAGCTGGGCGTTCTGCCGTACCCTCACGTGTCCTACCCGCCTTCTCTTTCTCGGCGCATATATGTAAAAAAGGAGCCTAATTTATTAAAGAATAAAAACTTTATTATTCAGGCTTTTGGCAGTAATGCTTACTTTAGAAAAAAGCTCGGTCACCTGCACTTGAAAAATGCCTATGCGTCTACTTTTCCACAGAGCACTTGGAGAGCTTATCTCTGCATTCTACGGAAGCAGCTTCGGGAATTATGAGGACTAATATATCGTTCAGCATAAAAATAAAATCTTCGATGAAACAATGGGCAGTTTGAAGTACCGCACGCACTGTCCCATCGCAGACTTGGCTTTTAGGCCTAAAAAAGGACCATATGCCTCCGATAACAAAAAAAACCTTGCAAACGTTTGTCCTTTGTTCTTGGTTTGTTTCTTTCTTCCGCAGCTCATCAACAAAGTGACGCCACTTCGGATGAGCCCCGAGCACGAACTTCTAGGTGCCGACTTTGTTGAGCACGGCATCGAGCACCACGAGCTGTACCCTTACCAGGACAGCCTGTCACAAAGCGATATACTTCGCATCCGAAACAATACCGTGGCAACGGTCGAAACAAACGTTTCTGACGACCGTCCTCAGCACGAAGACAAGGTCAACGACGAAGCGTCCAACACCCAGGGGGCTATCGAAGAAGCTGGGCTTACCAACGACCCGCCAGGAACCGAAGACCCGACGTCTCCTACAAGCACGGCGTCCCCCGAATTCCATCGCGGTACTTCATTTTGGGAGGTCATGAATCAGGAAGCGGGCAGTGATGGGAAAATGGACGATGCATCTCCTCAGCAGGAAATGACCATACGGCTCGTGGCTAACTACAGGAGCAACTGCGTCATTGCTTGAAACCATGATAGAATAAAGCGTATAGGGCATGGAAGCGAAAGGAAGTAGGGCCACGTGTGCCCTGTACTTGCTTCCGAAGGTATGAAGTGAGAGCGAAGCCTTTATTAATATATATTTCCTGTTATATGCGAAATGTTGTCGTACAGTTAACATTTACAAATCCATTGGCCTGGAGCTTTATTTGGAGCTACTAAGAGCTACCTGCTCTTAGCGCATTAATTTCCAGAGCGACTCATTTAAGGCCTGTATATCTGGTATTATTAATTATTTATATTTATATGTTACTACAAGTAGCTCTATTCAAAATAACTCAATAAAATATCGCCGCTGTAACGCGGATCAATGGCACCATTTAGATGAAGTTGTTTTCATATATTCTGTAGATCAATAATTCATTACAATTAACATTTTTATAAATCTTGAAACTTTTCTTGCTAACGTCGATGCCCATTACACGAACAAATATTTACTCTATGTCTTTTAACAATATACTACTGCGATGTCAATATATTGTTATCATGTATTTCAGTTTTTTAAGTAAAAATTTCCACCGATTAACAGAGACTATGATATTTTAAATCATACACAGTTTTATCTTCGCATTTCAACAGAACAAGATGTTTATAAGATTATTTCTGCAAAAAAGAAAAAATATTTTGATGATAATTTCTTGGGGTTCGGTTGACAATCGATACCACAGATACAATCCACTTTATTAATTACGAGATTGGGCCGGTATGATTACATTCTAGAAACAAACTTGTCATAACATTTTAAACAGCGCTGAAGTAAAAATAGAAAAAAACCTATTCACAGGTATCTGCTAGATGTTATTAAATTTTGCTGAAAGCTATTAACGTTTATAAAAGTATAGTGATGTTTGCTTATGAACTTTGGAATTGACGTGTGCTGCAAATATATACTCGCCGATGTGAATTTCCACTGTATATTTTTTCCACGTGCCATTTATAATCAGGGAGCTGTTTTTCCAGATTTACCATTCCAAATAGTGCCAAATAAAAATTAACAAATAAAAATGATCAACAATTGTTATTTATAAACAATTGCGTTCCGGATGTACGAAACTAGAGTTCCAACTTACAGGCAACTTTATAGTATTTTCTTAAAAATCCAATAGTGCATCATCAATATAAGCGAGTTTAAATATGGTAGACGTGCCTTATGTATAATTTCTTGAGTGCGCCTATACGATACGGTAAAATATAGTTCATGTCCTCGAATATATTTAGCTTCTGATGTGTTCATTGGAACAAAAAGTGTGAGTTTTCACTTCTTTAGGCCTCGATGTTTCATGGACCATTGCGCTGAAAACATTGAGAAAAGAAAGTTCTACACTCACTGTTTCCTAAAAGAATTCAATTACCATTAAGCTATTAATTTTTCACACATTTAATAGAAACTTACATTCCAGATTGACTGGTGCCAAGCATGGACTTGAGGTAATTTTGCTACGTCTTTCAGAATCTATGCAAGAGACCTATATATTTCAAAACAGTTGTGTTGAACCAGTGTTAACCAACAAGCAGATTCCATTGATGTGAAGGTGCCTGTTGACCAATTCAGTTACACACGGCACGTTATTTTATGTTTGAGGCAAACTCCTGACACAATTTTCTTCTTAAAACTTTCAAAAAACAGGGTTCCCAAACAGCAATACGCTTTAGTATTAAGTAGAGTAAGGACGGGGTGTTGGTTGTCCTCAGTTCAAAGTATTATAGTATCGTTTGCGTGTTCGACACTTAATATCTGCCTGTACACAAATATTTGAATATTTTTGATTACGCACAAAGGCCAAATTATTGTTATGCCTAACCAAAACTTCACTTATTTAGATACTACTTAACTCGACGTCATCGTACGTCATATTCGCAGGCGAGGGTACATTCCCAAACATTTCATTTTATTGGCAGAGGCATGTCATTGTGAGTAGACAGTGTCATTGCTATTGCTACGAATCTGTTAAGAATGAAAGATTTCTGTGGAATATATAAATGACAGACGTCCAGCGGTCACGACAAGGGAATCTAGCAATGACGTAATAAAGCAGCTTATCTTCTTTGTTACTTCCACAATAGATATATCTGGCGTCCTTTTATAAGACAAACTCAAAACGTCGTACGCCACTTTTGGGTGACTTTAAATATGTCGAATGCAAGACCAACCTGTCTTTCAATCCTCCGGTCTAAACTCAACGACGTTGCAGACAGCGACGTCGGAAGTCTTATAGACAGCCTATCAAATGACAAATATTAACCAGCGTCTTGGGACTTCCTTTCAAGAGATTTGACACTTCGTAATGCTGGTTAAACACATTATGACGTATCTCTTTTAGGCGAGCATTCACCAAGGCAAAACAAAATATGTAAATAAATACAAGTCTGTGGCTGCCTAACAATATTCCGCAGTACAACGCGTTTACAGGCATATTATGTTTTTTCCGTCAATTTCTGACGCCCAAAAGTAAAGAAGGCTGTACAGAAGGTGCGCTTGTAAAATTCAGGAACAATGTTAACTGTATATGCGTCAACTCAGACTATGACAAGTGTTCTCCCTTGGCTATAGTCAGGTACAACATAAGAAAGACAGTGCGAGGGGGAAAAGGGCGCGCATGAGAAAAGCCGTTTTGGGGAGGAGATCGCTCCTCTCCACTTCAGCTTTCCTAGTTTCCGCACTTTTCCTATTTCCACTGTCTTGGTTATATTGTATATGGCTATATTCGCCCTTCAAGAGCAGTAACATGACCGAAATTAATACTTCCAGATAAAGACGGGCACATTTATGCATCGAGCAATGCTTGCAGCAATAGCAGGTTTGCTGGCCTCCAAATTCGCAAACTTCGGAGTGCTCGTACTGCTGTTACTCATGAATATGCGCTGAATTTACATTATCACAATGTTTTTCATATTAAGGTGATCGCCTACTTGGCTTAAGTTATTTATCAAACCTGGGTGTAAAGTAATAGCTGATTCAAAATTCTGTTCGTGTGCGCTCAACAGGTGATCCGTAACTCTCTTCCGCCGCCGTGCTGTCGCTACTAATGACTGAAAAGAAACTTACAAATAATATTCTGATATTCTTTTAAATACTTCTCAATAAAAGATGCACTCTAGATGTACCGAATAGGGTCCATAGCAATTCGTAAATATAGGCTACGTTGGTGGAGTAAAAACAAAAACTGCACATAAGACTGAAGACGGGTGGAAGGACTACACAAATACAGCGCTGTGTTTGTGTACTCCTTCCGCTTGTATTCCGTCTTTTGCGTTGTTTTTTTCACTCAAACATGACCAACCAACTAGCCTAACTCCGTGCCTTGTAACAGTTCCTTGGGCATTGAGCAGGTCTAATTCAAATTTAAAATAAAAACGACTCCAAAAGAGGGAACACTAAAACTTTTAGTTTTCTCTTTGAACACTGCGCAACCCATCTTTCAGCGCGTTCCCTTTGCATTTATATATATATATATATATATATATATATATATATATATATATATATATATATATATATATATATATATATATATATATATATATATATATATATATATATTCTAATGGGTAGTTTCATCTCAAATCGGGCAGGCTAAAAGGGTCTAATTTTTAATTTTTACGAAAAAAAAATGTTTTGGGGGCTTTTCTCAAATGAAGGAGGGCGCCAACCGCATGTTCCCCCGATTTTTTGTTCTCGAGTTACGAAGCGTAGAAGCCGCAGTGGCAGAAACTAGTGTTTTTGCCTGCCGTCGCAGGTCGCGTGTTTGACACCCTCTGCTGGCGCTAGTGTTTTTTCTACACCCTTTTAACTTTTTTGCCTCAATTAATAGGTACCATAAAAATACCTTGACGTATTCAAATACTTTTATAAATTTAATTGTTTTCTAGAAAAAAATGTCAAACTCGTCACTCTGGTCGCTTTTTGTTCAAATTTGACAGGTCATTACTTTGTCTCTACTTGAGGTAAATTTTTTTTTGGCTCTACAGAAAGCCCAAGGCAAGCCCATTATAGATATAATAATATCATTATAATCTGTTGAGTAGCCGCTCCGCTACCTTCACGTAAACCTTGTAAGAAATAACAAATATTTAAAGTTTGAGATCGATTTTCTCAAAAACCCCATTTTTGTAAATTGTTATTTTTTAAATTCTTTTAGCTTGTAGTCGACTAATATAGCTAAAAGAATTTAAAAAATAAAAATTTACAAAAATGGGGTTTTTGAGAAAATCGACCTCAAACTTTAAACATTTGTTATTTCTTACAAGGTTTAAGTGAAGGTAGCGGAGCGGCTACTCAACAGATCATAATGATATTATTATATCTATAATGGGCTTGCTTTGGGCTTTTTGTAGAGCCAAAGAAAAAAAATTTACCTAGAGTAGAGACAAAGTAATGACCTGTCAAAATGGATCAAAAAGCGACCGGAGTGACGAGTGTGACATTTGTTCTAGAAAACAATTAAATTTATAAAAGTATTTGAATACATCAAGGTATCTTTATAGTACCTATTAATTGAGGTAAAAAAGTTAAAAGGGTGTAGAAAAAACACTAGCGCCAGCAGAGGGTGTCAAACACGCGACCTGCGACGGCAGGCAAAAACACTAGTTTCTGCCACTGCGGCTTCTACGCTTCGTAACTCAAGAACAAAAAACCTGGGGAACATGCGGTTTGCGCCCTCCTTCATTTGAGAAATGCCCCCAAAACATAAATATTTTTCGTGAAAATTAAAAATTAGACCCTTTTAGCCTGCCCGATTTGAGATGAAACCACCCATATACATATACATATATATATATATATATATATATATATATATATATATATATATATATATAATATTTGGGGTTTATCATCGTACTCAAGCCGAAACGAGGAAAGACAACATAGAAAAATGCTAATAAAAGTTCATCGACACAGGAAGACTTCTGCTTCCCGAGAAAACTAGAATCATAAAGTCAGCAATATTTACGTCGAATAAGGGTTTATGCAAGATGAGCTGGGAAGCAAAGAAGCCATCCTACCAAGCACGCGTGCATGTTTCGTGCACATTTTTTGTTTGCACAGAGATTTCGCGGAAGAGCGGGAACGCGAAATTGTCCCAGATAGCTTTATAGGCGTAAGAGTCAACGAAAGGGTTATTCGAAAGTACTTTATATTTCTCACCAGCTCTTAAGTGCTTTTTAACGTTACAATGTCACAGTGATACACAGGTAGACCGACTCTCACTTTTTCTTGCTGCTAATATGACGTCACTCCCCATTAGCTAATGGTACTGATAGTTGCCTGCGTTTTAATACGGGAAACGCTCCAATTCTACTTGCATTGGCAGTACAGCGGGAGCGATCGTCTAGCAGACGCGGAAGGCTTCATGACACAAGTTATGCGGACCAGACTGCAGTCGATGGTAAGAACGTGTTGTAATCATCGGTGTTGAGCTTTTGATACATTTTCCCTTGCAACCGCAGGCGTACGCAATACGCACCTCAAGTAATCAGAATGACAGTGATTTATAGTTAGTGTAATTAATCTTGAAATCGGTGTACCAATTTCGTTAGAGCAATTATTTTTAGATTATTGTTGTTGTTTTTCAAAAAATAAATCCAATTGCGGTCGACGATTTCAGAGCAATTTGTTTTTTATTTATACATACTGCTGGCCCGTGGGCCGTGGCAGGGAGGAACAACATATAACAAAACGATACAGTTTTTACCTCCAATAAAAACTTTGAACAATACCGTATTTACAAAATTTGATACAAGACGCCCCCATAGCACAATGAAAAGATAAAAAAATGCACGTAAAAAAAGCGATAGTCACTTTAACAATAACAATATGCTCACCACAATATTACACAATAATCGAAGGCACGTGCCGTGTACATTCGAACTAATAGCAAAGAAGACAATATAGAGAGACAACTTGAATACAACACTCAAAGAATGACGCTATATGTAAATATTTAACTTCAAAGACAGTGAAACAAGAGAAAATAACACCGAGGCGATATGCTTACGTTTTAAACACAGTAAAAAAGTCTAGCAGCATCCACAAACATTGACATATCGTTTCGATTTAGAATATGCTCGGGAAGCTTATTCCAATCGCTTATCTAATTTGCAAAAAATGAATACTTGAAAACATCAATTCTAACCATATAGGACTGCAATGCTTTAGAATGATTTAGTCTAGCTGATCTGTTGGTAATGTTCCTAAAATAAATGTTGAGGTTCATCTTGGCGTAAGACCTTCAGTTTCGAGATATAAAATATATTTCGTACAAATAAAAAGTCATGTAATTCCCGAAACTACTATCAAACATCAGTCACGAAGCCTAGCTTCTACAGTTACTGGCAGTGAATGTAATCCAGCTCGCATCTAAAATAAAAGGACCAGATGACATAGTAACTTATTTAAAAAAAGTAAGTATTTAGTATCACGAGATGGGATTCTGCCACATGCTGCAACCGGGATGATGCCGGGGCAAAAGTCGACCCGCCTAGGACTCTTCATTATGTAAACGATAAAGGAAAAAAAACAGGACTAAATATTGACAAAAATAGGCTTAAGGCTAGCCCCGTAGAAGTACTAAAACGCGAAGAAGATAACTCACATTTACATACGAATTAATCTATCAATTTATTTTAGTATCACAAATTCACGCAATATGATCAAATTATGATCAAACCTTTTTAGAGGAAGTAATTTTAAATTTATTCAACATTTATTGAGCTTGAAGGCATGCAATCGCATTTGATATGATACGGCGAGAATGTGGAATTCCATCCAAACAGATCAGACAGCCAATGCCCCAAATGTCTGGGAAAGGCCTTTATAGCCAGCTAGCAAAACGATAGTGGTGGACACAGGGGTGAGGTAAACGAATAATTCAGGCGCTCCCTTGCGGGAGACGCCTCTCTTGACCATTCCGACCAACCTTGATACTCAATCAACGTCAGTGAATATACGTCTCCGGTAACAACACGCCATCAGCAATAACAAATCAATCGGGCTTGACAACGAGAAAAACCGCGTGGCACTGCGCAGCGCCGAAAAAAAAAAAGACAAAAATTTTGTTATGGTTACAGACAGATTAGCGGTGACAGGCCGTGTTCTTTGGTTGCTCTCAAGAGAGTCTAGACACGAGTTTGCTCATCTGCACGTTAGCTCCAACGGTTTTGCAAAGCCCAAAACTATCACTGGCGTCATAAACAATACAACTAACAAAAACGACTCTGTAGGCCTAAAATCAAGAAACATTAAGTAATTATATAGGAAGTAATTTAGAGTTGCTGGCAGCGTAAGCATAGACTTCCTAGGTTATGTAGTGTACGAATACATCTAAGGATACAACATCGAGGACGGGGACGGAAACAGGACTTCTTTCATTGAGCCACAATCTTTCATGAATTCGTATATATTCACCAACACGGTCGTTTTTAATTATTATAATAGCGTGTTCGCAAACGCGTTAGATCGATAAGCTGCTCCTTTCTATGTGCACACAAAGGTCGATCCGTCGTGCTAGTTAGCGTCTTCTCAGCACATGGTACTAACTTTATGTAGACCCTCATTAATCAATAATATTAATTTAAAAATGCACAAACAAAAAAGGCTCATAATCACTCCAGGTCATTCCATACAACTTCCAGTGGGTAATCCCATGTTTTTTTTCGGAAGTTATTTCATGGACCAGTTAATACCGAATGCGTGCTTTATATATTAAGGTCCCTTTTCAGCCTTGAACACGCCGGTACCAGATACAGAAACCAAGAGAGTAGTCGTTTTCATTTACTATGATACGACACTGTTTAAGCACGTTGTGAAAAAAAAACTATTTGTTTACAATGCAAATTTTATGACTCAGGTTCTTTATTCTTTCAACAGTAAGTTGTTGAAGTATTGTCTTGAAAACCGGAAGCGCCCAATAAAATACCACTTACATTTTGCAGGAATACGCCCAGAATACGCCTTACAGCTGTGACAAGCAAGATATTACTAATTGGGTTGTAAAGTCATAGCACGCTCCCTTGGCTATGGAGAGGGAAAATATAATATCAGTACATTTCTGTGTCGCAAAAATATAATCAAATAAAAAGTCGGCGAGGAGCATGTGCCCAATAAATGAATTCTAACACTTTATATTTATTTCACAAAACAGAACATAATACACTGTTTTGTATCCTTTTTGACAAGGTCTATTGTAAGATGAGCCAAAACATTGCATGGCAATTTAATGCCTTTTATCTTCTTGGTGATGAGTAACCTATTCGTAATATTTAATATTTAGGCAAGAAAAACGTCAGCGGGGAAAATAATCAATAAAGCAATAAAGCAACAGGCTTTCTAGCAAACAAACTCAAGGCCCCGATCACGTGACGTCCTGCGATCACTATGTTTGGGTTGAATGAACTGGACTCGCCTTGTTATTAACAGCACCTGTAGATGATTCGCTGTTTACCTTTTAATATACATTTGGAGTAATCTGCATTATGTATTACGGCTAATTTGACTTCGGTAGAGTTTGAACTAAATATTGTCATAAGTGCACGTTTCACAGATATTAGAAACGCACTAGTCTGCAATTTTGGGTTTAGTTCATTTAAAACAAACAAAATAATTAGGAATTTCATCGTTGCAAAACTAAGAAGTTGAAGCAAATTGCGTTAATATGCCTCGAATACGCGACCATTTTATCTCACCCACACCCACTTCCCCGTTGGCCGACCTCAGGGCTGCACTAATTTCCGGCGAGAGAGCTCAGAAGGCAAAGTCCGATGAACCTGTTGCAGCGGTGGCCGTTTTCCTTCATCCAATAACGCAGCCGCGTCAGATATGCTCCTTCTATTAACATGACTCATTACTCTTCAATGTCCCACACGAGCGAACGCGTGTTTAATATAAATAGCAGCTCGGTCTCCGCCGCCAGCAACGCCAACTCGAGTGCAGTCTCCATGGAAACGGACCCAAGGTTCTGTCGGGTGAGAAGGCGGGCCCCCTCTCCGGAGAGAACTGCCTTTGGGGGGAGGGGGGGGGGGGAGAGAGAGTTCAGTGAAGTCGCAGTCTAGCTGCGGTATTCGGAGTCATCAAATCAATCATGATCAGGACAAGTGAGCGAAGGGACTAGGCGATGCAGGCGGCCCTCGTGTAGGCCCTGCCGCGTGCGTCTCGGCTCACGTTTGAAATCCTTGCTTACGGAAGATCGGCGAAGCGCGACCGTGATTGGTGCTCCCTGTTTACCCGGCCATCCCGTGTTTGGATTGGTGGATATTGGCTGCGCTCTCAGAGTGTCTTCGGAGACGAGAGAGAACGCGACGTCGAGGCGTCGTGGCTTGGCAAAAGTGAGTATTTCACTGGAATATCGGAACCCTAGAGAGACCTTTGCCAACATCGCCTTCTGCGCACTGCCATCTTTGTCTGCTGGGCTGTGGAGCACCTTCTGAGCATGCGCTGTTGCTCTCTTCTGCAGTATATTGGACGCAGCGCATGCGTCCACAGCTCAGTGACTCAGCATTTTTCGCCTGGGTGATGAGCGATGTAAAGGTAAATAGACTGCGTTTCGCAATAGGTCCGACCGCAGTCAACGCTATCTACAAATGGAAGGGAGCCACTTGAGCGGCACCAAAAGTAGATCGTATGACCCCCCCCCCCCCCCCGTCTTCTTTACGCGTTTGCCATAAAAGGTGGCGTAATCTTGAGGTGTTTGTTTATTTATTTATTTTTTGTGCTCGATTGTTTTAGGCAGTTATGTAAAACGTACAAAGACGAGCCGACGAGTGCAATGACGATACGCTTTTTTTTTGTTTTTGGCGATGCTTGATTAGTTTTATCAGATCATAGCGGTGGCTGTGTTCGGAATTAATTGGAAACGGTAGTACGGTACTCTTTACTCTTTTAGTAAATCGTGTGCCGTCGTTTGACGAACGCTGACGAAATATGAAATTCGTTCCGCTTAAATTCAGTTTCATCTTCCACGCGAATTAGAGTTGGCAGAACGGAATAGCGAAGGCATTCTTTCGGTTTATACCCCTCCTTAAACACGCAAATTATATTTGTGTTCTTCGCGGTGATTTTCGAAACGAGTTAAATATATCGGCTGTCCTGATGCCACTGCTCAGGTGATTTTATATACTGGACTTAATATTCGCCAGCACCTAAATTTTGTGTACTTCACGACTTGGCAGATATCGCGAAAAATCGATTCCGCAAATATAACACCACGCGATTAATAATATAAAACTTAGCCCTCCTACTTGCGAAGATGGGTGTCAACTCGAAAGGTTCCCAAACCCTCATTTCGCCATATTCGCGAAATATTGTGCCCGTGAAAATAAATTCGTGAGAGTGATGGCTGTTCTTAGTGTGCCTGTGGCTTGCTCAGAATTGCAGAGCAGCCACGACCATAAAAATAAAGGCATGAATTGACTCAAAAAAGTACGTGACCTCAAATATTTTTTCGCCATATAAGGTAAGTTATTGCATTTACCACGTATCCAACAGCATGTTCAATCAATAAATTTTAATACGAGACAAAATGCCTTCAAAAATCACAACGTTCATTAAGAAATTAGAGCGTTATACATTCCATGTCGTCTAATATTGCATAAGGTATGTGATCCCTAAACACATCCGGTATTTTTTTCCCCTCGGGGAAATCAGGAACGGCTTCAAATCAGCGTGCTAGACGGGTATTATATAATGTGCGAACATAAGGAAGTCCCTTAAACATAACTCTTTCGTCTGGATTTGTCAAGTCACACATAATGACTCATGTTCTCTTGGTTTCTCCTTTTATTGCGCAATTAGGTGACGACAGCTGACTGCGCAGTCAGGACAAATAGATTGCCCTGGATGATTTACTCGCGAATAACCACAATGTTTCTAGGAAATTGCCTCCATAGATGATGGTAAAACCACCATTTATTGATTGTGTGGAGAGTCAGATCAATATATCAACTTGTCCTCGCTCTTTCGTAGACGATGAATAGAATCGCATTGCGTAAAGCATTCAGTGAGCTTTCATTTCGTATTCAAAGGAAGTAATGTTGAAACAGCGGCCAACCGAGGGTTGGGGAAATCTCGACATGCCTCACCGATTCTCGGGGATTTTCGACATCGGACTGACACAAATATCGAACTGACAGAGATGAGAGCGGTAGAAGGATTTATTTTTCCTGCGCTGTGTAACCTTAGCTGCACGGATGCGAAACAATCTTCACGCATTGAATGTAAAAATGACGGTAAACGGCGGCCAAAATATTTGACTAAAACCCCCGAGACTGGGACGAGAAATACGGACAAACACAAAGTCTCAAACACAGCTGAAATTTACTCGTCAACGAAAGGGGTTTATATAGGCATCAAATCCTACACAAAACACTAGAGACGAGAGAGAGAAAGAGAGGGAGAGAAATGGGGAACCCCGTGCCACAAGCAGTACAACAAAGCAACTTTTCCAATAGAACTAAGAAGCAGTGACCTCCTTTATACAATAGAAACAAAAGCTTTCCTTTTTCGTATAAAGGCGGTCACTGCTTCTCAGTTCTATCCTATGGCGCCTGTCCGTGTCGTACGTATGTCTTTTGTCGTAGTGTTTTGTTCGCCCCTTTTAACCTTTTAATCGATATGAACGAACTAGCCCCAACCAAAGTTTTATTGCTATTGTAAAGGTTCCTTTGTTGTACTGCTTGTGGCACGAGATTCCTCATTTCTCCCTCTCTCTCTCTCTCTCACTTTTTCTCTCTTTTCTCTACTATTTTGTGTAGGAACCCCTTTCGTTGTCGAATAATTTTCAGCTGTATTTCAGACTTTCTGTTTGTCCGTCCCCTCTCGTCACAGTCTCGGAGTCTTTAGTCAAATGTTTAACCACCACCAGCTCGTTTGCGCCCTAACCTTTTGTTGACCAAAATATCAAGGTGGAATTTCTTTGTTTATTGTTTATCACGCACCTCAGTTCCGTGACTAGGATTCTGTGGGGCGTGGGTCAACTGAGTCAATTAGCCAAGTTATTTAATACAAAAAAAAAATATAGCACGTATCGAATAGGTTGCAGGATGTGTTCAGATAAGGACGTCCACAGGAGTGTCATGCTTTTTTTTTCATATACATTCTCATGTGAGGTAAACAAACACGTCCTTGCAAACAAATAAACCTTATTTCAGCAAAAAAATAAAAAAAAAACGTCTACTTTTTGTGAAAAAGCGGCGTCTGGGAGGAGGTGGAAACACAATCTTTCCAATTACGCGTGGTCGCAAATTCAGGGGCAACAGGAATAAAAAATAAAATTTTGTACAGCGTCAATATTCTTATTTGCAAAGCACGCTAACTGGTCTGCAGTTAGATGTAGTTTTTGTATGTTTATGTTTCAAGTAAAATGACGAACTTGGCCTCTTGCGCAACTTTTTTATATTTATGCATTTTTCGGCGATGTTATAATACATCTTAGAGTAAAGTTTTTAGGCTGTAACTCTTTCTACAGAGTATTTAATGTTTTATTCACTTTTAACAAAAAAACGTCGGAGTCTAACTATTGTATGTGATGTTTTTTCTGCGTTGCATTTGGAAGATTTTGAAATATTGAAAAAGTAAAAAAGGGCAATATTTATGCCGCAATTAAAAAAAACATCATCCTCGTATTTTTTTAAGTTTTCCTTTATAAACCCTAGGAAAGGGAAAACTCAAAATACCCCTTTTTTTTATTAGTGATTTGGTTGATATTGCCTATCAAAAACTTGTGAATGTGCCGCGCATTCGGTCCTTAGGGTGTTGTGCTTGCTTGGTTGGACTGCACTGTCTTTTCTTCCCAGTGTAGTATTTTAAAATGGGTAGCCTGCTGGCAAAATGACGGGATTAATTTGACTAAAGATAACTCTACTCTCTTTCCAATTACGATGAACTGCAGCGGACGTTCCGAGCTATATCAGCCAATTTAGTTTGTCAAGTGACAACGCGCCACTGGGCCACTCTCGAAGGTCACGTGACACTCACTGAACATTGCATTGACTCGTATGACTCGTAGCGTCCTGTACTGTCAATCGTAACATAAAATTGAGCGTATGAACAGGAGAAGTTAGGAATCTTGTGCCCCAGCCGATGGCGGGAGTAGCGAGGGCGAAACAATAGCGCGTGCGTTGCGTCTAAAAAGAAAACAGGGACCAAGAAGTGGAAGGATAGGTAGCGACATTGAACCAGCGTTGTGTCTTCGTGCAAGTGATACCTATGTTGTTCGCAACGCCACTGTACACCAGGTGATGTTTACACCAAGCAACTGAATGCTGAAATCAACCAACATCATGTTGGGTGATTTCAGATGAGACTGAACAGTGGGTAAATGGTCGACATTTCGAAATCACTCTATATTTTACGTGTGATCACCTAATTTATAGTATAAACCAAAAAATAGCAGAAAAATATACACCAGAAGTCTTCGATCATGAAGATCTAGGTTGTCACTCGAATTTGCGTGCACCGCCGGTATGCTCGTGTTGTATAGTAAATAACTTAAGCAATCACATAAGGAAATTGTAGAATAGAGTACCCAAAAGCCTTGAGTGAGCAAGATATAACTTCGTCACCAGTGCGCGCATGGCCCAAGCCCAAACCGCGTTTTGGAATGCCACGTGCTGACGATGCTATTTCTTTGACAACGCGCACAAATTTCGGTACGTTATTCTAAAACTTGCAATTAGAAGTTTCTTGACTTTGAAAAACGATGTCTGATTACATTTGAGTTGTCCCAAAATAATATTGTTTATTGCATTACTTTTATATATATATATATATATATAAACTCTCATACATGCCACTTTGAGCGGTTTTCTGCGAACTTTTTTAGATATTCGCACGCAAGCATGTGATCAATACCGAAAACACAAGTTTTCAGACAATGACAATCTTCTTTCTTTATCTTAAAGTTTCCGTCACCTTTTATGTCACTTTATATGATCCTTTAAAGACATGCGGCATAAATGATTGAGCAAGGAGGTACAGATCCTCCGTGCTGCCCCTTTTCTGAGTCTACACAGAGCCTATCGCTGCTTCGTGCAAACGTTAACCGGTTATCAGTGGCGTTCCAAACGCCAGTGCATCACTTGCGCGACAGCGCAACGCTGGGTCAGTGACACTACCTATCTGTCCTATTTTTCGTCTCATTTTATTTTCTTTTTTTTTTTTAGATGCAATAAGCCTGCTATTGTTCCGCCCTCGCTACGCCCGCCATCGGTTGGGGCATGAGATTCCGTAACGTCTCCCGTTCATATGCTAAGATTTACCTTGCGGTGAACCACAGATAACGCTACGAGCCATACACGTCAATCCAATTTCGTGCGAGAGTTATTTTGTTTACTATTTTTGTATTATAGTTTTTTTATGGTGTGTGAGATATAATGCGACGACAAACGGCCATTGTGGATGCGCTGCTCGAGAGCCACTATAGTTGAGAGAGAGAAAGTCCCCATCGATAACTGACTGCAACATAGACCTTGCAAAACATTTATTTTTATAATTCAAAACAGTATAATCCACCATGTATTTGTGTATTCTGAATTACTCGTTTAATAAAGTTCACTAAGAAAATTTTAAAAAAATTAGGATTAATATTTTTTTTTTAATTTCCGCACAGACATTTTGAATTTTGACGTTTTCGATATTTTGTAAATTTACGGGCGCCATGCAAAAAAAAAATAATTTACAATAGTTGAGCACTAACTGTTTTGTTAAAGGTGAACAAAGCATAAAATACACTGTACAAATTTTTTCAGCATAAAAATGTAATTATAAGATGTCTTTAAAAAATCGCCAAAAATGCCTAAATATAAATGAGTTGCGCAGAAGGACAAATTTTTCATTTTATTTCAATTTAAAAAGAACTTATACTAACTTAAGCTAATTGAACGACTAGTCGGCGTACTTTATAAACAAAACTTGTTACGTTGTGAAAATTTTTTTTATTCCTGTGCCCCTCGAGTTGCGTCTACGCGCAATTGGAAAGATTTTAGTTCCACCCCCTCTCAGTCGCAGTTTTTTTTTAAGAAAACTTAGCAAAAGTAAGCACCCTTTCGTTGTAAGAAGATAGTTTCCTATATCATACAAAATATAATTGAAAACAAAAAAAGGCATGACACCCCTTATCTGAACACACCCTGTAAACTACGTAAAAATATTCACTCGATTAATTATCTGGTTTAATATGGTGGCTCACAGAAATTTTAAGGTATTGCGCGATTATAAAAATTCATTGTTGCAACTGACAACGTTACTGGTAACAATTTTGTTTCGCTAACGTGTGCTGAAAGAAGAGTTGGAGCACACGCGAGCTGGTGAATAATAATAAATCCGAAGTCCCGGAAACACGAAGGACGCGCAGAACACCCTCTACAACACCGTGTACTACATATAGGAGTTGGAATCGTAAATTATTATTGAATAATGTATTGTTAATATATTAAATGATTGCCAATGATATCACATTTGTGGTTACTTCGTATTTTTATTAAAATTAATTATTGAATGCAATTAATGCAAAGGTGGTGGCGAGCTGGACAGAATAAACGATAATCATCCCTGGAGATGGGGAACAAGGAGGATAAAGGGCAAACACAAGTCTTCAAACACAGCCGTCAGAAGTGCTGAAAATAAAGAAGAAAAACTTCAGAAACCCGGGTTACACGGCGTCATTAACAAATACTGTCGCTTTTATCGTGCAAGATCCCCCCGCTGCTAGAAATTAGTCAGCTTGTTTGTTTGTTTTTGTTACTTCTCCTGACTACACAAAATTTCGTTCTTATTCCTTTTTTATTATTTAGTTATTTACAAGGTTACAGACAGGCGACCTCACCGTCCCGTTGTATTATGTTTTGAGGGAAGTTTGGTCTTTGGAACAGAAATTTTCGTGACACGTCCGAACCCTCCAGTTGGTACTTCAGCCTGTACTCGCCGTGTCCTACAACATTCGATAGCAACAAGGTTGCTATCCCAATAGACTTCCCGTTGTATGTTCATAAATTATTTATTATTCCGCGACGCGCTGCGACCGGAAAATATTTTGTCTTCGAGCATCTAATAATTATAGTGCGTTTGGGCACCCTTTGACAAAGACGCCCAAAAAACACTTTAAACAAAAAAATAGAGAGAGGTACGCAGTAGTCTACCGATAGTAGACGGTAGCGAGCTGGTTGCAAACACACATTAATGAATATTATAAAATCATAATTAACATATATGAGGCAGTCATAGAGAGGGATACTATCGAGCACCCGGACCTGGCCCACACGCTGCATAACGCAGCTCTTTGCCTTCTATCCAATTTGGTATTTTGTTTGTCAGTTGACCGAATTGCACACGGCGTCTGTTTTTCTGGGAGTGCGTGCTTATGCATGGGGATTGTCGTTGCTCGTCCGACATGCGTTGCGGAAGCTTCGGACTCGGCGTCGTCCATAAAGGCCCGTTCACACACTTGCAACCGAGTAGGACAGGCTGACACAAGACCTGTATTAAGCGTCTTGCGACGGCTTAGGTCCTGCTCCGCAGCAGCGCATCTGGTCATAAGCCGTCGCAAGAGGCTTAAAAGCCGCTCTTGTCTCAGCCTGTCCTACTAGGTTGCGAGTGTGTGCACTGGCCTTACCTTTCCATCGATTCCAGTCATCGGACGACCCCTGGAGTTGGCGTTCAAAACGCCCAGGTGTTCGTTTCTGTTTGGACAGATTTGCTTCGGCCAACTTTTTTCGGCGGTATGCGGTCTTAACGAACTTTTAAAGATTATTGTATAGAGCATTTTATAGATTCAGGAGACAAAAAACTACAAGAGCCTAACTCTGCTTGTGAAAAGGGCTTTGAGATTATATATTTTTACCCTATACTATTAAGCACAATCAAAAGAAAAACAGAAGAAAGCGACAATGTGTTAGAAAAAAGTTTAAAACATGGGAATCACTTTTCGCGTCTTCTCTTCTCTTGCAGATGGTTACCTAGTCTGCCAAGCCCCGAGGACCTGGACACAAACATTTACCGGAAACCGAAACGTGCCTTGCTCTTCGAATCTTTGTATTTCACAGCCGAGCCTCATTGGAACTTAGCAACCATGTCTTCAAGAACAGAGATGGACAACTCGACCGACGGCTACGTGGGACATAGCCATCAGGACATCTCTTGGGATGATGCCACCTGGATTATGACCAGCTCCTTCATTATCTTCACCATGCAGTCCGGTGAGAATGGAAATCTTTATGTAAGCTGTCTGCTTGTAAGTAGATTAAGTATGATATCGACGTCGTGAAATACCATAAATATAACAAGTTTATCTTCCATGCGTTTTAAATATACAGGGTGTTTGTTTCTAATTTAAACAGCATATTTTTTTTTTTTTGTAAAGGCCCTCAGTACATTTTTTGCGCGATGGTTTAGATCGGTATTTCAATCCTTTCAGGACTTAATTTTGTCATAGTCCAAAAGCCATTCACCTTGTTGTTGTCATTCATTCTGATAACCAGCAACATCTCATCATTTACTCTAGCAACGCCCCTGCTGCAAATAACTAAATCAAATTTTACATAGAATTCGGCACCCCATGGAAGAATTCCCTAAAAAACAACGTCAGCGTGAAGTAATGTTTTAGAAAATTGTTCAAAGCATATATCACCAATAAGCTAGGCTTGTTAGGTATAGATTAGTAACCTAGCTAGTAATAGTGTGCACGTTAAACTTTTTTATCGCAAAGTTCAATCACTGTGCTGTGTCGGTCGAACCTTCTGGTCGTTCGCACTCGCCTGACATGCTTCCCGATTCGTAATATTCGTTTTAAAACTACCTTTGCCGGAAACATCAAAATTATTCATACCAAAAGTAAGAAAGACATCAGCCTGGAACAAACGTATGCTCAATCGCCGGGAAATTAAATAATATATTGCACTAATTTTGTCATCTCTTGCGATAAGCGCTGGGAACTTTGGATGTTACAGAAGCGATCAACAGCGCAAGAGCCATGTGCTTTCCCGGTCACTCTTCACGAACAATAAAACCCCCTCTATAATTATTGTAAAAAAAAAAAAAAAAATGTAGTGCCAGAAAGATACCAGTTGCCGACATGTACTGGAACAAAAGAGCAAAAAGCTTCCGTCACGGTTTTGCTCACACCAAAATGATGATGATGATGTGCCCAACCAAGCACAAATTTGGACTTTTTTTTTTTTTTTTTTTTTTTGACATCGGCAGGTCTTAATTGAGCTTTCAATGGTTTCCGAGTTTTTTTTTTTTTTTTTTTTTTAGTTTGCCAGTCGTTTCCTTTTTTTTTTTTTTTCTTACCTACCGAGCTTCATTCCGCGAAATCGAGAATAATGCCGACGAAATGCGTATTTTATACTTCTCTTTTATTTATTTCCCAAGAGGGAGGAGCGCGCAATAACTGAAAGCTGAGCCTATCCAGGCATGCGCTAGCACTCCGTAGCTGCTATTTAATGTTTTTTTTTTTTTTTCGTTAACAAAGATAAATAGGTGGAAGGTTCTTTTACTCTATCGGGTGCCAAGATTGACGCTACTTTCTTCCCATTTGCTTTCAATAGAGAACACTGTTTCGGGCTCTAACAGGCATTAGCGACCACATTACTCTCCAAACTAATTCAAATAAGATCTGCAGGTGGGTTACATGTATTGCCATGTTATTATTCTGAGTAACTTCAAAGTTGTCATTGATTAACAGTGCTTGAGATTGGGGTGGTCGGCTTATCATTGCTTTGCTGGTTCAACTGCGCTGCGAAGAATCACCAACGAATACACTGAGACGTGAAAGAGAAAGCGACACACAGAAATAAGCGCAAGCTAACAAGTGTTTACGTTTCCTTACACGCTAAAGCGAAGAAAAAAACGATAAAATAGGAAGCAGGCGGAGAGAAGAAAAAAAAAACAAATAAAGAATAAACCCTTTTGATCTTCGCCGTCAAAAACGTTCAAACCTGTATGGGGGGTTATGCGGCTGGTTTACCAAAACGGTGGTCTTTAATTCGTTGTAAAAGTCAGACAGTTAATTTTCGACAACAAATGTAACAAGATACTTAAGTCTGTCGGAATTTTGCGTTGCAATCGATACATTGTAAATGTAGTTCAGTACTAAGGTACAAATATATATATATATATATATATATATATATATATATATATATGTATATCTATATCTATCTATATATATATATATATATATTTTTTTTGCAAATATATGTTGAAACAGTGATAGAGATGCTCAAAAATATATCTAAGATACTATCGCCAAACTGCCCAGTCCTGGGCCAAACAAAGACATGATTGTTTATTATATTCCTGGTTTAAGCAAAGACCCCAAATTTCAATAGATGATACAGTGCTTGGGTCCCGTAGTTCCAATAACAAGACCGGAGAAAAGACGTCTAGCCATCCGCTGATCACATACCTTCTGCCTTTGTGGTTAGATCGATATGTAATGTAACGAAGTACAAAAAACGCAGTACCATTATATAAAACGACATTATTCGTTATAAGAATTCTGGTAAGTAGAACTATTAGAACGAGCCCTACTGTACTACTGAGTTGGAAAGTGGAAAATTCCATTTCATGGCGATTTGCATTATCTTCACTGAAGCATGAGAAAAAATAAAGGAACGCACATGATAGCTTGTTATGTAAATATTACTGAAGGGATAAACACAGGCATCAACAGGCCGACACAAATATGTGTCGTCGTTTCAGTAACCGCATTTATTTTTAGTAACATATAATTTCATCAACGCGCTCATCTTCTAAAGGTGTTATGCATGATCTCTGAATGTGACGAAATCGCAACAAAAGGGGACGGCGTTCGCGTCTTGTTATTGAGAAGTGGCTGCACGGATTGACTACTGGAATTAAATAAACTGAAATAAATATATATCTTCTTAAGTAATGCACCGTACAGGCAGTATATTAAAAAAAATTGTAGCACAAAAGACTAGGCTGGAATTGTATTGCCTTCTGTAGCCCCAGAGGACTTCTACAATAGTAAATTCTGCAGAAAGAACATAAAAATGTTACTGCTTGCACTTTGTACACAGTTGTGTAATACGAGTTATTAAATAAAATGCCAGCATTTCATTTCCAGACAATATGTTTGCCTCTCCTTAACTTCGCAAAAGGTCAGTTTAAGTCGTGTCCTATATATAAGTTTTGTAATAGGGAGGGATTCCCTACACGCTAAAAGATGCATTCGCCTGCAGTACTTGAATTGCCCAAGGAGGGCTAATCACTGTAATCAATGGAGGTAGTTCGGCGACTGGTGAGGCCGGCAAAACGTTTTACCGAAATGTTGAGGCCTACTGTGGGACACCGAGCACGATGTTTTGCATTCTCATGTCATATGCTTAGTGTCCTATCGCAAACTTCAATTTTAAGTCACAAATATTTTTTTTTTTATGTACATTGTTTATTAACCGATCTCCGAGCGGCGTAGATCGCAGCTGAGTGGTGCCCCAGTGCTCTACCAGAAAATCAAAAGACGTGCGTCTAACGGTGAACTATTTTTTATTATTTATTGACAAAGAAGGCTACATCGCCGGTAGCAGTATTGCGTGAAGTGGGATTTAAAAACAGTTAGACAACATAATTGAATTATTACGAAAAATATATTATCTCTAAACACTGGTAATATAAGAGAAGAGTTGTCTATAGAAACTGCAATACGAAAGACATTTTCCATTCAACATTTCAAGGGTAAAAAGACCTATTCCTCAAACACACGTCGAACTATATAAAGTACACTTTTGCAAATTAGTCAAGGGCAAATCCTTTGGCAACCTATTTATTAAATCGGTAGTTCTCGGAAAATAAAAATAGGAAAAAGTGAACACATCAGTGTGAAATGAGTAGGTCGGATTTTCTGTGGGGGTCTGCACTTCCTGACATGTGTTGACAGCAATTATTGACAAAAAATATTGGCATAAGGAAGCAGGTACAGGCTTATTACTACATTTATAAATATATGGCGTTTACTCCTGGGTTGAGATATGTTACAAAACAAGCCCTTCTGCAAGCCGATATTCCAGTAGTACATAGTGCCGTTCATGCAACGTATTTTCAAAGAAACGAGATACATGACAACGCTACTAATACGCCAAAGACTGTCCATGGAACTTGCAAAAACAAAAAGACATCAATTTTACACTTCTACATTCTCTTTTATCAAATGACGGTATCTTTCTTCTCGCAAATTTGTAGATCGGTACAAATGACAGACCAATTTATGGCACTAGTGAAAAGTGCGTACATGGAAGTCGAACTTCGGAAACAACGTCTACAGGAAATCTGCAGAAGCATGTCGCCATAAAACGCGTCAAACGTTTGTTTCAAATTATTGCTGAAGATGAGCACTCAATATTCAACGAAGATGGCGTCGTTGTTTTTATTATCTATACACTCTGTAAACATCGCAATCAAAGTCAAACATAAAACAAATTAATATTTGATTCATCTTCGGTACTCTTAAGTGTGATTTATGCCACTCCATATAATATCGACTAATTAAATAAGCCACCTTTTACGCATCACAATAGGTGGTACTAAATGTGGCTCTGAGAAATTTCGAAATACATTTTGCATTCAAAGTTACCAATAAACGCACCTCGCTTTCTGCAATTTTTAAAAAGTGCTTTAGCTTCTAATATCAAATGAACCTTCAAAACTAAATTGTAGCATGATGGCCCCATTCAGTAATTTAAAGCTATTTACCTTTTTAGAATAACTAGCTTATTTGATTGATACGGATATCCTACCATCGAAAGTTTGTCGAGGTCAATAAGCTCACAAGTACGAAAGTATCCGCGTACATTCACCTCATTTTTTTTTCTTCATATGTATAGACCCTTTCTTCAAGGGCGCCGCCATCTTGAATTGTCGTCACTTCCAGTATGGGCGAAAACATTGTTTTTTCGTCGCCACGCCAATATAATGCATTTAGGATAAAAGCGTAACCGTCACCCATTCTCTTTTTCTCTCCCCACTATTTTTTCACTATTTGCAGGTTGAAACGTTTTGATATTTTTTCGTCGCCCATACCGGATATGCCTACTTGGCGGTCGGGGGCGAGAGTAAGCGGAAAAGGTCTATAGCGTATTCGAGCGAGTATTCCCAAGCTCGAACGACCTACAGATGTCGGGGCGGTAGTGCCAAGACGGCGAAAGAGTCGGGGATAGATCCAAGATTTCACGTGCGCTTGCTCGCTGACGCTGGTCGATGTGCTAAATTAGTTTATTGGACCACAAATACGAAGGGGTGAGGGCAGAAGCATATAACAGTCAACAGAGATGTTGACGTGAGTTGAGAAAATTAGCTTGTTGATTTTTCAACTTCCGAAGCGGAACACAATTCCAATTTTAACGCAATCGCTTTTTTTTTTTTGTTAAAATATGCGCGAGCACGCCAACCAGAGCCATGCGGTAACAGTAACACCAAGGTGGATACTTCCAGCCACCGTGTACGCCGCCGTCCCCCCTCTTCTGGTTCCTTTTTCGTCCTCAAGAGGGCGAGCGGCGGGCTGGAGTTGCGAATAGCCGCGCTCTTGATGAACAAATTTTTCATGACTTCCAGTAGAGTACGCGGACAGTCATCATCAGATCCGACGGAGGGAACCCGTTATGACGGGAAAAAGACAACGTACTCACGAGAAAAACCCGGTCTGCCAGCGTGGCATCTCACATGCCCACGGTTCGAAGCAGGTCACATAACGAGGTCAAACAAAATATTTCCCTCGGACTCGTTGATTTGTTACTTCCGTATAACGCAATGATTGGCAGTATATACACGAACTCAACTTTCTTACGTCACGGCGCGGGGGTGGCGCGTCGAGCGCACTTCCGCTCTGGGGTGGTAGGCTGAAGTCTCCATACGAGTCGTGTATTCCTGCGTTGTTTTAGACGAAACCAGACAAAAACCTGCCTTCTCGTCAAAACGCCGCGACTGGGTCTGTACCAAAAGAGTCGAGAAAGGTTTGAAGGTCAGTTTTCATGTGCTCGGTTCGTCCGAGAACGTGGATATCTGCCGTGAAAAGAGAAAAACAGACGCCGTCGGACCACGATTGCTTGGGCGGGAAGCACTTTGGGTTAATTCATGGATACTTGTGGTCATCAGATTTATTTATCCTGTTCCAACATGAACGCGGGAAAATCGTCAAGTTGTACGGGCTACCCGCGGACTACGTTCAGTGTGTCTTCAAGTTCAAACGGCCGCCTAATCGTGCGAACTGCCGTCTGCTGTTTCAAACATTTCTGCTTGTCGTCTGCTCCTTCATACGACGCCGGCCCGTGGGCCAAACGTTGGCCCGGTAATTGCGATGAGAAGTAAATGCAGGCCTCAAAAGTCTTTAAAGTTTGAAGGTTGGTGGGGCAAGCAGGCTTGGTGTAAACAGTAGATACAAGGAGATGTTGATCATTGTTATCAGTGGCTGTGCCTGACTTGTTATGCCCGATTCACTTGGTCCGATTCTGCTTGCAATTTTCAGTATTGACATCGACCATCTCAGCTACGATTTACCCTTTTGCAGCCCAAGCGACGTCGCGACTGAAAATTGCGAGCGAAATCTCATCATGCGAATCGGGCTTTAGCGTCCATTCTGCGGCGTCCACGCGTGATGATTCACCGCATGTCACATTCTGTTGGTGTCAAACATAGAAAATGTCTCTCAATTTCAACAAGTGCAATCTAGTAAGGTTTACGAACAAAAGGCGACCGCTTAACATTAAATATTTCTTAAGTAGTACAAGTTTGTCAGTTGTAAAAGAATACAAGTATTCAGGGGTTTTGTTTTCCAGCGAAGTATGTTAAAACGCAGACGTAAATCACATAACTTTAAAGGCTAGCCGCACATTATACTTTCTACGACGTAACTTTAGGCAAGCACCCGTGAAAGTCAGGGAAACATTGTGTAAGACAAACGTACGTCCGGTTTTAAAATATGCTCGCACCGCGTAAGAGCTTCACACCAGGTCAAGTATATATGAGCTAGAGCGCGTATAAAAACTAGCAGCGCGGTTTGTGTTGGGTAACTATGATTTTTCTAAAAGCTCATCCGCTATTTGTAAGGAGTAAGGTCGGCCATTGCTTGCTGACAAGCGAAAGTATCTGAGATTGTCCTTGTTCGACAACATATTCAATGGCCGAATAAGCATTCATAAGGGACAATACATAAAAGATCCAACTTATGTGTCGCCCCGTACCGATCATCATCGAAAAGGTCGAGAACTGTAAACGAATCGAATAGCTTACAATATGAAATTGTCTCCTCGCCAGTTTCGTCTTTTTTTTTTCGGTTCTGCAGAGCCTTTTGTATGGCTAAGTGTCAATTTTCAAATTAAATTGGTGATGTGTTTGCTGATTTGTTGTTTTTATTTTGTTGCAAATTTACTCTTAAGTGATTATTTTCATTCTTGATGTCATTGGAACATTTTCCGAATCGCAGCATATTTTCGATGCATAACTTTATATTTTATAGATGTTTTTTTTATTGCCTTCCCCCTATAATGATGCCCTGGTAAGGGCAATGTAGGCAACTAAATAAATAAATAAACTACCTTACGCCTCGAGTAACTACGGTTGCAGAGAGTTTTAAAGCACGGCGTGTCTATAGATGGCCCTTCTCCGTAGTGTTTTCGAAGAATACAGTTTTGAAATGCCACCTCTAGATGGCGCTTCGAACGACGGGTGGCGGGCATGAGAGGGAAAGGGGGACGGTACCGCCCCTCTTCTTCCCCTCCAACAGGAGTTTCACAACTGAGTTGATCTGATGCGTGTAGGAACCGAGGGAGTGGAGGAGATGAGAAAGCGTGTGGACACCTGGGCGCCGAGCTCTGGTTGGAATGATTAGAGGATAGACGCAAAATTAAGGGACTTTGTTTCTACTCGCTGTTTAAACGCGTTCGAACGCGGACGCCGAACGCCGTGGTGCTTGACGTTGGAATGCGTTCGAGCAGTGAGCAGAAACAAATTCAGCTAGCTTTGCGTCCACCCACTAATCATTCCAACAAGAGCTTGGCGCTCTGGCGTCTCTCTCCTCTCTCCCACAGTTTCTTCCCGCGTAACGTTGACGGAAAGTCATGTAACGTCACGGTGTCACGTGATGTTATGACGTCACGTTATGCCCCAGAATCAGGTCACCTTATGACGCGATGTGACGTTACAGTCATATGACATCACAGAGTCGCATAACCGCACAACGTCACGAGGCGTCACGCACACAGCGTGTGCCCGACTCATTCGCAACACATTTCGTGTTGCGACTACACGAAAAACATCTCGTTTATACTGCGGCTATTTAATTGAGCAGATAAAAGACTTACGAGATCACACATGTTCAAAATTTTAAGTTCCGTGACTAAGAGAACAAGGCAACCCAATACTGCGCAAATCAAATGAAAAATAATTGAATGTTGCACAAAAAAAAAATAAGGACCCTCGTTCCGAAGTTAACCCTTCGGAATTTTCAACAGGTACGTTTATTTCATCACAATTTATGTGGTAGGCTTGGCTCGAAATAAAATATTCAAATGGAGTACAAGTCCCAAACCTTGATGATCTCTCTTGATTGCCAGAAATAGCTTCTTTCGACGCACTGTTCGAAATACGTCCCAGCTTTCGATGACTGGAATTGTTCCCATGTCCAAATCGATTTCCGCCAAGCAAAATACTTACGGTACAAAAGCTTAGAATTAGGTTCGCGATTATTAATATTAGGAATAATATTAAGTTACAAAATATTATACAGTCAAGCCGTGCCTTTATTTCATAAGCGTAATTTCAACAAAATGGTGTTGAAATGTGCATCAAACTTTAACTACGTTTCAAAAGCAAAGTCTACTAAAAAGCCTAACTTCTATACATACCGTGGTCGAATTCTCTCTGAGCTATGTATTGTAGTTTATTGTGAAGGAAACTTTGGGGCTCCACATGTATATAATCTGTGCTATTCTAACACCCATTTGGGCCAAAGTAAACAACATTGACAAGTGTTTACTGCTCCTATCAGCCAGGGCGCTCTTGTGTATATTTGCGTTATTTAACTGACCAACTCCTGTGTCTCAGATTTGTTTAAATTATATACTATGTTTGATAATCCTTCCTACTTCTCGCAATAAACCATGGAAGCCCAGCGTTCCCTGGCAAGTACGCTCCGCTTCACGGTGGTGCAGCGGATTTTCTAAACCGTTCGGGCTTCTCGTGTTTCCTGTGACGCTTTTGAAATGCGGAGAAAAGCTCACCGCACAACCGTCAGATGCGGAGAGAGGCTGACCAGTTTTTTTTAAAAGACCCGCAGAAAAGTTTGCTTAGAAAAATTGACAAAAATACAAAGTCTCAAAGTCAACTAAAAATGGATTCAGTAAAAGAATCTTATGTACATTCTACCCCCAAGATCGCCACCCTTTGCACACAAAGGGTTAATCCACCCTTTGCACTTTTTTCGCTCCTGCCCTTCCACACAAAAGTTCAATCCATTCACTGAGCTCAAACCCGACTTCTGCAACGAACCCCAGAACACTTCGTCCCTGCCGCTTATCCCTCTTTTTCAGAACAAAGGCAGTTTGCACAGGTATAACCTACACTCCCGATACACCAACTTAACTCTGGTACGACAAACCTCGGTGGTGGTGCATCGGGCGCACTTCCGGTTTGGGTGTGTGGGCGGAAGTCGCCATGCGGGACGAGCGTTCTTGTGTTGTTTTGCAAGAAACCTTAATAAAACCTGCCTTCTCGTCAAAACGCCGCGGCTGGAACCGTAACAAAAGAGACGGGAAAAGTGTGAAGATCAGTTTTCATGTGTTTCCTGCCTGCCCGGTTCGACCAAGTACATGGATGGGTGCCCTCAAAAGGGAAAATCAGGCACCGTCGGACCACAACTGCTTGTGCGGGTAGCACTTTGGGTTGAATTCACGATACTTGTGGTCGTCAGATTTATTTGTTTTGTTCCAGCACGTACATGGAAAACCGTCAAATTGTCCGGACCACCCGCGGACCACTTCACGTTGAAACTGCCGTCTGATCATTCAAACTGTCGTCTGCTCTTTCAAATTCGTTCAAACTGTCGTCGCCTCTTTCAAACTCGTTCAAACGACCAAAGCCAGTAGACCAAACATTGCCTAAGAAGTGAAGACCTCAAAATACTATCTTGTTTGAAGGTCAGTTATGGTAAATAGGCTCGGTGTGAACAGTAGATACAAGGATACGTTGATCATTGTTACCAGTGACCATCACCGACTTTTTATGCCTGATTCACCTGGTGCGATTCTGCTTACGATTTTCAGTATCGATAGTGAGGATTGCAGCTACCGTACACGCTTTGGCAGCCCGAGCGACGTCGCGACTGAAAAGAGCGAGAGGGTTATCATATTGTGAAGAAGGCTTTGGCGTGCATTCTGCGTCTTTCACGTGGAATGAATCGCTGCACGTCGCATTATTTACACGAAGTCTCGCGATGTAACGAGCCTCGTTAATTTTGCTCAGGCCACTAAAGTAAGAATACATTGCTAGAAAGACGTGGAATCAATAATTCTAACGCGATAAAGAGCACGGAACTCACACCGACGCCGACAACATGTTATTCCAATGGCTTGATAATGCGGGACACGACGCTTCTTGCCCAAACACCATCGCGCATGCGCGGCACCGGTGGCGTGCAGCGAAGGGCGCTCCGGTTTCTTTGTAAGCATGAGTTTGTGAATAGATGCCTATGAAAACAACCGGGACGCCATCCGCGAAACAGATGCATCATTGGCCTTCACTTCAACTCTTCCCCTGATCTGCAAAGAAGCTTGGCTTATACTATTGCCTATTGTTCTTATTCTAGATGTTTTTCTTACCACTCTTTCCATGGCATTGCGTTTTTTGTGCACGACTTCTGTTCCTGCCCACTATATTGTACTTTGGGAGCTTTGATTTTGACGTTTCGCCTGTCCTCGGTTAGTCTGTCATTTAGAAATCTGGAAGTTTGGCCCACGTATTTGAACTCACAGGCCAAAGGGATCTCATACACTACCCCACTTTCACAAAGAACCGACTTCTCTTTGTGCGCATTTCGGCACCCCTTCCTCTACGCAAGAAAAGGGGTAAGGTTTTCCAACATGAAGTCAGTGCTAAACACAACGTCCACGGTTGATGTTCGCAGGTTTCTCGTTCCAGTATCGTTCCAGTATCCCCTGCGCTCTCACTGTAATTTTATAATGTCAATTTCTCTAGTAAATTTAGCGGGAAAATTGACGTCACTAACCTCTTTTAAAATAGATCAGTGTCTAGGGCACTTTGATTACGCTTTAACAGCGTGTGGAGACCTGAGCACAACCACGCCTTCTGGGCCACCCCTTTCCTGTGACTCAAACCCTCGCATGGGAGACTATCTGACTGGTCATGGGCTTGATGTGGCGCGCCTGTTAATGGTAGCCTATCCTATGTCTAAAAATAAAATAAAACAATGATAATGTAATTTAATTTTTTAAGAAATTTCCTTCTTAAAAAAACATTGAAAACATACTATTACTACGAAAGAAAATATTACGATATATTGCTGATGTTTCCTGCACAGACCACACAGAACCTTTATTTTCAAAATATCAAATAATTCCGCTTGAACGCTTGTATGACTATTGTTTACTTTGTTCCATTCGTTTCTCATCCGCACTGTACATTGATTTCTTATTCACTATTTCTGAGCTTGCAATGCATAGCAGTGATGTCAACATACGCCACAGAAAAGCATGGGTCCTCTCTTGTTCCCGCACAAACTACAATTTACAAACTTTACATTAATATGTACAACTCGTTTTAAATAAATGCCTCACAAACAACATAAACATATACACGATTAGCAAACGAGACTTGCGCTCTTATATCGCCGTTGTTTCCTAACTTAGTGTTATAATTTTTACAAAGTTCAGATTTTTTTAATCTACATTTTGTTTCGTCAAATGTTACGCTAGTAGAGTGTCGCACTACCAAGCTGCTGCCAATGTGATAAGGGTCCGAGACCCAGTCAAGCTGTCCCAACAGTTTTTTGTCCGGGACTCCTTCCAGTGTTTCTGGAAAATAAAGCTTTGATTTGATTTCATTTGATTTGATACCAAGTTCAAGTTGAATGCTTAAATTGCCGATGCACAGATGAGCTAGTGAAGGGTTGGCGGTAGCAGCCATTAGCCTAACACCGATGGACTGGTTTCTTATAAAGTTCACGTGTTCGACCCATCTGTTTCCTGCCAGAGTTGACATATATCCTTCAAGAATGCACTTACGTCATTCTTTTTTTCGCTCTCTTTACCGTACCCTAGGCAGCGGGTGCGGGGAACGGGTATACGCTCTGTCGATTGGCACAGCCTCGTACACGCGATACTCAGGCGGTTAACGACAGGCCGCAAAACAAACTCGTACAGGAGTGTTTGCGTGCCGCGATTCGATGTATAGGCATCGGTTTCTCCGAATAGCGACGAGGGCGTGATAATGGCGGCGTGCTCCGAGAAACTCTCATTTCCGGATGCTATGACTGAAATCCGACGCAATGAACGAATGTCCCCTTATGTTGCTTGAAAGCTTATGTTTTAATTCAAGGCATCCCCTTGTCGGGCGTTTGAGCGGAGAAGTTGTTTTTTGAAATTTCGCACTCCACTTGAGGCATTGACAATGTTACTAATTCATGAATCGAATGTATAAAAGAGTAGACTGAGACTCAAAACGAGTGCATGTTCCATAAAATACTTCAAGTCACAGGTGCGAGCGGAAAACTGCCCAACTTTTCCTTCCAACCTTGCTAATGCTAATTTTTTTTTTTGTGCAACGACATTGGATATTTGTAACAATGCGTACAAGAGCCGTGCATAGATATGTTTCCAGTAGCTGTTTTGGTGTGGTGAGCGTGCACCTTCAAAACGTAAGCGGCCATTCAACGCTGTAAATTTTTTTAGGGAAGAATTAGGGAAGGGGGAGCCATTAACCGCTCTTCACTTGTTCAGTCAAAACGTGTCCAGTATTCAGCCTCGTATTCCTCGCCAACTTCTCCGCACATTAGTTTGTGACCTCGTGAAGTTAACGCTCGTGAAGATAACCATCGTGAGGGTAACCCTTGTGAAACTAATCCTCGTAACCCTCGTAAGGATAACCCCCGCAACCCTCGTGAAGATAACCTTCGGAACCCTCACGAGGGTAACCCTCATGACGTCACACGTGACGTCACGTGTTACGTCATTATGGGAAACGTCGCATAATGCATCACGCAATTACGCCGACGGCGACGGCGACGGCGCTGCCGACGCCGATGGCGTCGCCGTTAAAGCCGGAAACGGGCGCCTAAGAGCTGCCCTTTAAAATAGGGGCGGCTTGAACTTTCAACAACACAAAAAACAATATGCTACAATTTCACAACGATTGATTACAAACTGGACTCGTTGCCTTTTTACAGCGCAGCTCTTAGGCGCCCGTTTCCGGCTTGAGCGGCGTCGTTGTCGCCGTCGCCGTCACCATCGGCGTCGCAGTCGGCGTAACTGCACGCGTTGCATTATGGGTCGTTTTCCCGCTAAATATAGCGAAGAAATTTTCCCGCTAAATTTAGCGGAAAAATTTTACCTCTAAATTTAACGCAATATTTCCCGCCAAATTTAACAAAAATATTTTCCCGCTCAATTGAGTGAAAAAATTTCCCCGCTAAATTTAGCGGGGAAATGTTTGCTAAATTTAGTGGGTAATCACTGCCTCAGATAAATTTAAGATTACTATTACTAACCTCTTACATGATGTTTAGTAGTAATTTTTTGTATTTTTTGTCTTTTCTTTGCTATTAGTTTCATTCCATGTACGGTGCCATTACTAACGTGTTAAAAGATGTTTCGTAGTTATTTTGTGTATTTTTTGCCTTTTCGTTGATATTTGCTTTGTTCCATTTACTATGCCCCACTTCTCTGTGTAATGCCTTCGGGCCCTGAGAGACATAATAAATACAATTAAATGAAATTTAGCGAAAATTTCCCTCAAGAGCTGCGCTCTAATTCGGCATTACAAAGAAATGTGAACGTTTTTTTCCTTTTTTTTTGTATATCGAACGAAACACGTTAAAGCAAGATTTTCTCCTCAACACAAACGTTCCGTCTTAGTTCCCTTTATGTTTGATTGTTTGTTTCAAATAAAAAAATATAGTGAAGTCGGACGCCCTACCCAATTAAGTAGAATGCGTTTAAATACATTATAGCTGTGTAATGCATGTATAAATGTATGTTATCGGCTCCTTCTCTCTTTCCCTAAAAACACTTACATGGGGAAAAAGACGAGTGCAAAGACCGCTCTTATTTGCGAAGGGGCATCTATTTCTGTATGACCTCAAAGGTGGATGCTACGGGCGGAACTATCGGATCAAATTGTCACGCAATAAAACTGGCGATGTGTGCACAGGTGGAGGTGAAACAGATGAGTCGGCTCGTTTATGCTCTTGGACGCGCCAGGGCCATGTCTAACATGTTGTGTAGCGTTGACCTCGTTAGATTATAACGATCACGCGTCATAGCGTCCGTCTCCTTCATCCCGTCCTTTATGATCGCCGCAGTAGGGGTGGCATGCTTTACCAACTCCTGCGTACAGTACAGCAAAATTGCATTGCCTACGTGCAAAAGACAGTCGAGTTTACCTTCAAAATATGATCAGGTTTGTTCAACGTTCAAATTGTAGAGCCAGTATCGGCACTCCATTCCCGTATTTTCTGCTGGGGTCCGCCATTTTGGCGCTTAGTGCAGAGCGGACGCAATTCGGAGCTTGTTGCGATTCGAAAATGCGACATCCTGAACATTCAATAAGGTGTTACAAGGCTCGGGTGATATCGTTTTGCTCTGTCGCGGACTCTTTTAACGTTTCTTGAGGGCGAAAAACTGCTTCCTGTGATTTCAGAAAAAGATTAAAACAAATGGCAACAATGGTTTGAGCGCCAAAATGGCTGAAGTGTTGTTACTTTGAAGCGCAGCCTATTTCGTGACTTTAGTTGATAATAATATTAAGAAGAAGAAGAAGAAGAATACACCTCATTTACAATATAATTATGATGGGAGCTGAGGAAAAAAGCTGTTCAAGCAGCTTGACGGGTCCTCAGCCCCCTTACGGTCGCACAGTAGTTGCAAAGAATACATACACATGAAATTATATAACACTTAAAATGACGCAATATACATGCTAAATTTCAAAAGTGGTAATACAAGTTATATAACAGTAATCAAGTAATACAGTGATACATGTACAAAATGAAGAACAACGTTACGACTGCTTTTTTGATGGGATAGATAAAAAAAAGCTTCGCTCGATCTAACTAAATATGTTACTCACCAAAATACAAATGTAACGTATATGTAACGGTATTATTATTACTCCGGATATTAAAATGTTTGCATGTTAATATCCGGAGCCTTCGAAAATATTGGGATCATCTTCTGATAATGGTACAAAACATGATGTTTCATGTCGATGTATTTTTACTTACGGAAATTAATGTCTCAGACTCTATGCCTTATCAATTCACTCTCAAAGACTACAACAACTTTTGTTTGAAGCGTTCAAATCGTAGTGGCGGAGGCATTGCGATTTTTGAACATCAAATGTGGCAAATTTTTTTCCCTTCATCTACATTTTTCTCACGTCGAAAATCTATGTATCAGACTTGACAATTCCACCTTCTCACTTTCTCAATTATGTTTCTACAGGCCTCCTTCAGAAAATGTTCGAATGCTTCTAAATGAGCTGCAGGCAACTCTCTCCACATTATCTTCCATGCAGCAACTTTGTTTGGTGGGTGACTTTAATATAGAAACAATAAACGCAGCCAATTCTATCGTATGCGACTATCTTAACATTTTGTCGAACTTTGGCTTAGAATCTGTTGTTGATGCCCCAACCAGAGAAGAAATTTTAGGAACAAAGTTAGTTACTTCCTGTATTGACCATATTATAATGCGAGCACCAGGTGTCTATGTGGAATCTGCTGCGATTCAGGAAAAATTAGCAGATCACTACTTCGGGGGGTGTCAACTAACGCACACAGTGGCGTCAAACTTTAAATGCGAAAGTTCAAGACGAGCCCAAATTATTGATAATGTTGTTTTGGACAAGTCAGTTGCCTCTCATGACTGGCAGGTCTTTTTAGGTATGGTTAACACTGATCTATACTCAAGGTTTGTTCAAGTCTTTCGCTGGCTTACTGTTGCTGCCAGTTAAACTGTTGCTTTGAAAAAGCGGAAACCTCATCATAAATGGCTAAAGAATATTATACTTAAGATAATTAAAAAAAAAGAGGTCCTGTGGAGTCGGTGTCACCGATCTCCAAACAACAGAGATTCACCAAGTGAATTCGAGCAGTGAAGAAATAAAGTAAACGCTGTTATTCGTTCGGCAAAGAGGCAGTTTTTTTAAATCACAATTCGAAACATTCTGATTTAGTTAAGCCAAAACATGGTCACTGATAAATCAATTCCAAGGCACTGGTTTTGGAAATTCTATTGACCAAACCTTCGAACGAAATTTTGGGTCACTTACCTCAGAATTAGCAGATGACTTTAACGACTTCTTTGCTAAATACTCCGGCCTTCCAAGCACCATTGTTGTGAACTCACGTACCCTAAATAATGATTTTTTTACGTAAGCTTTCCTTCCTTGCTTGACGAGAAGAATCTGCACTCCCTCTTATTTAGTTTCAAAACCAGCAAATCTCCCGGTATTGATGGTATTCGAGCGTATGATCTTCAGGGAAATTTCACATATATTAAGAACGTTCTGCTCGCTATGCTGAACGGCTTCATTACGTCTGGCAGCATACCTGATGAGCTCAAAGCTGCTATTGTGCGGCCACTTTTCAAAGGAGGAGAACAATCCAATGTTGCAAATTATCGCCTTATTTCGATTCTACCTATTTTAGGACAAATTCAGGGGAAATACCTCTTTCTGACGATGAGCAGTTTTTTTAGATAAGAACGAAATCTTTTTATCTACTTAGTACGGACTCATTACTGGGAAAGGCACGCAACCGGCTCTTGATAATTTTTTTTTATTACATATATTCAACATTGGTGTTTTTTTTATTACATATATTCAACATTCGAAAGTAATATGTTTGCATGCGCTCTTTTTCTTGATGTGTTCAAGGCTTTCTACACTTTCAGCCATGAGTTGCTCCTAGCGAAATTATATCGCCTTGGTTTTCGCAGCCCATTTTATTCTCTACTGGAAAACTTTCTATCTAAAAGGTCCCAGTTTGTCCTAATTGGAACCTTTAAACGTTTTCGGCTTTCTTTACTGGCCGGAGTGCCTCAGGGCTCTGTTCTTTCTCCTCTACTTTTCAATATTTTTGTGAACGACATGACCCAGGTTATCAACGGGTGTAAAATTTACCAATATGCCGGTAATACTCTCCATGTGTCACGTCATATTAATTTTTTTTACTTACTCCACACACTCGAAATAAACGCCACTCATATAATGGATTCGTTCGGTGATAACCTCCTAGACATAAACCACTCTAAAACAAAGCTGGTCTGTTTTCACAACCCTCTTAAAAGACCCCAGGCTCAAGTAAAGTTTTTTCTTCACCCTTCCAGTTGTGCTCAATGCAACTGTCTATCCATCCAGTCTGTCCATCACGTGAAATACTTAAGTGTACATTTCGATTTTGATATGTCTTCAAACACACATATGTCCTATATTTGTAGCAAATTACGAATTGTGTCTTGTATGCTAAATGTTTCATGCCAGTCGGTATCAGAATAAAAATTGTCCATGAGCTTGCTTACAGTATCCTTCGATATGGTGTTACGGTGTTTGGCAGCTGTTCGGGTCGTTGGTAGTCCAAACTTAAATCTTTATTTAAAGGAATCCTGACAAGCGCTGCATGTAATTCTAATTTCTCCAGCAACAATGATATTTTTCGAAGTCTTCAATTACCTAATTTGCGTTCTCTTTTTATAGAAACGGTAGTGCTCCGTAGCTTTTGTAAAAATGAGTTTAAAACATCATTTCAGTCCCCCTGAATACTTCGTCGCGTTCCTCGTTTGGTAGTGGCAATTAGTTCGACCAGGTACAGTAAATGCACTCGGGATTACTACGTTCCGTGTTTGTTCAACGCACTCTTTGACACTTTTATTGACATTACATCACTGAAACAACTGAAGAAGGAACTCAAGTGCACTAGCTTTGTTTTCATCTAGGATCTCTTTGCAGTGTCTGCATGCTTCGAGATTGAACTAAACTTAGTTTCACCTTTTCTTATTTTTTTTTTCGCTTACTTCGTTTTCGCTTAACGCTTTTCCTGCTTTTTTTCGCGATTTGTTTTCTTTTGTGTTTATTTTGTGTTTTGTAGTTTGACTTTTTGCCTTACATAGTGGAATCACGATAACGGTCTTTTTCATTTTTTATGGGCGTCATTATACAAGCAATCTGCAGGCTTTGATATGCCCGTATTTAATACTTCAATTCCTATCTGTGTGAAAATGAAATTATTAATAATATTATTATTATTATAACGTCCTGCTATACGTATAGCAAGACTCTAACGTCTTGCTATACGAGTAACTACTTTAGGCTTTGTGCAATACACGTCTGTGCTAATTTTTTTAAAACTGACCATTAATCTGCTGGACAAGAGCTTGATCCTTTGAATTTGTACTTTTGATGAAGTGTGACTCTGAACTGGTGCTTTCCTATTGTCTTCTGTTTTTGTCTTTTTTTTTCCTTTTACTTTCTGGAACTTTCCTGTGAACACTATGACTTTTAGGTTCAGTCCCACAAGCCCTTGTTGGCTTAGACGAACCTGCCTTCTGCTCTTTTGAACTAACCTAGCGTAAATAAATGTATTATTATTATTAGTATTATTTTATTATTATTAGGTCCTCAACGAGAACCTAACGCGAAAGAACAGGGAAATCTTTTGGATGGTACGGGAGAAAGCAAGAAGCAAGCAGTACCAATTCACGTGGATGAAAAAGGGGAAGCTATTTGCTAAAAAGACGGGAACCTCGTCTCTGGTACGCATCCACCGATTGGCCGACCTGGAATTGATTGTCTAACGCTTTTGTTGCTAAACGGCTTAAAAATAACAGTGGATAACAACCGCGGTGAATAATGGAAGTACAGTTTTGCCAATGTTCAGATTTTTCTTCATTTCAACGTTTCCCGGAACCAGCTAGCGATAGTACTCTTGGCTTCTTACATGTAAATATTAGGAGTATTCGTAAATATTGGGACCAGTTTGTAACAACTGTAAAAAATATGTCACCACTATTTGAAGTTTTTGTGCTAACAGAGGTCAATGTTCAAGATGATTTCTGTGGTGAGTTCCGAATACCGGGATATAAATCATTTTTTCTTACGCGGCCGATTGGTCGAGGAGGAGGAATTGCGATATTTGTTAAAGACTTGTGGTGTACTGAAACACTCGATGTAGAATTTTGTTATTCTGAGTCTTAGTCTATGAGGCTATGGAATTCTAAATGATCCTTGATTTTATTAGCTTTTTACAGACCTCCTTTAGGTAATCCATTAAGATTTATAAAAGAACTAAAGAATACACCTGGTAATTTTCAGGCTGCCGACATCTGTTTAGTAGTTGATTTTAACATTTATACGCTTCAACCTGCCAAGTCGATTGTTTGTGACTATCTCAATCTTTTAGCGCATTTTGGTCTGGAGGAACTGATTTCAGCTCCAACTCGTGAAACACTTTTGGATGGTCATCTTGTAGCCTCGTGTCTCTCGTGTTTAGGTCATATAATACACGCTCCGAGTGTAGTTGGAAAATCGGCCATAATAGAGCAAACATTAGCCGACCATTACTTTGTGGCGTGTCAACTTGCATTCCAACTCACGATAAAATCAACAATAGCGATAGCAAAAACATTGTAAATAACTGATAGAATAAGATTTTATAAGTTGGTTAAAACCTATGACTGGAATAGTTTGCTCTCTATTAAAGACTTTGATGAAGTATACTGTAGGTTTAGAGATATATTTGACTACTTCAAGGACAAATCTAAGAAGGTTATCACTCTGAGGCGGCGTCGAAGCGAACAAGAATGGTTAGCGAGTGATATTTTGTCAGTTATCCGATATGAAGATGTTCTTTGGGCTAGATATCGGCGATCTCCAACCAATACCAACTTGAAAAAAGAATTCCGTATTATGCGAAATCGTGCAAACGCGCTTATTGGATCAGCAAAAAGAAAATACTTTCGAGATAAACTTTTTAAAGCAAGATCAAATATTTCAGTCACATGGAGTTTGATAAATCAATTTCGAGGCACGGTTTTAAAGATATCGATTGATGACTCTCTTGAGAAAATGTTTGGTAACAATACGACAAAACTAGTAGGTATGAACCGAAGGGCCAATCAAACAGCGATGGTATGAACCGAAGGGCCAATCAAACAGCGCAAAACGCGCAACGTCATGGCTTGCTCTCAGCGCTTGATAGGACTAGCCGGCGTAGGAGCACGCACAGAGAGATGGCGAATACCCGCTGGTCCTATCAACTGCACAGAGCACGCCATGACGTTGTGCCTCTTCGCTGTTTGATTGGCCCTTCGGCTCATTACATCGGCCGCGCTCGGACCGAAGCTGAAACAAAGTATAGTAGAAGATTTCAATAAGTTCTTCGCTAGATTTTCCGAAATAACTCGTTACGATACTATGTTCACAGCAAATTTTCTTAATTCAAATGTTTCCTCGGCATTCCTTTCTTCATCTTCTTCATCACCGTATTTAGTCTCAATGCGCATATCACCCCCGCAGGGTTTGGGCTGCTCGAATCCGGCTGCGTGACCCGCAAGAACGAGGTCAACATCATGGTGAAGAACGCGGTGGACGTTGTCTTCGGTGGTCTTGGCTACTGGATGTTCGGCTACGGCTTCAGCTTCGGCCAGGACCGGGGCACCAACGGGTTCATCGCCTTTGGCAAGTTCTTCCTCGACAGTGACGAAGAAGAGATGGGAGTCGTGTTTGCCACGTACATCTTCCAGTTGTCATTCGCCACCACGGCTACCACCATCGTGTCCGGGGCCATGGCGGAAAGGTGCAACTTCGTCGCCTACTGCATCTTCTCTTTCTTCAACACGGTGGTGTTCTGCTTGCCGGCCGGCTGGGTCTGGGGCAAACACGGTTTCCTCAATAGACTGCTCGTTGTGGACATCGCCGGGTGTGCACCAGTGCACTTAGTGGGCGGTGCATCGTCCCTTATAGCGGCCCTCATGCTCAAGCCACGACAGGGCCGTTACGACAGGGGCACGGACCCTCCACCCATGGGCTCGCCGACGAACGCGCTTGTTGGGATGTTCATGCTTTGGTAAGTAAATGTCCCAGCTGAGGGCTGCGGGTCGCCTTGGTCAAAGTGCATAAGGCTAATATCATTAGAGATTCTCTTGGCAGCTGACTGAATGAAAGCCCGAGGATAGCTTTATTAATTTCGTAGATACAAGTATACCGTTATAATTTCGAAAACCTTGTTGAACGTTACACTTATAATTCATACACAGAAGTACAAACACGTTTTTGTGTAAACAGACAGAAAGAATTAGCTTTGTTGTGCACAGGCAAATATTACAGTAGAGGTTCATAGAACTACGGAGCCCATAATAAAAAAAAACGAGATGGAAATATATAAGCGAATGGACAAGCACACACACTGTCAAAATTTGAGACTGTGTGCTTGTCGGTTTTTCTATCTGTTCCCAGTCTAGGTCTATTTTTTTAAGTATTAGTACAAAGTTAATTCACCAGCTTGCCGGAATTTTTTTTTTTCACTTTCATTTTTAATTTAGAATTGTTCTTTTTTCTTGGCTGCTTGAAATACTAACTGAATAGTTCTTGGTCTCTTGCAAAGCATCCCCTCAGCAAGGTGGCGCTTCTATTGGTTGTGAAGTCGAAGGGTAAATAGAAGTTACAAGACAGCACTCTTCCTATGTCGGCGTACCTGCTTACCCGCAAGACTGTACTGATGAACGAATACGTTTGACTATAGTCGCTATATAAGAAAAATAGAAGGAATGTCTGAAAAGCAGTGAGCAGACCTGGAAATACGTTGGAGCGTTAGAATGAAACTTCGCCTGTGTGCAGAACTCTCTTGCAGAAACTACATGCACGGAAAACTTAAATGTGGCCTGATTTTCCTCCAAGTCAATGCACCCTGTCACACTGCCTGCGCCCCCTTGCAGCAGATCTATAAATATGATCTTGAAGTGTCACCCCACTCACCCTACACATTGTATTTATCACCGTCGAATTGGCATTTCTTCCCTGCACTCAAAATACAACTGAAATGATAGCAACGACGCTGTCATAGACGCTGCTTCCATTCAAGCAAAAAATATACAAGAGGTACTAAGCGATGAGAGGAGAGGCCGATGCCGAGAAGTTTGACCACTTTTCTGCTCTTGGCGAGTCACTTATTAGGAAAACAGGTAGAAAGAAAAACCAATAAAATAAAAGAAAAAGAGAGGCGAGGAAAGCTTAAAAGTGCTATGTGAGTTTATCGTTTGTGCGCCCACAGCGCGGATGTTGTCACCATCGCTCGGTAGCTGTTAAATGCACTGTTACACTTATGAAGTAAATAGGCCTCTTTTAAGAAATTATGAAGTCTGACGAAGGGTCTAGCTGCTTCAGTAAGAAATCTTGATGTGGACGAGGAGGGAAAAAAAAGAGGAAGACGAGGGGACAAGTGAGTGCGTTATATGGTAGCAGGAATAGAGCACCTTCACCACTAGCCCACCGAAGCGTGTTTAGACCGCTGAACTTCAACATCTATGGAAGATGGTTCAGAACCTTAAGCGCCCCACAAGTTGGACAGTTTACGTCCATGGTTGGGGAGAAACGTAGTAATTGCGCGTCGAACGAAGGATAAGAGCCCGGAATATCTTCACCCTTCTTCCGGATAGGGTCAAGAAGCGGCCAACCTTATTTAAACCTGTGCAAAACAATGGATGGGTGTACCCTGATAGAAAACAATCTATTCATACGTCGTTCGGAGTCTGTGAAATAGTGAGGCGCTGCGATATGTTTGGAGGAATGGGTATGAATGGTTTCGTAGGGCCGAGGCATGCGAGGGATGATTTCGTTGTCTGTTGCTAGGGGTATAGTAATCTGACATCGTGAATTCTCGAAACAATCATTATGGTACGTTAGAGTGGTTTGCTGCTGTAGAGAGGCGATTGCCTGAGTTGTTGTTCGAGATACTCACGTGTGAAGTCAAGTAATAAATTTATTTTTGCAAGTTTTCAAGTTTCCCGCGATCTGCAAAACGTACAGAAAACACTTTGGGGCATCCTCTACTTTGCATAGAGTTGTAGTGCCATTTTAACATCCGTGAAGGAGCCATCATTTTTGCTTAGGAATTCGGTCCAGGGCGTTGTTTCCGAAACAAAATGTGGCAAGTCCAGCAGTTGTAATAGCAGCATAAAAGCTGAACCTCTTAAATTTTCTGGATTGGTCTTTGAAATGAAAACTTCGGCCATAGATGATTTGCGGCTGTTGAGAACTGAGTCTATGGAATCGATTCGCATTTATCTCAGGAAAAGTTACTCTATTTGGTTTTCCCTGAGGTGACAACGTGTACAGTGAGCCGGTCCTTCTTAAAGGTTAAATCATAATCATATATGGTTACGGTGTCAGGTGAGTTATGGCAAAAGTGGTCGCAAGTATCTAAAATTCTGATTTTGTAAGTCGTAAGCGACAGGGTGGACAAGTTAAAGATGGTGTGTAAAGGATACATGGAATGCTTTATCGCGCGCTTAATAAAAAACGCTCTCAAACTTGCTGTTCTGCTAACTGAACCACTACCTCCTACAAAAATATCACAGTGTGATCTGGGCCAATAAGGAAAGACAGAGTTGAAAAACACTTTCGGCCACGTACATAACCATTATCCCCCTTCACAATTACTATGTAGCTTTCTGAGAAATACCGGCACGAATGCGAGGATTTAAAAAAAAAATGCTGTCGCAAAAATTCTTACGTAAAAGAAAAAAAAAACACGTTTAAAACCGATGGTTTGGTGGCTGTGCTTTTGTTGACACTGGCATTACAATGCTTACACATCAGCAAGCCGGATAGTAGTCTCTGCAAATAAGCATAAGCGTATCCATCGCTTTGGGAGGATAAATATACACGCACCAAAAGCACGACCATTAAGAATGGTACCGACCAAATTGACCCTAGCAAGGCGTCACACAACCGACCTTCACAAAACAAAATGTCAGCTGTGTGAACATTTGATTTTGTTGTAGTTTACATCTCATCTGCTACGGAGTGACGAGCTAGGTTTGCACACCAGGTAAAGATAGGGTATATCGGAAAGGAAAGACTAGAACAACCAGCTGTTCGCCTTAGACGCTACTTCCTCTGTAAGATATGCCGCGGTAGGTTCAACGTCATCTCTATTCTGAGCAACCCTAGAGCGTTTTCAATTGTAGAACATAACTGGCCCTCTTCCTTGATAAATTTGTATTAGCTGCGCATGATAGGATTGTATACAGCCCGGCTGTGGCAAGATCACTGTAACTTGGGTTCAGATTATCCTGCCACAGCCCAACGTTTTTTGCCGTCCATTGTGAGCAACCAATAAAACTTTCTCGAGCAAGCTTACCCGTCATCTTTAATAGTTAATATATCTTACCAAGCCTAACATTGTTTCAAGTCCATGTAGATCAAAATATATACAAGCTTAGACCATCGCAGCACAATTAACATCCAAATTTCATGGCCGATAGGAAAGAGAGCACGAGATAACCTCTAATGTGCATGCGACACTTCAGTTGCTCAGTCCTAGAGATTTAAGGCTGAATGCATCATATTGCGAATATCTAGGGCGGGAGTTCAAGCCTCCCACTGCAGGGATCCATAGGCATGCACTTTGCCTGGTAACTCGCTGTTTCATGGGCATTTCAAATACCTTCAGAGCAACGCCACCTAGATGCCGACAAGGTTTGCTTGCTCTCCCCGATGACGTCACACAAAGAGTCAGATAACGGGCCGACAGCTCTTGATTAGCTTTTGTTTATCACGCTTTCTATACTCGGGGCCAAGTTTTCTTGGTATTTCCGGGGAGAGAAGGAGAGCCCGCGCGCAGCTTTAACCAGCGCTCAAAATGGCAGACGGAACGCGTGCCTGTACTTTCCACTGCATTGCCTAGAAAAGTTGTCTCCAAGTATAGCTGCCATATTCACATGACCTGGTTGGCACGGCCAATACTCAGTGCTGTCCGGACACATAGCGTTTCCTTTAGTGCGGTGGGGCAAAAACAGTGCAAAGGCCTCCTATTTGCATGGTTTTGTTCGGATCTGCCTAAATAAAATCGGCGAATAAGCTCGAGATCCCAATTCTGTATATGTCACTCGCCAATACTTCAAAGACCTTCGGTCTGAAGGCCATTCAAGTAGCCGTGAAACAGACTGTCGGAAATGTCACGACACAAAGCGCACTTAAAATTAAATTTTAAGAAAGCCATCGCTCGTAAAGAAATAAGATCCTGCATTAAAACGAAATTAAATTCCGAGTCCTGAAGAGTTACTCGTGGTTGTTTAGGAGCTTTGGGTTCCGGAAAGCCTAGCGATAATGTGTCTTCGATCCTTTCCCTACACAGGTGGGGTTGGCTCGGTTTCAACTGCGGCAGTACCTTCGGAGTTTCCGGACACAAATGGAAGTACGCCGCAAGGTAAGTGAAGAGGGCCGTAAAGGCAGTATGCTGATTAGGCCCCACGAACGCAAAACAGGGTCACGAGGTAAAAAAAGCGATCTAGAATCGGTGGCACACAATGATGAAAATCGTGCGTCATGCCACCACCGAATCGTTGAAAAGGAAATTGTGCGTTGAAAATATCACGCCCACTATACATCCCTTTCTCAGTTTGTAAGAAAGTGTCAAGCCTTTCCCCGTGGTACAAGCGCCTGCTTGTCGCGCGTCTGAATACCGATGCGGTTATTGATCGCGAAAAACATCGATCACGTCTCTTCTGTTTTTAGCCGTAAACACAAGGTGCTGCGCCAGCCACCGACAGAAGAGAAAAGTATTTTGGAACAATAGGGGGCGGCCTGAATAAATCAGTTCTGGGCGTTCGGTATTCTGAGCGAACAAGCTTTCGTTTCGGTTGGCGTGTTTGGTCAGGCTGATCGAAAAGATCGTTCAATGATGGCATATTAAGTTGCCCGGAAAAATGCGGGGTTCCGGTACCGTTACGGTTTGTATTGTGAATGAGTTTAAATGGGCCGATACTCGGGCGGTGCTAACCGGAGGCCGCGCCGGGTGGTGAGGTTCGCCGTTTATTGCTTGTATCTGTTGTGAAAGCGACATTTTACATTTCTTGTCTTTCTTTTTCTTTTTTCCTAGAAGGTTACGAAAATCTGCAGGCACCACTGTCAAACGATGTTTTGTCTACGAAGCAGTCGCTCCGCGACGAGAACAACATTGGGAAGGATAAAAAGAACTGGGGCGTTTTTAGTCTTAAGAGAAAGTGTGATGAAAGCTACACATTGAGAAAAAAACAAAATTTTACATGAGATTGCAGAATTGTGGAATTTTTAAAAGCATGTATATTAAAACTCAACCGCACCACATCTTTTTTTTTTTTTTTAATTTGTAGTGCAAGTATTTTTTTTTGTGACTCAGGTTGCAAACTAATTGTAAAGATAGAGGCAGTCTACAATAACCAAGAGGCAAGGAGGAATCCGTAAAAATTGCAAGGGTGTTCTTCTTTTAGGCTTTACATATCTATTTTTGTTTTTTTAAGCCGTGAAAGCTACATTAATGCGGTTTCCTAAAAGGAGTTATACGTCCAGGAAGGCAATATAGGCACCAAATCGTCACGAAAAGTCGACTGACTACAATTTGTTATTTAACTTTTAATTTATAAAAATAAACATATAGTTTCGATTAAAAACGTCCTGGGCGTCATCGAAAACTACTGTCAGTAAATTTTAGAAACACTTCGATCGCGTGCGAAGCGCGGTAGTGCGCTAAAGTCACCACTTGTGCAACAAGCGCAAGGCGGGTGGCCCGAAAACGTGGAGAATAAGAGACGGAAAAACAGCACGGGCGCGGATTCGCACCCTCAGCCTTGTTAAAAGTTTTTAATCACACATTTTAGTTAATCAGTCTATCTTTCGTGACAATTAGCCGCGTGTTTTATGTCCCTCTGGCAATATAAGTCACCCGCTCAGACCGTATTATTCTAGCTTTCACGGGTTTTTTTTTGTTTTGTTTTTAGACCGTCAGTAAAGCCTATAGAAAGAAACAAAATCACAGTTTGTTTATTTTTAATTTGAAGAGACGTTTTGCACAAAAAGGGCCGGCAGTTATATAAGTGCCGTTTTCGCTGAATGTTTATTGGGCTCGGGGTCATTAGATGGGGAGATAACAGTCACTACACGTCTTCTAAGAAACCCAAACTGATTCAACAACTCTTAAATTAAATTTTAATTAGTTTTGCTGCCATTGCAGTTTTAGAGGCCTCACCACCCGATTTGAGTAAAACCTCCTAGTTGTATGTTTCTACTGAAGCATTTTCATGAGGCTCATCGAGAATTTCTAAAATAAGCAATGGATTTACGTTAACTCAGTGACCTCAACGACCACAGTTTTGTCTCCGGTAGCTTAAGTATGCTAAAGCGGTTTAGCGTTAAAGGGGTACTCCACATGCTTTTCGAGCTACATCAATTCTAACTATATTTTCTGACTTCCCGGCCTTTATCCTTTCCCGTATGCTATTTAGTATCGCGAAATTCATAATACTTATTGTGAAATCGGCAAATAAAAATGATGCAGAAACCAACATTCAAATATACCCGCACTTTTCAGTGCCTTGACGTCAGTGACAGGCAGGCTTACCAGTTGAGAAGCAGTCTAAAAAATAAAATATGCCAATCCTTTGTTCCGTGCTGGAGCGCGGGTACTGGAGCAAGCTTTCTTTGAAAGCATTCATTTGACACCATGAAACTGCTTCGAATCAGTTGCGAACAAATTCTATAGTCCAAAAAGTGAACCCCTGCCTTCCAATGATGTCACTGTTTCGTTGTTGCCAGTGGAGACTTTCAGTTTGAAAAACATGGTGAGGACCAAAACTGTGAATTCAATAACTTCGCGAAAAAACAATATTGTGACCTAATATTTGGAGTACTATTTTAGCGATGTTTGTTGGTGAGTGTAGCAAAATTTCAAGCAAATCGGAGACAATGAAAAAACTTGTGGAGTACCCCTTTAAATATAAAATGAATTTTTCAAAGACCTTACTTCGTCTATGATCATTGCATTACTATATAATCACTACACTATTATAACATTACATCAAAAGAGTTCCACATTTTTACTGACTCGGTAGGCACGCTCACCGAGTGCAGGAATAGGAGCAGCCCCTGCAAGAGAGAAAAATCCATCAAAATGATGCCCCCTCCCCCTCCCCAAACTTTTTATGCACGGTACAAAAGTCCAACTGTCCTGGGCAACCGCCCACCCAGGAATAGCTGGTGATGAACACGTTCACTCTACAGCTCGGGCGCTAACAGCCACACTCCACGAGACGCAGAAGCAGCCCAGCCACCTCCATGACCACGGCTACGCATCTTCCTCACCCGAAGATGACGAAGACGACGACGACTATGACCCCGACAAAGCTAAACAACAGATCAAACTTTCGTCCCGTAGCGCGCTGAAGGAACATCTACCCATCTCCGACCCACTACGCGCGAGGCGAACGAGGGTGGTCTTAAAGGGATACTTCAACGGAATTTAAATATTCCCGTTGTGTTTAAAAATAGGTTGAATATGATCCACAATATCCGTAAATGACAATCGCACGTTTGTATCTTGAGCCTGGTGGCTGTATTTTTTTGTTATAAACGGACCACTCTAGCAAGCGCTCGGAGGAGGCCCAGCGGAGACCACGTGACATCCAACGCAATCGTGACGTAGGTCGTCTCGGGACGAACAAAGCTACGGCGAGGCTGACGTCGAGAGGATGGTCTAGTCGTTCCAGTCACCGAAGCGGCTGCTTTTGTACGAATTTTGAGTGACGGGTTAATCTTCTATAATCTTGTAGGGGGACAATAGCGACTTCTGCGACACACAAAAGGCATTCTCGGGAAGAGGGGAGTTCCTTCTTCCCCTCTTCTCTCGTCGTGGCCGGAGGCGAGACACTCACCGTCACTAGCTGTCAAGGTTCCTAGACGGGCATTACAAGCGAGGCGTTAGCGACATCCACCAGGTGCTCTTTGCTAATCGTTTAATTCGTTTTAAAATTACTTTTCGATACTTTTTTAACAAAATATTGGTATGTTCGATGTGGTACTGTTCCTTTGAACACATATAAACCAAAAAATGAGCGCCGAAATTTCGTTGTAGCATCCCTTTAGGCCCATTAGAACCAATACCGCCTGCTCGCAAAACAGAAGAGCAGCGTGGGAAAAGGCGCGCACACAACCAACATGTCGCTACTTCAAGAACACCCAACACGTGGGAGACCTAGTTTCCCTGTTATGGGGCTGCAAAGGCCTCGAGGCAACAGGAGGGAAGAAGTGCCTAGAAGACGGGAGGACATCCATTGAGAACTGGGTCTTTCCCACAGGCCCTCCAGGAAAGCAATACCAAACTCTACGCACACTCCTGGATTATATCCACAAAGCTGGCATAGGAGTGCACATACAATTCCCTTCCCCCCTTAACGCGAGTCCCAGGCCTTAATTCCACTGACACAAATGTTTTATACTACTATTACATTCAGTACGGACGGCCAGTCAGTACAATTCTTTTTTTATGACTATGCGTTTTTAAACAAACAGGAGTATCTATTTTTCCACAAAGCACTTAAGAGCTAGTGAATGTGATGTACAAGAGGGTTACAAATGGCGAAGCATAGCTAATATGTGAGCACGCAAATTCAAGTACACCTTCGGTGGGACACGGAGCACTTCCTTGGTGCAATCCAGGCGCAGATCGTTTTTTTTATTTTTTTAAGTCATAGCATTATATGTGATTAACAATGGCGGGCGTAGCCAGGAAAGGAGCTTATAAGGCTTCAGTCCCCCCCCCCCCCCCCCAACTTTTATAAAATTCCTGGCTACGCTGCTGGTACTTGGTTATTCGTTGCTCTTTTTGCCCAAAAAGTGTCATTGCCTCTTAGTGGGTAGAGTAGATGCGCGAGCTTTGTTCGCGGCAAACTGATATTCGGATAACTGCAGTGGTTGTCGTATATACCATAGTAATGAGATTTAGCATAGTACATGTATTTATAAAACTATATATATATATATATATATATATATATATATATATATATATATATATATATATATATATATATATACTTTTTTTTATTTACCCAGGTTCCAGTATGAGTCGCACATAATCAACTTCGTAAAGTTGCTCCTTTGCTGCGGCGAAATTTCGATAGCCACTGATTTGCCTCGAAATTGGTTTAAAAGATACATCTGAAGTAGTAACCAAATTACAAGTCACAATACATTTTTTTTTTCGCAAAGTTATTTCACCTTTGCATTTGGTGCTCATCGTTGTTATTTTTCTTACAAGAGGCTCTACTGACAAGACTAAAAACGTGACGACATATTTGTCGTAATTTGCTTCAGATGTGGACCGCTTGCTACCCGACTAAAATAAATCCGGAGGAAGCTCACGCAGAAAAGCGAGATCAAATACGCGACATATTCTGCTTCTAGACTGGCTGCAGGACTTAGTAGATATGCAACATGCGACGTCATCCCACTGGAGAGCGAAGGGAAAATTGGAATGTTGGTTTTGACATAACCTCCCATCCAACGTTACTATGCTTCGCTTCAGCTTAAGTCCAGACGCTGCCGACGCTACGAGCTAATGGGAACAATCAAGCAGCGTCAAAAGCGGAATCACTAAGCCTTTTTCTGTTAACGATTCTTACTGCGGGGATAGAACACTTACGGCAACATAAGGAACACCATGATGGTGCGCTTCTGACGCAGTCTGACTGGTCCCACCACATCATAGCGTCGGCTTCGTCCGGATTTAAAGCGAAACGAACTATAGGGGGAATTCACTGGACGCCATATTTGAGGGCGATGTTTAGAGCGCATGCTCAGAAAGAGCTCACATTAATAGCCTAGTCCGGCAATCTTGATGGTGTGCACGTTGCAAAAGAACTGCGGAAGGTCGCCATGAGCACGTGCTAAGCGGTCGTGCACACAGCTATGGCCGCCAGTGAATTATCTCTATCAATAAAACTCGGTTGGCAAGCTTCTTAGAACGCCTGGCGCCTTTTCGTGGCGCGTGCGATCGGTGGCGCTTGCTACACTGTCAGCCCGCCATGCATATGGAAAGGCGTGGTAGAACCGGTGGAACACTGAATGCGCATTACCAGTGATTGAAAGTGCTTTTATCGTGGTTTGAACAATAAAATTAAGTTTTGCGCAAAAGTTGGCGCAGAAAGAGCATCGATCAAAAATGGTCATTCTCCGTTGCCTGTGGAGGCGTTGACGCTGGTGGCGCTAGGAACGCTATCCTCCCCAACGCTACTATAGACCTTTCCAAAAAAGGGCACTTGGCAGGTTCCATTTTCAGTGTTCGTGCGTCTGGCGCGTGATTTGCTCGCTTTCCGAAGCGACGAACGTGCGCGTTCTGGACTGTGATTTAACACGTGTGGACTGTGATTTTTGTAAACAGTGGAAACGTCTATACTCCGTTTCAACTTATGTTGTACCGCAGCCAAGGCTCGAAGCGCGAGCTCATAGCGTTGGCAGCTGCCCTTAAAGGGACACTGACAGGGTATTTATGCTCGCCGAGGTTTTTAGTTGTACGTGACATATGAGAGCCCAACTACCCAGAACAGAATTTGCGGCTCGAAATTCGGTTTCTTTCCGCCCGAAAACCGCCGATCGAGAACTGGCCGGTTTGAGTCGCTCACATTCTCTTTTCCGTGGTCACGGGCCGTTTTCTATGGTTTCGAAGCGACCACCAAATTTAATCAAAGTCGTTGGTCACTGAAGGCACAGAGTCAATATTAAAAATAGAAAAAAAAATATGAAACCCATTTTTTGTGGCGTCCAAAAAGCTGCAAATACGTTGATTGAAAAAAAAAAAAAAACAGGTAGCACAGACAACCAGAATCATTGTGCGTTCACTGAAATTTCTCAACATGGCGTCGTTTCGCGTATCGTGGGACTAGCGGATGGCAGCGGACGACGGGCGTTGCACCTCTACTTCAGAACTGTCATTCACGGTACCGGCGAATTCTGTCTTCCTTCGAAAGAGAAATTTTGGACCGATCAAAAGAACTGATATTCATCCCGTACGACACGCCCGACCAGCAAGCCGATTGCACGAAGACGTCGCCGAGCCGTCGTCCCTTCTCGTTGCTGAAGACATCGCTCTCTCAAACGTCAAGCACGAAGTGCGTACTTCGAGTTGAATACGCACGCGTACGGTTTATTTACGAGGTGCGAATGTGGCGTCTGCGTGGTAATGCCCTACTTAAAGCCGGGAGTGCATGTAATCAGTGATGTAATGAAGGAAAACCGGCAGCAAACTTCCGACATATAGTTTACCGGCTCCATTAGTACGCATGAATAAGTTCCTTCAGTAGTGTTATAAAGACAAAAAAAAAAAAAAGAAGTTCCTTCAGTAGCTCAGTGGAAAGACATCCGATTCACACGCAGCGGGCACGGGTTCAATTCCTTGTGTGGGTGCGCCATTTTTTTTTTTTTTTTTTGTCAGGCATTTCGCGAAGTTTACAGTTCTTTTTTTAACAATTATCACTGAAAAAAAAACAATTGTTATGGATGATACGTCGCTGAACTAAATGGTATGGGATTCCATTTTTGGCACCTGCGAACTCGATGTAGTAGTCACTTTCCACAAAATACAAGGAGCATATGAATCGGGTAGCGTCCGCTTTCCGAGCTTCGCGTAACTGTTCTACAGGAATTGCAGCCAGCCATTGACCCCGACCCGTTGATCTTTCGGAAACTTTTGCACTCTGCCGCACAATGCCACTTTCAGATGCAAGACATGTGAGGCAACTCTTCACGCAACATCTTGGGAGTATTCTTTTCGGAGCCGATCACGGGAATTCACCACACTACGGCACTCGGGCACTCACTACTAATTGCCAACACTTAAATGTACAAAACAACTCATCTTTAAGTACAGAACAGCGAGCGGAACAAACATAACTGCAAAGTAATCGCATGGCAAACGAACGCATTTCGTCTGCTACGTGCGGAGAGAAAAAAAAAAACGCGCGGTCGGGTGTAGCCACGTGACTTCCGCCAGTCACTCTATCCTCTCCCCTTCTCCGTGCGGTCCGGGAGTTTCGGTTTCGGTTTCGAGCAGTTGCGTTTTTTGGCTTTATTAAAACAATATGTGACTCTGTAGCAAAATATTAATTGGGTAGTATTCCGACACCATAATGAATCGCCTGACAAGAAAGGAAAAAAAAAATTTGGGGGGTGTCAGTGTCCCTTTAATGCACGAAAGCTTGTGACGCCGGGATCTGCCCTAGAGCAAGGAGCACGCACTTGTAGCCTTTCCTGCGGTATACGTCATAAGGGGATGTACATCACAAGCTTCCAAGAACGCTTGTCGCCGTCTCGTGGCGCGTGCGCTCGGTGACGCTTGCTACACTATAAGCCCGCCCAATGGACAAAAACGACGGAACCTGTGGAACGTGCACATTACCTGCGGTGGAAAGTGATTATATCGTGGGTTTTATTGTAAACATATATAGTTTTACGCAAAAGTCGGCGCAAGAAGAGCGTCTTTCGAAAAATGGTCTTTGTTGCCCGTAGAGGCGTTGACGCTGGTGGTGCTAGGATCGCTAGGAACGTAAAGCCCCTTCATGTTTTAAGAGTAGCGCAAAGGTTCGTTGATGCCCTTGGGCATCAACGAACCTTATGCGTGCGAATTATGCGTGCGACGTGGAGCCCTTGGGAAGATTATGGCGGCACAGTACTGCACTGAGCAACGTTGGCACTGAGCTAGATTGCACACGTCATGTTCTTCACAGACGTTGCGCGCGGCACGGCACGTGTCTCCAGCATTTCCACAGCAATGAGTGGCGCCACTTTTCCCAAAATAGAGGGGATTTTAGAGACCTTTCCAATGTTTACAGAATCACAGTCCAGCACGTGCGTGTTCGTCGCTTCGGAAATCGAGCAAACCATGCGCCATACGCAAGAACACTCAAAATTACACCGGCCACACGCTCTTTTTTCGATAGGTCTGTGAACGCTATACACCCATACCTACTCCCGTGCAGGCTATAGTCTCACATAATGTTCCCAGAGTACTGAATTCCATTCAGTACGCTTACCGGAAGTCTATCCCCGCATAATCCAGTTCTGATTAACTGGCTTAACCCGTGGCGGAAGTTATCAGTTTCCCATTTTGGAGTAAGGCCCAAAACAACAAAAGACGTATATTAAACGTTTCCGCGGTACCACGGCTACGGCGGGAAAGCTCTGGTGGGGGCTCTGGGCATCGATGAGTTATGAACAAACGGAAGGTGCGTTTGATTTTCTCTAGATTGCCGGCTCGATTGCTCGTTCCGGTTGCGCTGGTGCTGCGTTTCAAACTCTACAGCTCTGACGCTAAACTTAAAGCGTCACTTCATTGTGTCTCGAGGCGAGAGAGAGAGAGAGAGAGAGAGAGAGATGAGACAGCAAGGAGCCAGTCACGCACCGCTAAAAACAAAAAAAAAACCCAAAAAACCTTGAATTAAGAAAACAAAGCAGTGTCACCACGGGCCAGGAACGTGGGTTGAAGAGCTCGAACGAGAACGAACACTACACTGTACGCGCTTCCCTTCGACCTCACAGGGCAGCGCCATGTTGGGGATAGGGAAGCTCTAGTAAGGGTGGGCGCAACTGCTAGATCGGGGATCACGAGATATGAACGCCATGTAATTGCTAAAGTTTCCTGGAAGTTTACGGGGCAAAGGGTCGTTTTAGTTCCTAACTCAGGTCTACGGTTGGCGTACCTCCGAACTTTGCCGCGCCAGCCAATGGGAGTCTATCCCTCAATTCGCTGCTATAGACTAGGTTTCGCACCATCAGACAGGGGAATTCAGGTGCCGTTTGGAGCGGCTTCAAATGCTGATAACGCCGGTCCGCTCCATGGAACAGTTAATGCTTTCGCATAATTAACCAAAATAAGGCGCTGATGATCACGCGTGCCCAGCGCGATTTGTTTTGAGTTTTTGCTTTTGAGCAGTTATACTGCTGCAGAATACAGCACTCGCAGCGCGTGTAACTACACTCGCGCACGCTCCTTGGTGCTTGAGTAATTTTTAAAAGGTCCACTCAAAGATCTAAGAACGTTGATCCACCCGAAGCTTTTCCCGTGCAGGCAACTAAAAAAAAAATCGTTTCTGAACGCCGTTTTTCCGTGGAGCTTGTCAGCTGATGGATCTAAACTATGAACTCCATGGAGCGAATATGCAACGAATAACTGATGAACTTCGCCAAACGGCGCGCGCTCGCTTCGCGCGCGACGCAGCAGCCACTGTTATAGCAAGTTGTAGCTTCCTCTGAGCATATGCTCACAAAACCTGGCAGTTCGACGACGGAGCCATAGAGTGCCCGGTCGCAGATTTGGAGCGCGAGGATCTGGTAGCACAGAGCATTTCTTGGCGAGTCTGGTATTCAGCGCACAGCTTTTGCAGTGGCGAGGGCCTGAAGAATGGTTTTCGAACCCGACGAGAGAAGAAGTGGTAGCGCGAGGAACACGAGGAGCACGAGTGGACATTTCATCGCTCGGGAGAAGTGTGTTTCGGCGTCTCTCCACAGCGGGGCGCCCGTAACATGGCTCTCCTCTCATGCGTTGTCTGCCGCTCTGTTCTACGTTTCCGAACAAGACCAAAACCACACGCATTGAAACTGGACGGCAAACGAATAGCAAACATTTTGCAAGTACACTGCGACAGATTTTACCAACGTTGTAGGGGCACGACACCACAAGAAGGCAACGGTTAGGATATCTATAGCAAGAAGAATAGTTTAAGTAACTAACCTGGGCTACAAATAGACGTAAGACCATGTTCGTCGCAACGTCAGCCTAAATATGGCAGTTGGTGTTGGCCGTTGAAAAAACTCTCTGGAGACGTTCCTGGTTGCCAGACGAATGAAGCGGTTTGCTCCATTCGCACTGGTACATTCCGATAATCATCCGGCAGGACAATTTTAACTGATTGATGCAGTCAAGTCCATCGCAAGTCAGCAGTGATGCCACCTTGACCAAATTCCAAGGAGAAACCAGTTCATACAAGTGCCCAGGCAGCAGAAAGCACCTGGGTTACAAATAGATGCAAGACCATGTTCGGCGCGACGCCAGCCCTCTCGAGTGTGTGATGGCCTCGAGTGCTAGACCTGCGCATACAGGCAGACGGAAAGAACAAGGAGATGATCTAGACCCAGGGAGGGACGGCCTATTAGGTCGCCCGGCTCATCGCCAGGATCTCTAACAGAGACTATGGGATGAAGGAATGCAACCTTATGCGCCTGGTACAGGACTTCGTGATGAGCCGACTGGAGTACGTGGTTCCCTTTATGAAACTCGGCGAGGCCGAAAAGTCCAAGCTGGAATGCATAGTTTGTAAAGCATAAAAGCGAGCCCTAAGGCTGCTGGACTCTACGTCAAACAAGAAGCTGGTGGCCCTGGGTGTACACAACACCATCGACGAGCTCATCGAGGATCAAAGAACGACCCATCTGGAACGGCTCACGGGGAGCGCGAGTGGCAGGCACATCCTCAAGAGCCTCGGCCTTGGTACTAGACGCAGAGAGGCGAGAAAGTGGACGTTCCCCTAGACGTCAGGGAGATGCTGCAGATTACCCCCCTCCCAAAGCAGACGCATCCCGTGCACGACGCCAAGAGAAGGGAGACGAGTGCCAAGGCCCTAGGAAGAACACTGACAGAAGAGGAAGGAGTCGCGTCATGGCAGCGGCGGTGGTAAACGGTGACAGACACCTCGTCGCGAGCTGCAGCGTGAAACTCGACGACCCGGAGACGGCGGAAGAGGTGGCGTGGCGCTCGCGCTTAGCACGCCCGGAGTAAGGACAATCGTGGGCGACTCGCAGAGCGCGGTTCGCAATTTCGTCAGAGGGAGGGTGTCGCCAGAGACTACGCGTCCTCAGGGGTACGAGAAGCTTAGATGAGAGAGAAAGGGTGAGACTCGTGTGGACCCCGACACACGCGTCGCTTCCTGGCAACGAGGAGGCTCACGACGCGGCCCGGGAGCTTGCCGTCCGGGCCGGCACAATCTCGGGGGACCCCGTCGCGTCGTCGGGGAGAGACGGGCTGGTGACCTTTAGAGAGATTCTCGACCACTACACGGATGGCAGGGCAAGGTTTCCCCCGCACACCCCTCGCTGAACAAGACACAGTCCACGTCGTAGAGACGTCTGCAAACGAACACCTATCCGTGTCCGACTTTACTGAATCGGTGGCACCCGGACAGGTACACGGGCGCGCTCAAACTATGCGGTCAGAGGGCGAACTTGAGATACATGGTGTGGGAGTGTAGTAAGATAGACAGGGGCGCGCGCGCGAATAAATTACTGGGGCAGCTCAGAGATGAAGGGAGCTGGGAGACCACCCTGCTCGGCTCGGACCCTCGGGTCCAAGAAGACTTAGTCCGACTGGCCGAGGACGCCGCCGAGGTCAAGCGGATACTGGCCGTCCTCTGAAGGGGGGCTGGGGGGGGGGGGGACCCTAATGGGCTCCTGACCTGCTTATAATTCTTTTTTCGGGCACTACTAAAGTTATACTGACTGACTCACTGACTGAGTGTGCGATGGCCGACCAATACGACGAGAGCAGTGAGTATGATAACGACGAAGACGCCGCTACATCACCAGTGGCTATGATGGCCGAGGAGCTATTTGGCCTAGTCGTATCTGTATGACCCGTCTGGCTTGTCTTCGTCGTTCGCAACATGTAAAAGGGATTATTCACGAAACGATCTTACGACAAAACCTAACAAGAATACCGTACTCACGAAGCGAAATTATTGCAAGTTTTTCGTAAGCTAGGACGAAATCCTACGACCACGCCTACGACGTAAAGCTCCAGAGGTTTACGCACTTTTTTATGATCAAATCCTCATCGCCGGCAAAATCGCTTGTTTACGTCATCGCAACGACCAACGTGCATTTCTGTGTGCTCTGCGTGCGCGTCCAGACTTCAAGCAGCAAGAGAAATAAAAAAAAAGTACTTGAAACGGAACGCAGCAGCGGAGACAAACGCTGGAACCACGGATACCCGAAAAAGCTTCAACGACAACTATTCCACCGACCAAGCGACCGCCAAGGACTACCGGGTGTTTGTGAGAAACTCGAACCCGGCTTTTCGTACTGCAAAAATAAACTAGACATTGCGGGGAGCTCCATCACTGTCAAAACGTAGCCCCAGCTGTTCCAGCGAAATGCCAAAGTTTCAGCACCAATCGTTATCTTATTCAAAAGTTATAAGCGATATTCTGAAGACTTCAATAGAAAAATGGCGGCCGACAAAGCTCTCGAATACATGGAGCTGTATGGCGCCAGAAACGTTGCTCCGACGACCGAGGACAAGACCATCTGCACATGACCTGCTGCCTTGCTGAATGGAATATGCCCACGCGACCTTTGTCGACCCTTCTCGTATAAATAGTTTGAACCCCGATCTCTCTTTTGGGGTAAGAGGGTCAGGCTTTCTCCCTCGTCGTCCCTAGTTTGTTTTCAGATGAAGAGGCAGCGACCGCTCACGTCGAAAAGGGACACTCTCCTCGATTCTATCTCCTTTGTTTGCGTTATAGAGCTCAAATACAGGTCATATGGATTCCCTTCGCAACATGGGTATGTGCACTTTTTTTAGTTCAGTCCATTTAATTCTGACATGACGGTACGTCACCACATGTCGAGGTAGAGCAGTTGTTTGGAGCTACTCAATGCCAGTCCAATCTTTCTCTGCCGAGCGTCACGTCGCCACCGAGTTGCGATTGTCTAGTGGCTCAGCGGTTCATAAAATCGGTTGTTGAAGATCGTTCCCAAAGCGTTTACCAAAAACGCGGTGCCAGTGCGGTTGCGCTCCCAGTGCGAACAGGTATGTACGTGTATCTTGCTGACAATCTTTGAGTTCAAACGTATCTTCCTGAGATGTAGACTCCCTCCCACACCCTCAAAGTCGCAAAATACGCCGCAGCATTTTTTTTTTTACACGCACGCCGCTTTTCAAAGTCATGCGCGCCGTTTCCTAGCGTTTAGCAACAATGGTAGTTGTGTTGACTTCGTAGCGATCCAGTTCGTTGCAGTATACCAAGGCGGCCACCCCGTCATCAGGGGAGGTGGGCCATCAGAAGAGGGGACATTTCGTGGCGTCGATATTACATCAGACGTGCACAATTCCCAAACAACCTTAAACAAGCGTTGCTGGAAAGACCACACGATACTTAAACGAATGGTGGCCAACTCTGCTGTCACTTTCTTCACCAAAGCGCCTCTTACTAACATGTCGTCACGACATTCCATCGAAGCTTCACAGAAATCCACGAGGTGGTTTTTGGTTATCCTTTTATTCAGTTTAAAATACGTTATATTGCGTTATCCTACGAAATATTAGTGTTGTTGAAGTTAAACTTTAACCCACTTCATGTTTAAGCAAAGGGATGAGCTCCAGAATTTGGTTTTCGTACCCCTTTAAGCTGAGACTAGAAGCTCCGCCTTCATTTCGAGCTGGCTGCTTCCGCAGTGCTTTGGATGCGCGTTCCTGCGCGTTCACACTTGTGTTAGCGAGGGCAGAAAGCTCGCGCTGAAGGCAGAGCTTCTAGTCTCAACTAGTGCCACTAAATAAGCTACGCTTCAGAGTAACGACACTTGGCCATTATGTGGCTTAAAATCATTGTTGGAGGTTATCTGAAGCTTTATCTGAAATCACAGCAAACGCTTTTTCGTCCTCCGCAAATGTTTAAACAGATCGCGACAAAGCAAATCAATATTATATGAGCTTCCTAACATTGAATCTAATGCTGAGGAAGTCTCACTTTTGAATCATGACGATCGGCAGTTGCGTCTGCTCTGCACAAGCACCAAAATGGCGGCACCCACAACAATGTCGGGGAACGAAGTGCCGATACTCTAAGCGCAGCTCATTCAGTGGCTCTATGTCTCAGCATAAGGGTGAACGGATATAGAGACGGAGCATCACACCTGCTGGCGTGAGCGTGTGGCCTGATCTTGCGGTTCATCTGCACGTTCTCTCGTACTGAAGTCACTAGATTTTAGGAAAGTAACGCCATTGCCTTCCTTGCCTGCTAGCCGGACACAAACAGATACTAACATATAGATGACGAAACCTGGCACAGTTATTGCCTGATCGACCTCAATTGCCATGGCAGTCATCATTTCGGTTCATTCAAATTTGCATAGGTGTCATTCTGACCCAGTCGTGCCAAGATCGCTATGGAGCATCATTCTACTGAAAGTGTTTCTCGCCAATAGTAGCACGTTTGGCGCTGTGTATAGTGCTCTTGCACGAGACCATGATGCAACGCTACTTCCGGCTCGAAAATCTCGCCGGAACCCGCCGGAATCCATGTTGAAGGCATTTGTCGCTGTTATGCTGTTTTTTGTGCTTTTGGGCGGTGTTCACGTTGCAGTTCGTCCGCTCAATTGATGTGTAAAAACGTCAGATGCACCGTAATTAGTTGTTCTAGCAGTAAAAGTCAGCGACGAAATAGAGCTACGAGCAGCGGTATTGTTTTGTTTTTTTTTGTTTTCTTTTTTAACAATGGACCTCTTGGCGAATATGTGCTGCCACCTAGACACGCGAATCGGTTCGAGACTAGGTGACTGGAAAACAACGCGCGCCCAAGGCCTCTCCCACCCGTTCCACACCCAAAACGTCAGCTACATCCTGTTCACCCATTGAGGCGATGTGACCTAGATACGGCTCCCCCAAGCTCACCTTTGTCCCCATCGTGCGTAATCTTCCGCCCCGAGGTCGACACAACGAAACCGCTCAAAAGCGAGAAATGCAAGATGGCGGATTGTTTGGAACTAGATACTCTCAAACCCAGGCGCATGAAATACTCCGCGCATGCGCACCGCGTATTTCTACAAAAGGTCCATTCCGGCAATCATTACGAACCAGGACAAGGCGACACTTAAGCAAGCGGTTCGCCGGCGTCATGAATTGCTTCAACGGATACGCCGGCACAATTGCGAGAAAGGAGTTTCGCACCAACTACAGTAGCACCAACTAATGGTTTGTGGACGTTCCCTTCGTGTCATGTGAAAACCACTTAGCGATTGGCTAGGACAAGTAAAGAAGACTTACTTACTTTTGCGGTAACTCCACTCTTCATCCGTGTAGCCAGTCAAACAGCTGGAGGACCGGCTATATTGCTGACACGTTTTGCACAAGATCCCCTAATGATTTCACGTATTTGTTGCGGATTAGCAGACGGCGCATTTTTTGCCGTCCGACGACACTCTTGCGGGTCGAGCGACGGCACTCCACAGGAGCGTTCGAGTGCCGTCCGAGGATGTTAAACACAAGTCACGCTTATTCTGGGCCATAATGGGGATATAAGTCTAGAAAACGAGGACAAGGAGATGAGTAGCACACAGCACAGGGCGTAACATTCAACTAAAATGTATTAGAGTACGCAAAAAGAAAGGGTAATACTGCACATGCGCAAACAAGATACACTTAGATTAAAAACCCGACGAAGCCGGGCAACACTGATGAATGATAGAAGCTTGGCTGATAAAGGAAAGTTCCTTATCGGAAGGCGCTAAAAAAGGAGTACTGACCCAGACAATCGGCCCATATGATTTAATCATGAAGGCTTTATGTATTTCGCGTTATGCAAAATCCACGTTATGTAAAATAATAAAAAAATAAGCAGGAGAGTCAGGAGAGAAAGGAGTAGTGCGTAACAAACGTCAGGCTACAAAGTTCCGTGAGTGTGTCATAGGGGTAAGATATGAAATTCCTTTTTCATGTGGGAGGGTGTACGTACCTTTGCCAGACGGGGAGGTGCATCAATATGATAGAATTAGAGAGCACTCAGCTGCCACTAGGCAATCGCCGTCTGGCCACTTGGCTGTACACTGTGATAGATTCGAAAGCAACCCAAACTTTCATGGAACTAAGGTTGTGGGGAGCTTTAAAGGGGCGGGGCAACGATTTTATGATTAAAAGAATTTGAATCTTGTCATTTTTACGTTGTTTATCGTGTCCCGGAGGATAGAGAAAACACCACCTTCATTACAAATGTCGCCATTCCGCTGCACAATCGCAAAGCAAAAGTCGAGCTTTTCCGCCCACCTGCAGCCCCAAGTGGCAGCCGAAGGAACTACGGCGAAAAGATACGTGACCTCGCTCGGCTCTAAGCTGCAGCATAACGCCCGCTATTGTCAGCAGAGAGAGGGAGAGGAAGCGTCCTCCGATATATCACACGGGAACCTACACGGCACTCCGAATGACGTCACTGGGAGTGCGACCAGGTGTGACCCTGAAGACTGGGAGTGAGTTGAGGGGTGCCCGAAATGCCAATATTTATCTTTTTTTTTTTTTACGCAACAACTAGAGCACGCAGGTGAAATCGGTTTTCTGTTCTTTACTTCAGAAGTGTCAGAGAACAACTTCCACAAATCTTTGACCGAAGTCCGAAAATCGTTGCACCCCCCCTTTAAAACAAAACTAGAGCGCGAAATACATAAAGCCTTCATGATTAAATCACATGGGCCAACTGTCGGTGTCAGTGCTCGTTCTTTAGCCCTTTCCGTTAAGGAAAATTCCTCTATTAGCCAAGCCTCTGTCATTCATCTGTGTCGTCCGGCTTCGTCGTTTTTTTTTTTATCTAAGTGTATCTTCTTTAAGCATGTGCAGTTTTACAATTTTTGTGTGTATTCTAATGAATTTCAGCTGAAAGGAAAGCCCTGTCTTTTGTACTACCATAGCCTCCTCTATACTCACAAAGCCTGGCAGTTCAACGACGGAGCCATTAAGTGCACGGTCAGATTTGGAGTGCGAGGATCTGGTAGAAGAGAGCATTTCTCGGGGAATCTGGCATTCAGCGCACAGCTCTTGTAGCGGCGAGGACACGAAACATGTTTTTTCAAACCCAACGAAAAAAAAAGTGGTAGCACGAGGAAAGCGAGGAACACGAGAGGACGTTTCTTGTGAACTTGACAGTAAGTGCTTCCATGCATGATTTCGGTCATTACTGGAACACGGAACCCTAGTTACAAGAACCGAAGATGGAAAGATCCGAAGACCCAAAGAACCGAAGATATAGGCTACGTATAAATCCCGCTCTAACTTCAGGTACGTGCCATTCGTCAGAACTGGTAATTCCATCGCTCGGGAGAAGTGTGTTTCGGCGTCTCGCCGCCGCGGGGCGCGCGTTACATGACTCATCTCATGCATTGTTTGCCGCTCTACCTTTTCACTTTCGGCGGCCGCGTCTCGTGGCGATCTGCCAGGCTTTGTCAGTATAGAGGCTATAATGCTACTCATCCGGTCCCTCGTTTTTTTAGATGCGGAGCATCTCTTGCTCGGGTCTATGTCCCGCGGCGTCGGCGTTGTAGTCGGCACTCGAACTACGCACGCGCAACTCTCCTCCTTCCCTCTCTCCAACAGCTGCGCGTTACTCTCTCCGCTCTCTCTCTCTACCAGCTGCGTGCACTGCGCGTGCGTTCGCTTCTCCTCACACCGCGCGCGCACGCGCAACTCTCCTCCTCTAGTCTCCTCTCCTTCAAGTGTGAAAAAAAATAAACGGCGAGCGGCGAGCGTTCCAAGTTTCTCTGCCGCGAGCCGCGACGAAGGCTCGCGTAGGGGGTAACACTAGGGCAGTCGGTGGCGCCATCTCTCGACGTCAGCACGCAACTGACTCTTTCCTCGGAACCAACACGATGCTCCGCATCACCCCGTGGTTCCCCTGGGGAAGATGGTGTATTTTTTTTTCTTCTTTTACTTTTCTTTATATATTCTGATTATGAATCAGAACCAGCTAGCTCAACTCGCAGTCTTAATAGACCCGTTGCTCTCGGGCAGGGGGCGCGAGCGCGTCCGCAAGACGCGATCATGTTATGCTGGCAGCACCATCCAGGCGGCGCTGTAACATTCGATTTTGCACGTGCCACGTTCGAATGCAAGCATCTGTCAGCATCTGTAGACACGCAATAACAGAACGTCTAAAAAAGAAAAACTAAAAGAAAAAAGAAAAATTATGCAGCTGTGGCCTCAGCGTCCCATTCAGCTTTATTATTTTATTGCGTTCTTTCATAGCTTCGGTGAGCCGATATGTTTCGCTTTACGTGACAGTGAAGCTGAAGCTACTCGCTAAAGCATGTTCCCCTGAACGATGCTCGCACTGCACGAGCGCGCGTGCTTGGCAGGGACACTGAAAGCTCGGGGCTCGCACTTGTAGCCTCTGCAACGCTGGCACTTACAATGAAACGGAGTAGAAAAAACTGTAGTGGGGAAGCGTACTGACGTATGTTCGAAACGCGAGCCAAATATTCTATTTTTCTCGCCTGGAGCGCTGCTCAAAACTTGAGAGCTACGGGCCTATAGGGGGTATTCACTGGACGCCATATTTGAGGGCGTTGTTTAGAGCGCATGCTCAGAACGAGCTCACATTAATAGCCTGCTAGGACCGGCAACCTTGATGGTGCGGAATGCACGCGTTGCAAAAGAACTGCGGAAGCTCGCCGTCAGCACGCGCTCAGCAGCCGCGCACACAGATATGGCCGCCAGTGAATACTCCCTATACAGTGTGTTCTGACCTGTGTTCCATCGGCTGCTCGCCACCATTTTGTTTTATCATCAAACGCGAGCGAGGCCAACGCCAGGGCTCTACGGCACATTGCTGCCGGAATAAGACGCTGAATTCCAATAGTGCCATTAATTAAGCTACGCTTCAGAGTAACGACACTTGGCCACATTGTGGCTTAAAATTATGGTTGCCAGTTATCTTAAGCTTCATCTGAACTAACAGGAAAAGCTTTTTCGTCCTCCACAAATGTTTAAACAGCTCGCGACAAAGCAAAGCAATATTACATGAGCTTTCTAACACCGAATCTAATGCTGAGGAAGTCGCACTTTTGAATCATGACGATTGGCAGTTGCGTCTGCTTTGCACAAACACCAAAATGGCGGCGCCCACAACAATGTCGGGGAACGGAGTTCCGATACTCTAAGCGCAGCTCATTTAGTGGCTCTATCTCCAACATAGCGCCAAGGCACTGATGGCAGACGAGAATCTTGGTTTTGATTTCGAGGCTAACCGGTAGTGATGTCAGGTGCAAAAAGCCTATATAATCAACTTATCAATCATGCCTATCTCCACGGATCTCTTAGAATGGTATTGTTGCTCTTGCGTATTTAAAAACAGGAAATTTATTTTTTAGTCCTGTCAAGCACGGACGCCGCACGTTATGGCGGTGCGAAGATATACGCATGTTTCGTCGGTGTATGGTTATAAAATGTTCGGTATTCAAAATATATCTTCATAAAACAATCCGCCACCGGAAATTTTGATTGGCTCACCAAGAATGCAGAGGTCAAAAAGAAACCGCGGATCCCATTAACCAAAATGGCGACCGTATGGGAAGCATGGCGCTACTTTCCCTTGGGGTGCTATGTTGCGCTTTTTGGACTCCCAGGAGACTTGGAAGAAGGACGTGACGTCAACGAGAGCAAACGCAGATTGGATTATAATGCAATTAAATGCAAAGGTGCAAGCGAGCTGGACAAGAATGATGAAAATCAGCTGTGTTTGGAGTTTTGTGTTTGTCCTTTGTCCCTCTTGTTCCCCTTCTCCAGGGATTATTTTCAGCAGATTGGATGTTGACAGAAGAAAACAAAATCAACATCCAATCTGCATTTGCTGCGTTGTTGACGTCACTTCCTTCTCCCTAGTCTCCTGGGAGTCCAAAAAGCGCAACATAGCCCCCCTGGATTCACTCACTTTAATACGCATCAACAGGTGTGAGAGAGTTGCACAAGTATATAATGGAGTATGCATTACAGTAGCGAGTTCGGGATATACCCTAAGAAGCTGTTGCCTCTTGGTAAAACGGCGACCGCCATTTTTTTGGTAACAAATAAGCGTGAATTTCGTTTAATGCTTCACAATAACCTTACAAGTTGCCATGTCTGGATGGGTGGATACAGGAATGCCAGTTTGCGTTCCTGACCGTTCCTCAAACATTTCTAGTCTTTCTTCACGCCTCGTGCGCATGAGCGACAAATTCTTTAAGATTATGATCTCTAAACTCAGATTTCTTTTTCCTCTTCTTTGCAAACTATTCATCGGCAGTTTGGTGGCACGCGCTCAGGCGGCATCCGAACAACGTTTACGTCACCAGGATTCATTCCATTTAGGTTTATCGCAAAGCTCAAGCAGATCTCAGTCGCTGGAGGACACGTCGCTGCCGTTATACTACCGTTCTGACCCAACGCCGCCGTTCCATCGCAGCTGTACTTCCAAGCGGCGACAACCATAGCCGCAGCACACGATCCAAAGAACTAGCACCGTCATCACTGACCCGATGGCCGACCCCGTTTCCCGAGTGGACAACCCCAAGGAAACCGAGGACATCGGCGACCTCGCTTCATCCACCAAGGACGAGAAGGGAGACGCGGTCGACGGTCAAGATTCCACTGCCGCGATGCAGCACATGGAAGGCCTGTTGCAGAAGCGCGCAGCAAAACTCCTTAAAACCATGTCTGCGGGCAAGAACACGGCCGCACGAGCCACGGAAGAGTCCAAGGAGTCCGACTCTCCCTCGGAACCGAAAGGTACTAAGGCCACTACGGCGACGGTGGACACCGCCGGCGAGAGCGAGCAGTCGCTGCACGACGCCTCGACCGAGGGCGACCTGGATGAAGGTAGCTCTGACTACTCCGAGGAACTCTCGGAGTCAGAGGACAGCGACGCGGAGGAAGCCGAAAGCCAAGAATCGAACGCGTGAGTGAAGCGCCTTTCGCTTGGGACTGAGAGCAGCAGATGTGTCTACTATCGGACGAGGTTAAAATAATAAAGGTTATGGGTTCTTCGTGAGGATGTGTGGTGCTTTCTACGTTTATGGCGCATGGTTTCGGTGAGCGATTGCCGCATAATGACCACAAAATGTGGTTAGGGAAAATTTATATTCATCTGAATCCGTAGAGTTAAAAATAAAATATTGAAAGCTGACTTCCTCCGGGAACGAGATACCCCAGCCAGCTTAATTAAAATTCGATAAATATTCGCAACTTTCCCGGCCTATACACCATTCCAACATTTACAAGTCCTCAGCCCAGCTTGCGATCTCCTCAGCCCAGCACGCGCATGTTCGTCGCTTCGCAAAGCGAGCAAATCACGCGCCATACGCACAAGTACTCAAAATGCGACGTGCGCGATCAAAAGCGTCGCTGTGGTCGGCCTTCCACGTTTGGCCGAATGCTGACGACGACGTCAGCAAAGAAGCTGTCATCGACGGAAATAAGAGTAATGGAAGAACTTCAATTTTCGCGGTGTCGGCAGTGTTGGCTTCAGAGCGCAATGGTTTCAGACTTCCACCCTACTAATTACAAACACCATCAAACTTGTTTTTCGCAAGATAATGACGTCACGAAAGGGAACCATAGGAGGGCGCCACCAAAACATCTCGCCGCTAACCGCTCATTCACACTGGAAGCGGATCCGCGTTCGCAAAGCGGTTGCTAACGCGGTTGTATAAAGATTCAGTACAATTGCACGCGCACTCGATGACATCGACTGCCCGTGCAATTGTACTAGATCGTTATACAACCGCGTTCGCAACCGCTTTACGAACGCGAATCCGCTTCCAGTGTGAATGAGCGGCTCACAAACACCTGCAGTGAAGACAAAGGGATGGGCAAGAACGCGTTGCTTTAGGCTTCTTATGGACGAGTCCTCGTACAAATAAAATCATACTGCTGAGCTAGGCTCATGCGAATATGTTTTTGTCTTTACTGCAGACAAATAATAATTGGGTTGTGTGTATGTTAAGGCCTCCTGCGCTGAAGCTTTGAACAAACTGCAGCGCCCTCATTTTGGGTAGTACAAGCTCACTTGATTGAGCCTCGCACTACTTATGGCACGTTGGTTGAGCTTTTTTGATTCTGTCTGGTCCTGAAGAACAAAAAAACACTTTTGGACGCCAGAAATCGGCCAGACTCAACGCCGCAAGAGAACCAAAAGTGCCAAATTCATGACACCGCCTCTATAGGGTACGCGTCTCTTATCTCTGGGTGGTGACGTCAAAACACCTGTGAAGCGAAGCTTTAATTTTTCTTTTTCTTTGTCATGCCTACTTTGGAACGCGCGGAACGGCTGTTCTTGGCTCACGCGCTTAGCGTCTTAGCTTTGACGGCGTTCGGATTTTTGTTGTTTCTTTGTATTTTCATCGTGATCTCGCGCTCGGCACCAGAGCTGGCACGCTTCTGCATGCGTGACAGTTTGAGACGCTAAAGTTTGTACTACCCAGAACAAGGCCTAACAAGTCCCTTTCGCAGCACCCCCTGGGGAACGCAGGAGGCCCATACAGCCTAGAACTTGGTCTGCCTCAACGGGCGACGAGTCTCCCAGCTGTAGATGAGCAATTTAGCCAGTGCAGTACAACCGCTAGCCTGGGGTCTTTAACGTGCACCACGCAGTAGTGATACACGACCGCACGCCGGTACGATGCTCATCAAGATCGAAACGGGCAGGGGTGGGGATTGAACCCAGGATCCCTGGGTTCTGCAGCGCGAGCTTTCGCTCCACGTGCTCCGAGCTGGTGTGCGCTAGACCACTCGGCCACCGATCCCCCAACTGCAGACAGAGTTTTAGTAGATCGTTCCGATACCTCCGATAGCCCCGATAACGATACTATGCATGCGCAAGGGAGGCAGTGGCGGAGTATCGTGATCGGCAGTATCGGAGGTATCGGAACGATCTACTAAAACTCTCTATTTGTGGGATGAAGTATAGTGTATAACGCTGTCAAAGCTGCAGGCGCGAGCATGGGGTTTGGTCTCGAAAAATCATTTGCACGTGTCCTCGCCCAAACGAAACCATAGATGAAGCAAATACCGTATTTTCCGGACTATAGTCCGCACCTTGTGTATAGCCCGCAGGGGCAACTTCAAGGTCAAAAATAAAAGTTTTTGCTTAGATAGTCCGCACCCGGTGCATAGTCCGCACTCGGTGCATAGTCCGCACCTGATGCTTAGTCGACACGAAAATCTTCTCATTCGCGGCACACCTTGACATATGTCTGCTTTCTTAGCTCACAAAAAAGGTTGTATTAAACATAAATCATAATTTACATACTCTTTTTTCACAAAATCCGTCTCGTCTCGTCATAATCAACGATATTGAAAAACAAAATTTCTGTATAGTCCGCACGCGTAGATAGTCCGCACAGCCTAAAATTTCAACTTTTAAACATGTATAGTCCGCGGACTATAGTCCGGAAAATACGGTACTTTATTAGGGGGAATACATTCCACTCCGCTCATTTGCATTAGACAGAACGCCTACAGCGCCGAATCCAGCCCTGACGGAGGGGAGGTCCGCGTCAATCCACGCGCATGTGCACGTGGATGTTCGCGGCGGCCGCGGCGTTGTCGTCTCCGATTCCATCTAAAGCCCCTTCATGTTTCGAAAGTAGCGCAAGGTGGGGGAATTGGTGGCCGAGAGGTCTAGCGCAGACTAAGAGCAGACCAGCTTGAGCACGTGGAGCGAAAGCTCGCGCTGCAGAACCCAGAGATCCTGGGTTCAATCCCCACCCCTGCCTGTTTCGATCTGGTTAAGTATCATACCGGCGTGCGGTCGTGTATCACTACTGCGTGGTGCACGTTAAAGACCCCAGGCTAGCAGTCGTACTGCACTCGGTAAATTGCTTTTCTACAGTGGGTAACAATGTCGCCATGTTCTGGCAGACTAACCTCCTGCTGTATAAACAACTAACGACTAATTTAGCGCAAGGTGAGTCGATGCACGAGGCACGCGCAACGTGCAACCGTTGGGAAGATTATGGCGGCACAGCGCAGCAAAGTATTTTGCGCAGCACTGAGCTAGATTTTAGACGCCATGTTCTTCCTAGAAGTGGCGCGCGGCACGTGTCTCGAGCATTTCCACAAAAATGAATTTGGTATGTAGAACAACCATCATCATCATAATCATTTACCGCCCAATGGCCGAGACCTCCCCGACTATGAATGGCTCTCGCCAAGCCCAGAAAACCTGTCCGCGCCGAGGCTATTGTATTTGAGAGGAGTGGAATGTATTCCCCCTAGTAAAGTATTTGGATGAAGCCACGCGCTCGCGCCAGTAACTTTGACAACGTCGTATGTTAGAAACGGAGTACAGGGTGTTTGCACTAGACCATGGTGCAACGCTACTACCGGTTCGTAAATCTCACTGGAACACCCCGGAACCCATATTGGAGGTAGTCGTCACTGTTATGCTTTGTTTTGTGTGCTTTGGGGCCGTGCTCTCACTGTAGCTTGTCCACCCACTCGAGGTTTAAAATGGTAAGTTGCGCCGTAATTCATTGTTCCATCCGTAAAAGCCGGGAACAAAACAGAGCTACGGCCAGCACTATTGGTTTTTCTAGAATTCCGGCAATTATTAGGAACAAGGACATGGCTGTTATGTATGGAGGCCAACGCTACATCTCAGAAAACTACGTATTTAATAAGGCAAACAAGATAGGATAGACTCAAGTCGCAGCATGCTCCAGAGTCCCTGCTCGTGCTGCTCTCAGGCCCGCGTGGCAGGCTCGCGTATCGTCGTCTTCCTGCTCACGCGGTAATACCCGCGATCACGACCGGCTTTATTAGGGGCGACCAGGTCACCCGAGGCAGCGCGAACGCGCCGCATTTGCTTTTGCTTGTTTAGTACTTTCTCTAGTTCACTGAGCCCCCACCGCGTTTTTTGGCTTTGTAGCTCACCACACTAGCAGACGCTTTCGCGTGTGTATCTGTGTGTGTCCGCTCCACGACCGGCGACGTTTTGAGAATTATCGGCTGTATTTTAAGGACTTTTCTCATCATTATTGCGATTGTACGTTCGATAAAGAGCTATTAGCTGATCCAAATAGCCTTCTTCTCTGGTCAAACGACCAACAAACGTGCCCTAAACTAAACCAAATGTGCTACCATGCGCATCACTGCCTCGCGCCAACCTTCGACCCCTCCAACACTTTTCCTGAACCGAGTGGAGATCCCAAGAACAACGAATATCCACCTCCTAGACGTCATCATCGACCAGCATTTCAATTTCCATCGCTAAGTCCAAAACGCCGTGTCCGGGGAAAGGTGACTCCTTGGTTTCGTCATTCGGTCCACAAGAAGAGCCAGTCCCGATGTGCCCAGATTGCTGTTCACAGCACTGGTGTTGCCCATCCTGAAGTTTTGCTGCTCGGTGTGGGATTCGGCAACCAAGCAACTTGTTGCCTCCCTCGAGTCGGAGCAACGTCCCGCTTCCTACCTTATTATGAGGTGTCAACTTGGCCTCCGAACACCATCCTATGGAGCATTGCACCTCCTCCGTTCAGTCGGCAGGAACCCGCTTCAACATCAACGTCAAGTAGCGACCACGCGGCTCCTAGCCACTTTTCTGCTACCGGACTCCTCGATTCCTTTTGCCTCCTCCCTGCGGCGTACTCGCACCGGTGGACTGCAGCCCCTTTTAACCCGTACGCTTCGTCACTAGACCTCATTCGCACCCCGTGCAGTGCAACTTTGGAGGTCCCCCACGCCAGCCACCAGTTCACCACAAATCGACAGTGTCTCACTTCGAACATTCACCAAAAGCGTCACGGCCCACCTGCGGAGCATCTAACTCGATTTTTTATTCCGATCACGGAGTGGGCTCCAGCAGGCGGACTGGATGCACCATCCTCGTACACCTATACTTATGCTTAGCTCACAATACTAACTCTTCTGCTCGAGAAAACTATAATATACTGACTCATTTTACCTCATTCTATTCACACTATGCATTAGCGTCTGCCTATTAAATGCGACAGAAATCATCTGAAACCATCGTTATTTTCACACGTTCCCATTGCCTTGCATAGCGGCCGCCGCGCTTTTGGTGTGGAGCTAGGGAAGCCCCTAGCAGAACACTCGGTCCCTCCGAGCCGTTCACGTGATATTTCTTGGCCCGCGCGCTCCCATAGAGAAACACGGAGTGACCTGGTCGCGTGCCCGCGATAATGACAACGCTTGAGCAATCGGTTCGCCGGCGTCATAAATGGCTCCGACGGATAAGCCGTTAAGCCGGCGTTCTCGACCAGGCAGACAAAGACGGGAGCAGAACACGGCAAATCCTGGGCGCTGACATCTCCGGTCCCTAGAGAAAGAACGAGAAAGAAAGCGACAAAGGAGGACAGCAAGAAAGCAGACTAAGGGTTAGTCGTGTTCGTTTTGCAGCGACAAGTTGAAGTTGCTCAAGAGCTTGTCAACTTTATTTATTTTGTCAATGCGCAATTCTAGTGTTTTGCTGGAAAGTAAGAGAGAAAATAACAAGGTACAGACCTTACAGGTGATGCCTTGATGCTTCTTGAGCATATTAAGGGGTCACCAGCGATATGGACTCATCCGGACCGCCAACTGGGGCCGCCGGGGGCCGCCGATGTCCGCGTCTATTCCCCGCCGTTCCGAAGCGGCCAAATGCATGGGACCTGTCACTGGAGATTATATCATTAATTCTATGATCTCGTCAGAAAAGCTTCGTACCTCAACTAAGGGTTTGTGAACTGCACTTCGCGTCAGGTGAGAAACCTCTTTGCTATTGACTAGGACAAAAAAAATATTCTGAAATATGGTTATACAAAGACAGCTCTGTGACTCAACGCTGCCGCAATAAGACGTCGAATGCCTGCGACATGGCGCAGGCATTCGACGTCTTATTGCGGATAGCGGATGGCAATGTTGGTTTCGATTTTGAATCTAAGCGGAAGTGACGTCAGGTGCAAGAGAACTATCAACACGTTGAGGGCTATACACCAGCCAACGTATGCTAGATTAGCTCGGTTGTAGAACTCCAGTCCAGCGGAAAGGGGTACCCCCCTGACTCACTTCAGTCCGCCTCTTGTCGTTTGAAACACCATCTAGATTTTTGTTTCATAACTGCGTGTTCCACAGAGTACGGTGAAACGCCATCTGAACACTGTGCTTTGAAACGTGGTATTCCATAGAATGCACTGTAGTTACCATAGCCGCCGTCCGGCGCGTCCAACGACGGGAGCGTCTATGAGCAGTTCCGTAACTGAGCTAATCTAATAACGTTGACACCAGCTCATGTTTACAAACAAACCGGAGCGCCCCTAGCGGCAAGTTCCCGGCACCGCGCATGCATTATGGAGTGTGGGCAAGAAGCGCCGCGTCCCGCGTGAACAAACCATTGGAATGTCACGTTGTCGGCGTCAGTATGAGACCCCGTGCTTTTTTTCGCGTTAGAATTGTTGACTCTACGACATCTTTGCAGCGTCTTACATCTTTAGTGGCCTCAACAAAATTAACGATACTCGTTACACCACAAAATTCGCGTAAATAATGTGACAGGCGGCAATTCATTTGCGTGAACGCCGCAGAATGGACCTATAGATAGTTCAATGTTGGTGAACGGTATGGCGCGATTGGCTCCTAGATACACATGTCAGAGAAGGAGACTGCGGCGGGGCATCAACTTAGAGTTTCCGGATGAGGTTGGCACGACAGTGCTCAACCTTCTTCTAAAGCAAACGCTGGAAATGAAGATGATTCAGTACTTGCCATGACCATGAAAGCTCTGCTAGCTGTGCCTCTCCGAGACACCTCGGTATCCTCCCACAACTCCTTAATAAGTGGAAAGACGGCTTACAGATAAGGAGTTTTCGTAGACCGTTTTCGCCGTGCCGCAATGCTCTCCTCAACCCGCTATTATACTCGGAACTCTAGAGTCAAGGCGATCAGCGCGCAGGCGCAGTGGCGTCTCCTTCGTTGCTGAGGGCTTAGCGGAGGGGGAAACGCGGTCTACGAAAACTCCCTAATATGGAGTTTGCGTAAATAATTTCCGCTGTCCCGCAACGTTCTCCGAAACCCGCTACGAGATCCGAGAATAGGGAGTTTTCGTAGATCGTTTCCGCTGTCCCGCAACGCTCTCCGCAACCAGCTACGCTAGCCGGAACTCTACAGTCAAGGCCATCGGCGCGCCGGCGCAGTAGCGGCTGCTTCGTTGCGGAGGGCTTAGCGGAGGGGGAAACGCGGTCTACGAAAACTCCCTAATCTCCAGGCAGAGCTAGCGCCGCGCATGCGCAGTGGTGGTGACTTCGTTTCGGAGAGCGTAGCGGAAGTGGGAAAACGATCTACGAAAACTTTCTAATAACAAGCGACTGTGAGTCGCCGTCATTCGTTGGTGACATATCCGCGTTCTTGAACATATACCGTGCCGACAAAACTTAACTTGGCGCATAATAAGAAAATAAAGTATACAGCTCAACACCGCAGGCCCTAAAAAAAAAGAAGAGAAATCTCCGCTGACCCGTGAGCTGACAGTGCCGTGGGAGTAACGAGCTCGCTGGACCAATCAACCGCCTCCCTTTCATCCTCTCACCCCGCTTCCTGCGCGTGTATATGAACGGAAGCTTAATCACGTGAATAAATATATGCATAGAACTGGTCCGACGAGCGCACAGCTTTCGCCGGACTGTCAGCTTAGGAATGAGACGAATAGGGTCCTACCCTAAGAGAAACTCGTGAGCCTGTCACAGAATAGCCTGAAGAGCGACCCACGAATCTAAATCAAACGACCGATGTCAAACGATAGCAACAGCCCTTTTAGTGCTCATTTCCTGCAAGTGTGATTGATCCCTGTTGTTCAGGTTTGGTGGGTTATAACTGTCGGGTTCCGTGTTTTCAGATAAATCAGAAAAACACCAGCCGGTCAAATTTTGGTCAATTCGAATTTATCTGATAAACTCCGAATTTTCATTTGCCAACACCACCCTCCCCCCCCCCCCCTCTTGCTTTTGTTTTGTCTTTTTACAGTTTGATTACCTCAGGGTCAATGTTCCTGGGAAAATGCCACCATAATTGTCTTCCAAATCTCAGACCGTAGGGGGTCATGCCGCTTGTCTCGTCAAGGTTGATTCAGGGCAACAGGTCATTGTACATTCGGGTCACGACAAAAACCGCTTTTTTTCGTTCCCAGTTTGGGCCATGCGATTTGTGATTTAGAGAAAGGAGTGGGTATGGTTTTTTTAACAATGAAAGGTATGGGCCATAGAGATTGTATAACGTGGAAAAGAGGAGCAGTAGAAACTTCTCTATTACATCCTTAACCACTCCACCTCGCGCGGCCGCGGGCTAGATTGATGGAATGGAATGGGATGACTACGAGCTTCCTAGCGACTACCTCCGGCAGTTTATTGATATTAAGATATCGAAGTTTATCGAAGTAACACTTCTGTGAAACGTTTGTCGTGGGACAAATTAGTATTGCCAATGGCAATGGCACCGACGCCAAATTCAGCTGAAGAAATTTTAATTTATACAAGCGCGTTTTATTTTTTATTTGGCATACGTTTACATCCGGTTATTATTTATTTATTTATTTTAATAGGAAACACTGCGAGATTAAACTCTGAGTTTTGGAGAATTGAGGATCAAACAAGTATAAACTCCGATAAACTCCAAATCTTCGGCAAGAAATAAACTCCGAAAAACACCCTCCGAATTTGACGAAAAATAAACTCCGAAAACACGGAACTCTAGTTATAACTTATAAGCCGCTTAGACGATTAGCATGCGAGAAAAGCGTAAAGAAATGATAAGAAAATTGGAAGAGGAAACGAAAAAAGGAGAGAAATCTTCTGCCAGGATGAATTTATTTTTGCGCGTCGGGCTTTAAGCGTGCGCCCGGCTGACACCGTGACCGCGGGGCGCGCGCTTAAATCGCAACTAGAGTTCCTGTATAGACCCTTTCTTCAAGGGCGCCGCCATCTTGAATTGTCGTCACTTCCAGTATGGGCGAAAACATTGTTTTGCCGTCGCCACGCCAATAGAATGCATTTAGGAGAAAAGTGTAACCGTCACCCATTCTCGTTTTCTCTCCCCTCTATTTTTTTACTACTTGCAGGTTGAAACGTTTTAATATTTTTTCGTCACCCATACCGGATATGCCTACTTGGCGGTCGGGGGCGAGAGTAAGCGGAAAAGGTCTATAGGCTCCCTACCCCCCCCCCCATTCACACTGGAAGCGGATCCGCGTTCGCGAAGCGGTTGCAAACGCGGTTGTATAAAGATCTAGTGCAATTGCACGCGCATTTGATGTCATCAAATGCGCGTGCAATTGTACTGAATCCTTATACAACCGCGTTCGCAACCGCTTTGCGAACGCGGATCCGCTTCCAGTGTGAATGAGCCCTACGGGAGCCAGAGTTGCGCGTTCATGCATGGCATGTGGATTCAGCTCCTCACGTGACTGAATTCGGCGAATAGCAGCGCCGCGCGTTCGAGGCGCGCGGCGGGCTCAAAAGCCTGGGAACGTACGCCGGGGCGCGTGCAACGTCTACTTTGCTGCACGACACTTGATACGGCTCCTCACGTGATCGGATCTCGGCGAATAGCGACGAGGGCGGCACGCGGCATGTGGAATCAAACGCGCAACTCTGGCTCCCGTAGGGAGCCTATTAGCGGCGAGATGTTTTGGTGGCGCCCTCCTGTGGTTCCCCCTTGTGACGTCATTACCTTGCAAACAACAAGTTCGATGGTGTTTGTTATTAGCATGGTGGAAGCTTGAAATCATTGCGCTCTCAAAGGAACACTGCCAACACCGTCAAAATTAAAGGTCTTTCATACCTCTTATTTCCGTAGATGAAAATCCCCTTTCCGACGTCATAGTCAGCGGTCGGCCAATCGTGGAAGGCCGACCACAGCGACGCTTTCGGTCGCGCACGGGGCTAATACAGGAACTCTAATCGCAACGGCATGCCAGTGCCGCCTGTCGGAAGCGCGACAAAATGGAGCCCCCGCCTCCCGAGAGTTTTCCAACTGACCTGAATCTAAAAACGTCGATTTCAGAACACAGAGATGGCGGAAGGAAAGCAAAACAGACTATGTGATGACCTTCTTTTTTGTGCGCTTAATTTTTGCGTGTGTTAACGATAAGAAAGAATGAATCGTGCCGCTACCAGGATGTACGAAACGTTTGAGCCGGCGCGAGCGTACACCCGAACAGCCGTCAAATCCCCTGGTTGCAAGGTCTCCTGGGATTTTCTGGAAAGGTCTATTGCAAGCATGTCACACTGACTGGTGCGCCATATATTGAAGCACGTGGAACATGCGCGCGGACGTATAGATTTGACAAGCTGGCAAATGAATGGGCCTGTCGTCACGAGCAAAGATGTGGAGGCGGCAATTGGCGACGTGCGCGATCAAAAGCGTCGCTCTGGTCGGTCTGTCACGATTGGCCGAATGCTGACTATGACGTCAGCAAAGGATTCCCATCGACGGAAATAAGACGAATGTAAGAACTTTAATCTTGACGGTGTTGGCAGTGTTGCTTTGAAAGTGGAATGATTCCCAGCTTCCACCATGCTAATTACAAACACCACCAAACTTGTTGTTCGCGAGGTAATGACGTCACGGGAGGACACCATAGGAGGCGCCACCAAAACATCTCGCGGGCAGAACAGCAGTACGAGGTTGACTCTACGACGGGTAATCATATTAATTTTGTTATATAAGAGCGATAAAAGAATCTCATATTATACTTCCACGTATGAAAGGTGTAAGTAAGCACTTTGATTTTGAAGCCGATCATCCAGGGGCTAGGGAGCGCGATTCTCACGCCGCGGTACCACCATCGATGTTAGTTGCAAATCCTCCTCGTGTGTTTTCTCGCATTAATGAATGAGCAATATAGTAAGTGAATGAATGATTATCAGTCCTTATATGCATTTTTTTTTTCTTTTCAGGTCGGCTATAGTTACAATAAATTCTTCTGTTGGGGGTGGCATCACCGCTCTAATATTCAGGTAGGCACCGCCAATTATGTGGTTGTCTCTTGTTGTCCCCGTCTCCCACGTCTAAATCCTGATTCACATGGTGAGATCTTTCTCGCGGTTTCACGATTGCGACGTTGCTCGGGCAGCAAAAAATAGAGAGTTTTAGAAAAGGGGGCCCCAGAGCTTTGGGTGCCCCAAACAGCTTGGGGCGTCCCAGTGCGCATGCGCAGAACTTCTGCGCATGGGCACTGGGACGACCCAAGCAGCTTGCGGCACCCAAAAAGTAGCGCAAGGTGCGTCGATGCACGAGGCACGAGCAACGTGCAGCCCTTGGGAAGATCATGGCGGCACAGCGCAGCACTGGGCTAGATTTCAGACGCCATGAATTTCCCAGAAGTGGCGCGCGGCACGTGCCTCGAGCATTTCTACAACAATGAATAGCACCACATATCCCAGGGTACAGGGGCTTTAGGCACCCAAAGCTCTGGGGCCCCCTATTTTAAAACTCGCTAATAGAGAGTTTTAGAATAGGGGACCCCAACGCTTTGGGGAACCCAACGCTTTGGGGTACCCAACGCAACGACACCTCACGCCGCGTGCTTATAGAATAGGGTTTGTGACGACGCAACGCGGCACGCTCGCCTTTTTCGCATGCAGCGCCATTGTGGACAACGAACGAACTTCTTAAGAGTGAAAAATTATTAAAACGCAAAACATTTGCGCTGAAACGATACTTTATTGTGGCTTGCGGTACAAATAATAGGGAGGGTAACACCAGTTGGAACGGCACAGCAAGACCCATCTGCCGACCGTCTCTGAATCAGAAGATTTACTTCTCTGGTCTCAAGAGAGTGCACGCCCACAAATAGCAGGCTATCATGTGCGCCAATGGAATTATCTGCGAATTCGACGGGCCATTCCCCGGTCACAGGCACGACGCTGGTAAGCGTAGCTTGCTTTTAGCCCATCCTGTAGCTGAAGCAGCACGACAGTTATAAAGAGTTATATAATAGGGGGTCCCAAAGCTTTGGGGTCCCAAAGAAATTGAGGCTTAGCACTGCGCACGCGCAGAACCCAGGGTCTTGGGTTGGCGCACGCCCCCAACGTGAAATTCGAAAAATAGCGTGGGGCCCCCAAATTGCTTGGGGCCGAATTGCGCCGGCAAACATGGCGGCGCCCCTTCTGCTCGCTTAGGAGCAAATTCGTCATGGTCGCTCCAGCATTAGCCAATTTCATTGCCAATGAATGGTGCAACCGGCTTTCGCTTTGCTTTATCTCGCCCAAGTCGCAAAGAATGAGCGGTGGGCTCGCCCCATTTTAAAGATCGTACCTGATTCTGGCCGTTCCTAAGCCTAAACATACGTCGTAACTGTTGGCATGGTAACGTATTGCTACTCCGTGGCTAAAAACTTGTTCTTACAGACCCGTTTTTTTTTTTTTTTCGTTACGTTACCAAAAGTCACCGGGAAATCTGTGTTTCGTATTAAACTGTGCCAGCAGCAGGTCGACCCGGTCGCGGATGGCCCGCGTGGAGAACTTTCTTCCGATTGCTTCGGAGACCCTTTCGGCAATTGAAGTCCATCTCCTGGAATCCTGGAATGGGTTAGTGGCGTACACATCGCTTAGCACGTAAATGTAATCGTCGATCGAGAAGCGAACGCGCGCGGGGGCCTTCTCTTCCGCCATTTTCTTCTGGCCTTGGATCGGCCTCGACTCGTTCGGCCATCCCGCTTCGGGTGTAGCCGAAACAATCCAATCCGTAGCGCTCTAATTTGGCGCTTGTTCTCGTAGTAAAATAGAGATTTGAGCTAGCTGGTACTTAGAAGACATACCTAAAACAGCGCACAAGCACAGGAGGAAGATAACAGAACACAGGAAGGGGTGCTGACTCTTAACTTGTGTATTGTGAAAGAAAGAAAAAGAGGAAGCTTCAGACATGAAGCCCACGTTGTTGTTTTTCTTTCTTCTTTTTTCTCATCTTTTCTTCGTCGTGACCTTATAATGTCAGTTTTCTCCTTTTCTACTGCAAATTTGTAATGTATCTGTTTTTATTCCTTCTTTTTACCTTTTGGGTGCGCGTGGGCTTCATGTCTGAAGCTTCCTCTTTCTCTTTCTTTCACAATACATAAGTTGGAAGTCAGCGCTCTTTCCTGTGTTCTATTTTCTTCCTCCTGTGCTTGCGCGCTGTTTTAGGTATGGCTCGTTCTCGAATTTTTTGGGCGTTTGTGTGCGCTTTGACCATCTGCAGCCGAAGATTTAGGCCTTCAACAATGCCGAGACTGAGACGAACGCGAGCGCGCATACTCTGCAAGCAGCTGCACTATTGAGATCCGAGCTGGAGCGACTTTGAAGCCTTGAAATACTTGTTTTCAAGCTGCAGGTATCGTGCCACGAACGAAATCCACTCTGAGCCACTGAGTTGCCATACGTTGCCATGTCAACGATTACCGCGTCTCTTTAGGCTTAGGAACGGCCAGACTCAGGGATAATCTTTAAAATGGGGCGATCCCACCGCTCATTCTTTGTGACTTGAGCGAGAGAAAGCAAAGCGAAAGCCGGTTGGACTATTCATTGGCAATGAAATTGCCTAATACTGCAGCGACCATGACGAATTCGCTCCGAAGCGAGCGGAAAGGGCGCCGCCATGTTCGCCGACGCAACCCGGCCCCAAGCAATTGTGGGCCCAAGCGCCAACCCAAACCCCCAAACGGAGTTTGGGTTCTGCGCATGCGCAGTGGTGAGCCCCTATTTCTTTGGGGCCCCCAAGCTTTGGGGCCCCCTATTCTAAAACTCTCTAATGTCTCGGGGGGGCTGCAGGGATTAACGCTGCAGCTACGAAATCGCACGAAAATAGGACCATGCTAAAACAGGCTTTAGGCTTTCTTCATCACGGACCTGGATGTGTTTATGGCTTGCACGTGAGGTCACTGCACCATGCTGGAGGATCATTCCTACTTTCTGCCAAGAAAAACAGATCTGGTGGTGCGGCGAAACACGTGCTATAAGGAGTATTCACTGGGCGCCATATTTGTGGGTGCTGTCTAGAGCGCATGCTCAGAACGAGCCCCCATTAATAGGCTGCTAAGACCGGCCGTTTTGACGGTGTGGAATGCACGTTGCAAAAGAACCCTGGAAGTTAGCCATCTGCACGCGCTCAGCAGTCGCGCACACAGCTATGGCCGCCAGTGAATACTTCCTATAGGGAGTATTCACTGGCGGCCATAGCTGTGTGCGCGAATGCTGAGCGCGTGCTGATGGCGAGCTTCCACAGTTCTTTTGCAACGTGCATTCCGCACCATCAAGAGTGCCGATCTTAGCAGCCTATTAATGTGAGCTCGTTCTGAGAATGCGCTCTAAACAACAGCCACAAATATGGCATCGAGTGAATACTATCTACACGCTCAACAGCAAGGCCGCCGAAATGACCGCTGATGGGACCTCATTGCAAGCCATGCATATACACCTTTTTCGTTTAGCCTCGCACCCAGCCACGTCGTCCCATATCCGGTATGCGTTCCGAAAAAAAAGCAAGAGATTACAACCCCGAACAAGTAGAAAAGTATAGAAGGGTCATAACAAGAACGACTGACGGTTGCAATGGACCTCTTGGCGAATATGTGCTGCCACCTAGACACGTGAATCGGGTCGAGACTAGGTGACTGGAAAACAACGCGCGCCCAAGGCCTCTCCCACCCGTTCCACACCCAAAACGTCAGCTACATCCTGTTCACCCATTGAGGCGATGTGACCTAGATACGGCTCCCCCAAGCTCACCTTTGTCCCCATCGTGCGTAATCTTCCGCCCCGAGGTCGACACAACGAAACCGCTCAAAGGCGAGAAATGCAAGATAGCGGATTGTTTGGAACTAGATACTCTCGAACCCAGACGCATGAAATACTCCGCGCATGGGCACCGCGTATTTCTACAAAAGGTCCATTAAAATGTTAACACATTCTACTGTCGAGGGGAGAAGAAAGCTACGTTTTCACGGATACCGGAAGTGCCAGAATTGAAGATGGCGGCGCCCACGTAGAAAAGGTGTATATATGACTCTCCCTGACGTCGCATCAGCAACCTTTCCGCATAGAGCGTGGCTTCTGTAGCATACATTTCGCACCCCCGTGTTTGTATTTTCAAAGCAAGGATAAGTCAGAACAGTCAGAACATAGCCTTCTCTCTACTGACAAAGCCTGGCAGATCATCCCCTGATGCGGCCGCCGAAAGTGAAAAGGTAGAGTGGAAGACAAGAGTCATGTAACGGGCGCCCCGCTGCGGTGAGACGCCGAAACACACTTGTCCCGAGCGATGGAATGTCCGCTCGTGCTTCTCGTGTTCCTCGGGCCACCACTTTTTTTCTCATCGGGTTTGAAAACCATGTTTCGGGTCCTCGCCGCTGTAAAAGCTGTGCGCTGATTACCAGACTCCCCTAAAGCCCCTCGATATATTTGCGTTTTTCTTGCAAGTAGTGTCAAATGCGCGAGTGCATGAGGCCCATGTCTCGAGCGGCCCTTGGAAGCAAATGGCGGCGCAGCACTGAAATGAGCGGCCCTTGGAAGCGAATGGCGGCGGAGCACCCGCTCGTGGCACGTGTCTTGCGTGTTTCCACAACAATGGTTGGCGGTAATTGTAAAAAAAGCCTCGATCAAGGGGCTTTAGACTCCCCAAGAAATGCTCTGTGCTACCAGATCCTCGCGCTCCAAATCTGCGACCGGGTACTGTATGGCTCCGTCATCGAACTGCCAGGCTTTGTGAGTATAGAGGAGGCTATGGTCAGAATAGGATAGGGCGATGAAGTCACATGCAAGTCATGTGTAGAGCGCGAAACTCTCACGAATATCACCACGGAATTACTATTCGCTTTATTTCACTGTGAAAAAAAGATTTCGTTCGAAATACAACTGCTTTTGCGCGGGAGGAGGGAGGAGCTTGTCCCATGCTTTTCTTAACCTGCAACGGGGTATACTGTAAACGACTTAATTTTCGCGGGCTCAAATTTTCGCGAATCGGGTCAAAGCTGGAAATTTGAAATTATTTGCGGGTTCCAATTTTCGGGACTCGAGTGTAGCTTTCGTAGCGTTCACATATTGCCCGAATTGTTCGCGGGACATATTTTTCGCAAATCGTAGGCGATTCGCGAAATTTGCGAAAGTTAGGTCCTCGCGAAAATTTAGTCGTTTGCAGTACACCTTTTCACCCTCCGTCGCATGGGCGTTGACATCTTGGAATCACGTGACGCGGTCGCCATAAGGTGGCTTCAAATCGTCGCTCTTCTCTACCCTCCGCGCCTTGGCGAAGGCGTTGTATTCGTGTTTTTCGTCGCGTTTTATCGAGCTTTTTTGCCTCGCCTTGTGCAGTGTCGTATGATGCCTGTTTTTACTACGTACCTGCATGCCATCATTATGTGCAAAACATCTGCACTTGATTTTATAACACGTTTTGTCTATTAGCACCATCGGCGTACCGGATACGTTGAGGAAAGGAATCAGCGTTAGCATTTGTACACATTGAGTATGGATACGACTTTTGAGAGAATAATTCAATGTGATAGCGGAAATTTAATTAAGTTATTAAAACTAAGTGATAGTGGCGCAATAACAAGGGCAAGGTATATTTATGATCACGCATTTATGATTTTAACAAAGGCAAATTAGTCAACGCAAGGAGTCACTATGTCTGTTTCTTAAAAGCACCATGCTGTGTCTTCACGACAAATCCAGAACAGTCGATTTTGATTATATGGGGGACTTATTTTTGAGGTATAAACATTTGCTTGATTTGTTAATTTATGAATTTAAAGATACTATACATTGTGCTCGGTCTCATGTACGCAATCATTAAATTGTCTTAATTTATCCAATTCGATTAATTTATTTAGACACAAAAGGTTGGGATCCCTGAGTGAAAAACGTGTCAAAAACACCTTGTGAGTAAATAACAAAAGCGCCCGAGGTACGCAATATCTGACGCCGAAAAGAAGCCGTCTGCATGGAAATCACTCGAATGCAGAGTTGTCGATGCCGGATTTACTCTCGACGCTCACAGTTGAAATAATGGCCTACTCGGCCTGAGATGGACCACCATCTCGAGTACTTAATTTCTTTAAAAAAAAAACGATGCAGACAATATTGCTTCTTTTTTGCCTTATGTGCATCATTCCAAGAGGGTTTCCCGGTCGACAATTTTCGCAAAACGTTGGTGACCTTGAAAGCCGAAGAGTGAGCACGAAACATGCAAGTTCATCTGTTCTCTGCGATTCAAAGCATTGTTAGTCAGGTCGTCAACCAGCTTTTTGACTGTGCCTCTATGCATTAGTTTCTTCATTAGTACATATTTTATAGAAACTAGTATTAGCGGGTACGGCCTAGTACGGCCGTAGACATTCGTAATCCTCCCCTTGAATCATTTCAGTCGTTTCGTCGCCGTACCTGGCCGAACGAAGAACATGATGAGATAAAGGTGTTCGTAAAAACGTCCCCAATTTAGGCTCGTAACTACGTCGTAGTTCTCAGCGTGGCCCATTACCACTGTATCTTTGGTTTTGTACCGCAAGATATACGTACATTTAAATCACAAAACCAAGCAAAAACGACATAACACACCAACACAGCCGCGAGCCCGCTGAAACCGATACCAACCAAATTGAACCCAACTTATGGCGCCGCGTGTGTCAGCGCCCTCTGTCCACCGGTCAGGTAGCTACGGAGATGAAAAGGTATATAGCTGGGCAGGGATTCCACATATAAAAACCTGAGTTATTAAAGATTTCCGCTGTAGCGCAGATTATTTCTACTTTATATGTCCACTTAGCGCCTGCAAAATGCCCGTGCAGCCTACACCATCTCAACAAAGAATTTTTAAGGGAAAAATTCGAACGCACTGGAAAAGGTATATCGGGATGATCTCAAATCTAAACGATCTTTCACGGTCATTCAAAAATTAAACATTCAATTTTTTACTGGGAGGGTGATCAAAGTCCAGCCGCTGGCCGCTTCTTCGGCAAAAGTCGGTCTACGTGCAAGTTCGGTTACTCGGAGCCAAAGAAAAAGCGCACGGAGGGCTCTTGCTCTCACTTGTGCTCCGACGGGATGTAGAAAGTCTGGGACCGCAGCATCTTCAAGTCCTCCTTGTGTATAACATTCAAGAAGGGCTCTTTGTCTCCCTACGCTTGCACGGTACTGCAGAAGCGCGTGTTCTGAATCTTTCGTGTCCCATCATTTTGAACAGTTAGGATCTTGTGCGCCCTAACTCCTCAATCATATTAAGCCGCTTTGTCGTCTAGTTAAATTGACTTTCAAAGGGACACTCAAATGAACTCTGAAATCATTCATTTATAGTAATAAATCAATCTACGGTCTCTAAGCATCCTAAACAACCAAAAACTACACCCATGCGCGGCCGATGGCCCTATTAAAAATATAATCAAAGATCGTGTCACGCCCTTCTATCTGCATCATAGAACAGACAGCAGGGGGCGCCGTCAGACGGCGGTTTCAAACAATAATTGCTGTATTACGACTTCTACACCTAAAATAATTTACTTTTTTTCTGAAGATATAATGCAACGCGCCTAAACAGAGCAATATTAGTAATGTTTGAAATCTCCAGACAAATAACAATTTTCAATGGTCAAATTTTTTTGGACGTAATAAAGACCCAAGAATGCCCCCCCACCCCCCCCCCCCCCCCCCACCTCATTTTTAAGCGAAAATAGTGCCCTTGTATTTCTGCCGCTGTTAGTTTACTAGGACGTCTTTCCATCTATAGAACTGCTCATTTTTAATTACGAAAGCCCAACAAACAACGTGCCATCAAACACAGCCTCTACAAAAAAGCAATTGAGTGCGGCTTTAAGTCTGTGACGTACAAAGTAACGTTTTTAGACCCTTCACCTCATAAACTAGTCCTCTTGTGTCCACCTGCGCGATATGTAGCTAATAAAGCCCCAACCGAATATTGTTTCATGTTTCCTTTAGCTCAAAACAGAAAGAGACCAATTTTCTAGAGGCACTACTTTATATTTCGATATCTCAACTGCATCTACTATATATGTGACAACAGTGTCGAATAGGAACCAGGGAGATCCAAAGTAGAGCACATGTTATAGGGTAATTGTTTGCAGACCACGAGCATGCTGTGCCGCTTTAACAGAAGTGAGGTCGGCTCATACTAGTATGTCAGTCATTGCGAAACGTCACCTTGGAGAAGCCATGGAATTCAATACTTATTAGTGTTATAAAATGGTGTTAGATTCGAGTTTTGCACACTTCACCCACATACGTGTGAGACTGCTATACTAACACAGGAGTCAGAAGCACATTTGTCCTTGGCTTTTTTCGAAATTAGAAGGGGTCTTTTTTTGTCTTAGGCAAGGCTTTTTAACGTATTTGTATAAATCAAGGTGTTTACCTAATAATAATTGGGGTTGTGTGGATATTTATACAGCGTGTAGTTGTTCAAAGGTGTTTACGTAGTCGTGGCTGCTACCTACATTCACCGAATGCAGCTCAAGGATTGGGCACGAGTAATGTGCACCGCTTGGTTTGGGCTCGGGTACTATCCATGCCTGGAAAAATATTCGTATTTGTGGCTGATGGCCAATCGCTGTGGTGACGGAATTCACCGACCTCTAAGTAGCCTCCGCATAGACCGATCTCACTAAGCGTTCGGCCATATCCTCTTCTATACTGATAAAGCCTGGCAGGTCGCCACGAGACGCGGCCGCCGAAATTGAAAAGGGAGAGCGGCAAACAACAGATGAAAGGAGAGCAACGTGACGGGTACCCCGCTGCGGCGAGACGCCGAAACACATTTCTCCCGAGCGATAGAATGTCCGCTCGTGGTCCTCGCGTTCTTCGCTCTACCGTTTCTTTTCTCGCCGGATTTGAAAACCATGTTTCGGGTCCTCGCCGCAGCAAACGCTGTGCGCTGGCGACCAGGTTCCCCTAGAAATGCTCTGTCCTACCAGATGCTCGCGCTCCAAATCTGCGACCGGACACTCTATGGCTCTGTTGTCGAACTGCCAGGCTTTGTGAGTATAGAGGAGGCTATGGTTCGGCTTATGCATGACGCCGCCATAACTTTAGTTCACAGGAGGCAGACGGCAGTGAACGAGAGGGCTCGTGCCGTCTCGTGCTCTACACGCGCAGTGCTCCAGCAAGGTTGTCGCACGTACTGAAAGAGCGGTGGCGTAGTCAAACTGGCTGGTGAAATCGGCCTATTAAAACCCCATGCGCGGGGATACACTGGCCGGTACCACTTTCAGCGCTCGTTATTGGAACATGCTTATTCAGGCTGAGGAAGACTCGAGGGCTTAAAATGACTCGCCTTGTTACAATTTCTTCTGCAACTGGTAGTGCATGACAAGAAGAAATATTGCTCGCTCGACGCTTCCTAGATAACAAGTCCTTGGTACCGGATTTTACTACATCATCTACCGAAGGCCAACTGGGGAAAGAAATAGGACACAGTGTTGCATCAACGTTTGGTTGAAACTTGTGCTTAATCAGTGAGGACATGATTTCCAGTTGAGCACTGACGCAGTATTCGTGTCCGATAGATTTCCGCGTGACGCTCCTCCGTTACATAAAGTGCGTTACAAGAATCTGCCAAGACTCTTTCATATAATATATCCTGTGTTACAAAACGTTTAACGGATTTAGGAAACGTCCGGACATCATTCCATGTCGCCTTTAAAGTGCTCCTTCGCATGAGATTTTTACAACAACAAACGATGCGTTGCGCAGTAACAAAAGACGCCCACAAGATAAAATTTGCAAACTTGCACGGTGTAACGCGAGCTGAGCAAAAATATATATAATCTCAAACTAGATAATCCTATAATACTCCTTCGATTTCAGTTACGCCGTTCACCATCGGAAGTTCTCTGTAATCAAGCTCATCAACGGGATCCTGGCATCCTTGGTGGCCATCACGGGTGAGTCGAGCTTGCAGCGGCGAGGCGAGTCTTTGTTTACATACGACGTCGTACGTTCACCACAAAACGAATCAAAGAGGAGCTGCAGTGTCCAATAAAGAACTGCCTGGAGTAGTAATTTCCTCACGTCTCAACAATGAAAAGGAACAAACTAAAAATGGTTCGATGGAGCTAAGGAAAACAAGGCTGAGTAGGAGACTCTCAGTCCCTCTCCCGATTTCTGCTTCATATGGTGTAATCTGGCGGAATGTAATATAGATTCAAAGCAGCCTTGCTAGCTCCCAAATAAATTTTCTGCTAGTCAGGTTCTCGCAAAAAAAAACAAGCTCTTGATGGAACAAGCTATTTTTTAAGTATAATGAAATCCATAGAAACAAAATTCTGAGACAAAATCGTATGGATTGGTTTAATTCTGGCTAGAAAACTTGTATCATTGTCGCTATTTCTGTTACGCAACACCGGTCAGGAACAGGGCAGCTATTATACTAGTAACCTTTCTTCAGAAAAGATAGCAACATAAGTAATGTCCCTTGTTTGTCTGTGAGGCGATATGTGGCGTCAGGCTATGCGTTCAATTTCGCACCGATTGTACAGTGCGCGATATTGTTAGAACGAACAAGTCGTCCCAAGTTTTACTTTTGTTTAAAAACTACAAATATGCTTAAATGCGTTCATGGGAATGCTAACAAAGGCTGTAGAATTTAGTTTTCAGGACTGTCATGGTTGAACATTAAGACAGAAAAATGCCGACGTTGTGCTTGCGCTAACTGTGGATCGCAGTGTACAGCCGGATAGTTCATAGAGTCTACAAGCGCCTGAAACCACCTTATATAACTCTGCAAAGTTTATTACAACAGATACTTATGTCGAAAGTTACCAAAGTATACCATAAGTTCTCGTGAACGAAGTATTGCCCCAAACCGTTTCGCCTATCATGCCCTCAATTCGAGGGGCTCAACGTCACGTCACAACCGCCACCAGCTGGCGTCACAAAACGAAGTTGGCCTCCTTTCCTTGTATATGTCTTGTTTACGTGCACTTTAACCGTAGTGAGACAGTCAGGGCCGACTATACTTTGTTTCATTCAAAGTACAGACGGAGCCGACGCTACGAGCTGTTTATAGACCAGTGGGCAAATGCGGACTTGTCTGTAAAGGGCGTGTCGGTGTATTTCACAAAAGAATATACTCGAAAACCCAATATGTGGCCTTTCTTTCCTTGAAGCTGGATGTGCCTTGTATCACCCCTGGGAAGCTGTCGTGGTGGGTTCGGTGGGCTCGCTGCTCGCCAACGTGGCCATGCCCCTCCTGGACAGGCTACGGGTCGACGACCCCGTGGGGGCCATCGCTGTGCACGGGGTCAGCTCGGTCTGGGGTATGCTGGCCGTCGGACTCTTCGTCGAGATGGACACGCTGCTCCGGCTGAGCAAAGGCGGCACGGGGCTGTTCCGCGGGGGAGGCTGGTACCTCCTAGGAGTTCAGGCCCTCGCCGTGCTCATCATATCCGTCTGGAGCTGCGTAGCCACCTTCATCATCCTCTGGGTGGGTGATGAAACTATCGTTAAATTCGTCGAGCGTGCCTACATAGACGAGGTATAGAATAAGACTTTTAGCACGAACCAGTGATGGCAGAGTTTATATATATATATATATATATATATATATATATATATATATATAGATAGATAGATATTGTCTCGGAATTAAAGGGCTGCTATCAAACTTGTGTCTCGAGGCTGAAAGAGCTTGGTTAGGGCACCAATCTAAGCAGAAAAATCTGGTGCCTGTCAATATACTGTCAGAGTAATATATAGACCGTTTCATCCTCCACCGCTTGGGCGCTGCCATCTTGGAATCACGTGACGCGGCAGCCATTAGGTTGCTTCAACTTGCTGTTCCGCTCTCCCCTCCGCGCCTTGGCGGATGCGTTGTATTCGTGTTTTTCGTCGCGTTTCACTGCGCTTTCCTGCCTTACCTTGGAAACTAGTCCGATACGTCTACTCGACATCACGAGGGTTCGAAGGTCCTCATGACAACTGAGGTTTGGTTACTAATAGTGGCGGAACATTCTGAGTAAGAAGTGCGTATATTTATATCGCACATTTATGATCGGAAGGCGTCAAGAATAGTCAGCGCATGGAAACTATCTGTATTTCCTGAAAGATCGTTCTTTGTATTCATAATATATCGAAAACAGTTTCTTTTGATTATGTGAGGAAACTCGCGGAGGAGATAGACAACGAACGTTTAACTTGTATTTTATCTGAATCTAGAAGTAATGGTACGTCAACATCAGGCGATTTGTTTGTTCATAACACCAAACCTATACGTGTATGAGGTTCTCAGTCTTTTTTTTTGCGACGTAAACATTCGGTTGGTCGGTTTACCTGTGAAGTTTAAGAAATTGTATACCGTACTCGCTCCCATATCGACAGTCATTTAAGTGATTTATTGATTATATTAGATAACCAGTGCCATCCACTTAATTTATTTTACCACAAAGGTTAGCACTTCCCACGTAAGAAACTGACACAGACACTTAACAGTAGCGAGTTTTAGAATAGCGTGCACAAATAAATAACGTTGTTTCTATTTGCGTAAGCTGTTATAACTTTTGCTAGTATCTAAAATCCGCAATAATTGGCGCCAAAAAAAGAAAAAAAAAAAGGAAACCGTCGTCATAACAATTATTTGAGTCCAGGATTGTCGATGGCGAATAGAGGCTTACTTTTGGTGGCTGGCGACGCCGAAATTTACAAAGCGAATCTGTTTAAACAAATAGATAATCGTTCACACAGGTTCGTGAAGTGGTGCCTAGCGCTGGAGTTCAGCCAAACTTTCCGAGGTACTTCTCCTCCTGTGCCTTTTAATTTTATTTGGCCAATTTTACGGAAGACAAATGCCAGATTTAATTTGGCGAGCCTGTCACTTATAACATATCTTGAGTAAGCAAATGTTCATATAAAATAATTTATTTCATAGGGCCAATATTGGGAAATACTGCTTACGAGTTCTTTAGCAGGGTTGATAATTTAAGAAATTTCCTACTCGGCCTGTCAAAACATGCTCAAGTACTGAATTTAAAACAAAATCAGGCCGAGACGATACTACTACTTTATATCAATTATCTGAGTCATTACAGGGTACGTCTTTAGTCTGCCAAGTTCACTAAAGGTTGGGTGCCCACGAAAACCAAACAGTGAGTAGTAAACTCGCGAGTTCATCTGTTCTGGCCGATTCAGCACATTGCTAATCAAGCTGTTGATATGCTTCTTTACATTCACGTGTTAATCTCTTCATTAGTTTGCTTTGCTGAAAACTGGTGTCATCGGCTACGGCCGTGGACGATGGTAATCTTCCCTCTACATCAGTCAGGCGTTTCGCAACCGACCATAATCAGATCATCGAAGAAGTTGGTAAAAACAAAAGCCCGCTATTAAGGCTAAAATACACCTCGTAGTCCTCAAAGTGGCTTAGTACCACTGTTTTATTGGTTTTGTGCTGCAAGGAAAATAATCGTATCACAAAATTAAGCAAAAACAACGTAAAACAGCAACATAGCCGCGTTCACGTTGAAATCGAAACCAACCAAATTGAAGCAACCTAATGGCGCCGAGCGCGTCAGCGACCTCTATCCGCCGGTGAGGCAACTACTAAAATGAAAAGGTCTATAAAAGTGTGTCGATGTCATGTTCGTGCTAATAGTGTAGAGCAGGGGTCTCTAAATTTTGTGACTAAGGGGAAGGATTATGTGTCTGTCGCGGCGTCGGGTGTTAGCATCCCCAGAAAATAACCAAGTAAATATAAATTATAAATCAAAATCCCGCAATAAATATACCTAGAAATAAATTTAAATACAGAAATTTGGAGTGAAGTAAAAAAATAAAATAATCCAAGGTGTATTAATTAATAGTCTTGATGCAAATAACAAGATTTATGAGTAATACAAATGAACACACTGTACATATATATATATATATAGAGAGAGAGAGAGAGAAAGAGAGAGAGTATAATTTATTATTTAGCTAATGACGACATGGTACAATAACTGTAGCCTAGAAAATTCTCCAGGTATGAGTCAAAGCGAATATGAACGTTGGCATATTCGCACAGGGTAGAATACGAATGAGAAAGCTAGGACTGGTGATGGCAATACGCGATACGAATGACACAGGGCACTAAGCAGTGTTGTACACGTTCCTCAAAAAAAAAAACGTAAGCTCGTTCCTCGTTCCTTCTGATTTTAGGAGCGTGTTTCCGTTACAAGTTCCATATGTGAAAAAGGAACTCGTTCCCGCTACAATTAAAAAAATGAAACCTATCGTTACATATACGATAAATTTGTATTTTGCTAGGTAATATTTAGTTAGATCGAGCAAAGCGTTTTTTATCTACCCTATCAAAATAAGCAGTCATAACGTTGTTCTCCATTTTGTACATGTATCACTGTATTACTTGATTACTGTTACGTAACTTGTATTACCGCTTTTGAACTTTAGCATTTATATTGTGTTATTTTAAGTATTATATAATTTCCTGTATATGTATTATTTCCAACTGCTGTGTGACTGTAGGAGGCTGAGGACCCGTCAAGATGCTTGAAGAGCTTTTTTCCTGAGCTCTCACCATACTTAAATCGTTAATAAAGCGTTTTGATGTTATTATTATTATTATTCGATCAGCAAAAAGAAAATACTTTTGAGATAAATTTTTTAAAGCAAGGTCAAATATTTCAGTGACTTGGAGTTTGATAAATCAATTACGAGGCATGGGTGTAGAGAGATCGATTGATGCCTCCCTTGAGAAAGTGTTTGGTAACAATACGACAAAACTATAGAGGATTTCAATAAGTTCTTCGCTACATTTTCCGGAGTAGCTCGTGATGATACTATGTTTACAGCAGATTTTCTTGATTCAAATGTCTCCTCGGCATTCTGTTACGACGATGGTTCAAGGACCACGTGTTCAGTGCCGCGTCGACACACGTGGCCGACACGCGCCGACACAGATGACCGGCATGTGAGCTCTCGCGCCAGGGGCTCGTGACCGACGTACCGGGGATGCCAGACATGGCGGCACACAAATAAACTGGCCGTTCTTTTCTTTGTATTCCTGCCTATGTTACTTCACATTCCTTCCCCAATTGTCTGAACGTGATCTATGAACTTCGCTTTTTTAGTTTCAAAAATAACAAGGCGCCTGGTATTGATGGCATCAGTGCAAATGATCTCCGCCGAAATTATGATTCTATAAAACTTGTGCTCCTTCATATGTTAAATGGTTTCATTTCCTCCGGGATAATCCCGGTTGATTTGAAAAGTGCGCTAGTGAAGCCCGTATATAAGGGGGAGAGCATAAAAAACTTGACAATTTCCGACCAATTTCCATTTTGCCTTGTATTGTCCAAATCTTAGAAAAACATATTTTTCAAAATATGACGGCCTTTCTTGATCGCTTTAATATTCTGTCGCCTAGTCAATATGGGTTTGTCAACGGATGTGGGACACAGCCACTTTTGGAATATTTTGCAGATGAATTGCATCTAGCATTCGAGAGACATCAGGTTGCTTGCGCGCTTTTTATTGATGTAGCAAAGGCGTTCGATACAGTGAGTCACAATATTTTACTAACGAAATTGCAAAACATTGAATTCCGCGGCCCATTCCTTTCTCTTCTCCGGAAATGTTTAATTGGGAGGACACAACAAGTTTCTATAGGTAATAGTCGAAGCTCCCTAGTTATTTTAAAGCTGGGGTTCCCCAAGGTTCTGTTTTGTCACCTCTTCTGTTTAACATATTTGTAAATGATATGTCCTACTCAGTTTCAACATGTAAATTGTTCCAATATGCGGATGACACTGTGTTGCTTTCGAAACATCTTGATTATCCTGTAGCAATCGCTTTACTCCAAGAGGACACTTGTCAACTTCATGACTGGTTTAAGACAGATTGTCTTACGATAAATACATCTAAAACTCAGCTTGTCTGCTTTCGTAATCCTCTTAAGATGTTAACGCCCAATCATCCTATATATATGCAACCTCTCTTTGTACACCTTGTAACTGTTGTCCCACATCTTATGTAGATCAAGTTAAATATTTAGGAATTCAATTTGAATGTGATTTGTCGTGGAATTCTCATCTGTCAAAACTTTGTAAAGTACTGAGAAATGTATATTGTTTACTGTATAATACCAGGTCTTTGATACCTTATTCAACGAAAAAGACAATAGCTCACGCTTTGGCATGCAGTGTTTTGCGATACGGAATAACTATTTTTGGTCACAGCCCAGGACGATGGGGTCCAAAAATTGACTCAGTCTTAAAAGAAATATTTAAAAGCATTGTTTATGGTTCCATATCGCAAACTGAAGAAGAGATCATAGCAGTCTTGGGCATGCCATTGTTCCACTCTTTATTGGTTTAGACCGTTGTATTGAAACACTTCTGGTGTGATAATTTCAAAGTACCCCATGTCGTGCCTAGATCGCTTCGGCACACCGGACGCTATTAAATGCCGTTTGTTGTGACAAAATACGGGAAAAGAATTCGGAATTTCTGTTCCCTATATATTTAATAGCCTACCGGACGATGTATACACTGTGGACTCTGTAAAAAACTGAAGCAAGTGCTCCGATGTAATAGTGCAACTTTTTGACTTTGCTGTGTTTGTGTGACCATTATCGTTAATATTGTGATGTATGTTGAGCTTGGAACTTTACGTGCGTGGGGACGCTTTTTTATCACGAACTGTAGGGTCTTGTCCAACAAGCGTTTTGTCTCGCTTTGACAGACCCGCCTCACTATCAAGTGAACTACACGCGTAAATAAACATTTATTATTATTATTATTATTATTATTATTATTATTATTATTATTATTATTATTATTAAATGGCAACATGCGAATTTGAATGCCATGATGGAAGGGCACCAGGAGAAGAAAACAAGCGGAAGCAGGGTTTCATTTGTTGATATATTCACTTTTAAAAATCTAAGCTTTTAACCATATTGGTGTTTGTGGTGGCCGATTCAGACGAGCCAAACGTGCTGTTACTCTACATTGCACGATCGTTTTACAACAACCTCACGCGTTTCAATCTAACAAAGTTCCTTGTTCGAACATAACAACTGTTGCTCCTCGACGTTGCTGTCCGCCAAACCAGCATGCGAAGAAGAGGGTAGGTCTTTTTGGAAGGTCAGTCTTGAAAACCACAAGTCCTTCACGAAAGTTGGGTTCGTTGTTTAGTTTGAAGGTGGGGGACAAGGGAAAATTAATAAAGGTTAATTTTCCTGTATCTTTTAAGTGACCAATGCTCGGGATACAAGGTAGCGGTCGACGTCTGGTAACAGCTGTTCTTTTGTTGTAACTTAGGTCTTTTTGAGGAAGTTTAGTGATGGCTGTAGTCGGCCTTACATTTCTGGGTGTATGAGGATTCGTGGAAGCAAAGAAAGTCGCCGAGTTTAAAACGTCCCTCTTTCTTTGCCTTTTTTTCCTTCGATTAAAAGTTTTGCTTTTTCCGAAGGTCCCGGGCACAGAACAAAGAATCAATACCCACTAGCTCCCCTGCACCCGACCGTTACCAAGCGAGAACCACACAAAATAAACCCTAAGATAAGTAACCAAAAAGTTAAGGTGATCCAGCTCTTCGTAAAGATATTGTTATTATACTTTTAGAATTTGCCTCTCGAAAATTAAGTAAAAATTACCCCACTGGACGAAAAAGGAACGCTGTTCCTTTTTCCGTTCCAGTAAAGATGTAACGAGTTCCCGCTCGAGTTCCACCGAGGCAGAGTGGAACAGTGGCGTTCCTTCTTTCCTCCTAAAAGGAACGCGCTCTAGGAACTCCGTTTCGTACAACACTTGCACTAAGCTCAATATACATAAGAACACAAATTACTTTTAACGCATACAGACATGAAAGAAACAGGGGACGAAGAATGGACGTGGTGGCAATGTGCAATAAATATGGCAGACAACTCTCAGCGGGACAAGAATCAGCACGCGTACGAAGCGTTTGGTGAGAGTTGACACGCTGCTCCCTAACACGCACCTATTTTCGCGCCGTTAGCAGGCGGGCCTGCTGGAAACCTGCCGCGGCCGGTTTCCAGCAGGGAAGTCCTCCTCGGGCCAGATCTGGCCTCGGGCCGGGGTTTAGAGACGTCTGGTGTAGATTAGTGTATATTGCTCTGTGGAGAAAGAAGTGTGTACCTCTAATGGTGGAACAACATAGAGGCGAATTGCTGAACCTTTGTTTATAGATCAGCGTTAGCTGACACCAAAATGTAGGAGGTACGTTTTCAGTCCATCCACTTGTAATCCTACGTTGCAATTAATATACATCCTCAGATCATATATGGGACTGATCCTGCATGCAAGAGAAAGCTTAGGAACTACCATCATTAAAATGATGGCATGGTGATGATATATTGCTCAAACGCACATATGACTAAACGCGCTCTCTAGATATATACAAGTGCCCATTTATGCGGTTCATTGTACAGGGGTCGAAATGTTGACATGGCACCCTCCCCGCAGGCGATTAACCACATCGTACCAATCCGAATGTCCCCGGATGAGGAGCGAGTTGGCGCCGACTTCGTGGAGCATGGCATCCAGTACTTCCAGAACCCGGAACCTGTCATGCCTTCCACCGAGGTGGCTACCATCGACAATGGCAAGCTGGCCATCAGGATGAGGCGCCCTCTTGTGGCACCGAGTCAAGCCCGTGATGACGCAGTGCCGCAACCAAGAGCTTCTAGCTCGACCCAGACTGAAGTTATGCCCAACGGACACGTTCTCTTAGCGCGATCTTTAATCACAGGCCGGCAAATGGAAAGGCCGGCTCCCAGGGCGGCCTGGTCTGGAACAGATGCAACATAGGCCTAGAAGACACAGTGGCGTACAAATGTGCGAAGCAACCTGAAGGAAAGCAATCGGAACTCGGAACAGCCACAACGAGAGGCTGAAATGATGAACAAAAAAGTCGGCCCTGTAGTGGTACGCGTTTTAGACTAAAAACGTGGCTCGTTGTGACCTCGCGAAAGAATGAACGAGAGACGGGTGGAAAGTGAGTGATATTTCAGACATAATGTATACTGTGGTCGTCCCCAAAGAGTGTGCAGGTGATCAACTGAGTTCAGGTGTGAGTGTGTGGATGATCATGTACAACGTGGTGTCTACACTGCAGTGAGGAGTCAGTTCCGCACATCCTCTCTCCACTCCGCCTGCACATGGTCGCCCAGTACCGGTTCTCCACCGGAGTCGTCTGACCATTGATGCGCTATAGTGTGATGTTTATGGTCAGCTTCCCCTACAGAAAGTCCTACGGCCATGCGCTCCAGATACTTGAGTCTGTATATCGGGATTATCGAATTCACATAAGTCTAGCTAGGATGAACACTTAATTTTGGCTGGCGAAGGTGTTCTTTTGTTTGATCTTTTTTTAGTTTAGAGGCATGGCAATTATTGAATAATTATTGGAATTATGGTCGGTGACACGTTAAGAACCGAGAAGATGCTACGCCTCTAGCGCGAGCTTTCTACCTTTGGTAACACCTCGTCGCACGCGCAGCCAAAGTCAGACGTAAAGCAACGAACACGTGCTGGAGGCGGAGCTTCTACTAGGTTCTTAACCTGTCATCGGCTATAGTATACTTCCAAACATGCACATGAGTCTATGAGGTACACACAAGAGTTACGTGACCAGCTCGATCGTCTCCATCCAGCATTCATTCTTTTCCCCGTCTTCGTTGCCTAATCTCATATACCTCATTTCACATTATGTCTGAGTGTGGCCATACTTGCGAATCAGCAGTCAGTCCAGGGTCTGTTGCGCCCCAGCACTCCGTCCGTCAATTGTGGGCTTGTTTAAACTAGATCACTCAAGCTCTCCGAAAGTGTATGACGTGGTGCCTTCCATCAGTGTGCATGTGTTGTTATTGTACTTCTAGCCTTTGATTACAGTGTGACTTAAGAAAGTTACTGCCTAAGCTACACTCGGTCTTTAGAAATTTCGACTGAGTAGGTAGATGTTGATCTGGGGAAAGAGTCATTCAAGTGCAAGTTTATTCGTGTATAAAGAGTACCAATCAAGCTTAAGCACCGAAGGAACGATGCAATAGGTAGATTGTTTGGAATTTTGTATGGTGTTTACAGACGACAAGTGTTCTTTAAGCTGTGAAAGAAGGTTTCGATAACGCTAAGAATCAACAAAGATTAATCAAACTCGGCTATTTCACAAAATAAACATGCAGATTCAAACACATCTGTGTTATCTCTTCACTTACCATTTGCAACTAATTAAATGCTGAGACACGAAGAAACACACAAAATAGGGGAGAGTCGACGATTTGAAAACATTGCAATTGTGTGAGTCACATGAAAATGGAATAAGTGTGATGATGACATAACCGAGAAAGAGAAAGTTCATTGGTAAAAAGCGAAGTTGTTACCTTGCGTATATTTGCGGGCTGGTTACTTCGCACAATAATCAAAAGGAAGAGGAATATGTATGTAAAAATTATAAAAATTAACTGAAAAAAATAAGAAAAGAATTGAGTTTAGCAGCATGTCCCGAGTACCTTTGACGGGTTCATTTTTGTAGGACCAGTGACCTAGTTGATTTGCCTCCTTTAAATAGTGATGTCCATATTCGAAGTAAAAGAAGAAAAACGAGGGATGCTTATGATCTTGCGATAGGAAACTCAATGTATCTTGTTTTAAGTAGAGTGTGCAGTGGCATAAGATGTTCTCGGTGGCTTCTAAGGCACATTTCAGCTTTTGAGGCGAGGTGACTCTAGCGGATCTATGTTATCCTTGCTATATAGGTAGTATTGTAACAGATGACGAGTGATGAAGCAATGAGTAATTGAGAAAGCTAAAGGTTTTTTTTTGTGTTGAACCTGTGTCAAAATAAAACTATAATTGGTGTCTTAGTAATCGATGTTGGCGTAACAGCAGGATCTAGCGCTATACTCAGTTGCAGGGTAAACAAGCAGGACAAGCTTCTTCCGCAAAGCTCTCCACTCTTTCCACTTTAGCAGAGCGAGCGCTGCAGACGAGACCATTGGAGTCACCTCCTCTCTCACCTTCTCTCCAGCGCTCGCTTTGCTAAAGTGAGACGAGTAGAGGGTTTCGCGGCGATGCCTTGATGCATCGCGCTACGGCTGGTTTTATGCTCATTCTTATGCTTACATAGGTTCTAAACAGGAACATATATTAACTTACGAGAAAGCACTGGAAACCTTCAGAAAAGCAACGAATGGTAAAATGAAAACCATGTTCGTGGTGTACGTTTTTTTTCTAGTTTTCTTTTATTATTTATTTATTTTTTATTATCCAAACGTGAAGGGACGTCAGGGGCGGGAAGCAAGACGGACGACTGGCAACCAAGTACGCTCTCGTCTAGCAGCAGGCGAACTTGTAAACAAGCGCGTCCGTGCTATCTAAAGTTTTTAATAGCGTCAATGCTTAAAAATAAACTCCTTTTTTAGCTTTCCTTAACCCTTTGCAGTGTCTTCATCTAAGTTCTGATGAGACTTGTGCGTAATCCGTTACAAGTAACGAAATTGCTTCTAATCCCTTGCATTTATCAGTATGTTGTAAAGGAATAATTACATATTTGAGAAGGTAATAGTAAAGAAATTTCCTTACTTTTTTACGTAAGGAAATCTATGGAACCCGTTACATTTTTGTTTTCATTCACGAAGGAAAATGGCGGAAACTTTGAATAATGACAAAAAAATATCGTAAAACAATATTGTCACGGAGTAATAAAGGCTTAATCACACAGGCCCGTTTTCTTACGTTACGTTACGAAAAGTTACCGGGAAATCTGTGCTTCGTATTAAGCGTGGCTACCAATTTAAGGGGATAGCCTGACACGCGTCATTCGAGACACGAATGTTTCGGTGACTTAGACGTGACGCAAGAAAACGGCGCTGTGTGAAAAGTTTAACCTAGCTCAACCCCTTGTTACGACGAGCCTTGTGTCCTTGGTTGCCACGGTAACTCACCGTCCTAGCTCGTCGTCACCAAAACATTCGTGTCTCGAATGTCGCGTGCCAGGCTATCTCCTTGAATAGGTAGCCACGCTTAATACGAAGCACAGATTTTCCGGTGACTTTTCGTAAGGTAACGTAAAAAAAACGGGTCCGTGTGAACAAGCTTTTACGGCTCCGGTGAACCATTCTGAGCGAAATAGCTAAGTACGTGGGACGTCTGCACACAAGGAGCACATTCAGACATTATGTTGTCACATGTGTCGTTTTTAAGCGCTGTGGTAGGCAGGCTGAAGCCGTAGCCTTCGCCCCCCGCCCCCCCCCCCCCCCCTTTTCCACATTACGAGAAAAGAATTCCTCATTCCACGCCCTTTTCCATTGAGCTTCAAGGACTGGGCCAGCTCAGCACAACGCTACAGAACAACAGTTTTTATACAGCAAATAAAACAAATAAACACGAAACTGTGCTGACCTGCAGAGCTTTAAGAGAGAAGGAAAAGAAGACCTTTCGTGAGAAAGAATGAGAAAGAAAAAATAAAAACAAAAGCAACACCTGGAGCACACTCTGCAACAGTTGTTTCTTTTTTTCTTTTTTTTTTTTTTTTTGGACGGGGGCGAGAGAGACGTATGCTCTGGTCACCTCGTTTCTCTGAGAGTAAAACATGTAGGGATGACCATGGAGGCTCCATTGGGATAACAACTCTGCGCAGTTAAGTGCATGAACCGTGTTTTGCGTTGTTTAATCATTGAACTTGACAAGTGATTGTAAGTTGGTGTTCCACGTGCATCCACGCCCTGTGACTGTTGTGAAAAGGAAGCAAGCGACTCTGGTGACAACATTTTTAAGAAGAAAGAGACATCAGCAACCGCTTCAAGCTCCCCATCACCAGACTTGTGCCTATCTCAAATACTCTACTCAAGATACTGTATCTTAAATACTTTTTGGAGTATCTTGGTATCTTACAAATACCTTTGATGGAGAGTATTTAATACTCTATTTTAATTACAATTCCGAGTATCTTGTACTCATTATCTTAAATACACTTTTTACATTCCGCCATTTTCTGAGTTTTTCGGTGTGAAGTGGCGTGGGCGTGGCACGAGCAAACGAACATTCTTTCGAGCAACCGAATCCTGTTGCTAGCTCCGATTAGCTCGGTGACTTTAACTGAGCTCGTGAAAATATCGCTTTTTTGCCGACTGTGACTCATATTTCAGCCCAAAGTTCGTACAATGAAGGTTCTCCCCTCGCCTTCCAAAAGGCGCCTTTTGTTTCTAGAGTTTCCCCCCCCAAAAAAAACCTCAAACCAAAGGTGTGGTTTTTGCGGAAGTAAAGATGCCACCCGGAGACGCAAGCAGACCGGGAAACGACCTACGAGAACAATGAATAACAAATAGAAGAAAATGAGAAGTGAACACACACAAAAAAGTATACATTTTGTTTTGCTTTTTGTATATTTGACCCCGCTAAAGCAAAACGTCGAGTTTTTTTTTATGTGTTGTCAGTTTGGCACTTATTGCTCTCTCGACCACTGTCTGCAAGGGAGCATTGATAAGCAGAGAACAGTACAGGAAACGAACTGCGAGCTGGACGACCTCTCAAAATCCCAACAAAGCTCCCCCCAGCGCTGAGTGCCTTTCTGAACGCAACCTGCTTGAAGAAGGTGCGACCACTGCCGTGGCTATTATGTGGGTTCTCTTTGTTATTCATTCGCTCATATCCGTTTCCCAAGTTCGTTTATAGTGAACTCCCCGTATAGGGAATATGGATTGTAGTAAAACGATGCGTCTAAGGTGCGCCGCAGGATGTGATATTCAGCGATGTCACTATTGGCGAAGCGCTCTGTCCCGTTTATCACCCCCACACCTCGGTGTTTAACTAACGCAAGGCCTATGCACATGCCCACAGGCCTTGTGGGAATGTTCGTGTCATCTTGTTTTTAATAGAGCGCGGGGCATAGTGTAATGAAAAAAATACTACCAACAATTAGTGAAGTGGCGTTAAATGCCGGATCTCCCCCGAAAGCAGTCGTCAGAGGATGCGAACTTGACCCACTTGGGCTTTTGTGCCGAGCTGGGCAGGGTGAATGCTGCATTGTTCATGCAGGCCGGAGTGGTAACAAAAGAGCCACTCCTCCCCCTTACCGGAGAACACGAACTCCAGCCGAACGCTGACGCCGCGTTCGATTAGGTCAGCCGAGCGCTGAGCCATTGTATTTGTTGTCCCCATCCATCTAGTTCTAAAGTTAACCGCTTTGGGCGCCACGGTCTGATCTGTTTTCCCAGAAATGTTTTGTAACCTCTATCAGTGATATTCCCACGTGCGTTGCCCAGCGTGGCCGGACGGTTACCGCGCTTGGCTCTCGCCGGGAGGCTCCGGGTTCGATACCAGAAAGCGGACTTCTATTTTATTTATTCCTTCAACTTGAGATTCTGGTAAGTTCGAGAATTTTGTCGTCTGATTGAGTTACGAATGTTCAACGCGCCGAACGTTCTACGCCGAATGTTCCAGAAACCCACGCGGGTACAAAAGGTGCTCCGAGTGACGGTCCGGAGTCAGTCTCGCCCCAGCGGTCGATCCTGCTGTTTCGCCGACATCAACGCCTGCCACGCTAGCCTTTCTCTCTTTTGTTTTGGGAACAAGTTCGCCTCATTAAACGTTTAGTTTCTTCAGTTATTCGCCGCCTCATCATTTATCATTCGTGACAATATTTTGCTCTTTATAGTCGGACTGCATAAAATAGCCCTACAATACCTTTTTCTTCCGTTTTGTGTTGTTGCGTGCTAATAAACCATTCTGGTAACCCAGATTTGCGTAGCTGCATAATTGTCGTTGTCAATGACGTCGATACAAATTAAGCAATGCGGAAGTATCTTCAAAAGTAACTGAAATACATTTCTAAGTATTTGTACTCTACTCAAGATATTTTACAGTGAAAGTAACTTGAGTAGTATTTTAAATACTTTATGACGCAGGTATTTAGTAACTTAACTTAAATACTTTTATCGAGTATTTTGTCCAACACTGCCCATCACCGTATCCAGCACAGCCGGCCCCTTCGGGCGAGACACGCTTGTCCGCCCGAAACATCAAAACATGGTTAAGGGAACAAAGTTTAAGGAGATAGTCGCAACTATCAGTCGGCTAATGAAGTAAAATGTGTTAACTAACTTTTAATTAGTGCAAATAGACATATAGTTCCAATTAGACACTTGCTGAGCATCATCGAAAACCACTAAATCAACTCGTTTTAGAAAGATATAACACCGCGGGGGCTGCATTTTACGACGTTCTGTAAAAACGCCCCATTTGGACGCGTTTCTAGATTTTGGTTTCTTATCACACGGGAACGAGCGCCGAAAAGCTGCGCTTTAAAATGTTTCCCCGAAATTTATTATCTCAAAAATTACGCTGCGAGAGGAGTTAGGAAAGAAACCGAAACTAACACCTATATCGAGAAACTAAATACGGAATAAATGTTCGTTTCGGTTTTGTTCCCGAATTAAAACGTGTTTCCTGGCGTAAATATTGCGCTAAATGTCGTTTTAGTTTTTATGATAAAGAAGTGACCTGCTTGCATGACACCTATAGCTTCCTTGAATAAGCGGGAATAATTTGTGTCGCTCAGTGAAGCCAGCGCACTTGACAGGCTCAGCAACTCTGTGGTATAGCACGCATCTCCGGCGCTCAACTATAACCGCCATTTTGGATAATGAGTGGCGTCACCTACAGACAGTTCACTGTTGAAGTCGCGATGCCGCATGGCGTCGGCTCCAGACTCGTTTAACCGACAACGGCTGTACAGCAGTGCTGCTCTATCGTAGGGTGACCCTATTTTGGCTTAATATTTGTGTTTCCTCGCGTTCTCTCCCCCCTCCCCCACCGCATCACACAAAAAAATAGTTAGCAATCTGGGATTGGTCCCTGCCAAAGAGCAAATTTAGGAAAAGAGAACTGTTTTATGATTATGTTAATAATTATTTTTAGTAATTAGCTTTGTAATTACAACATTTTAATGTATCATTTCAATTAGAAAGATGGTGGGCATCATCGAAAATTATTAAATCCACACATAATATTAAGATGTAAGGTATGCCACGCATTTTGCGGCGCTTCGAACAAAAAACGCTAGGGAATAGGCAGTTCTCGTAGACTGCGTTTCCCCCTCCGCTAAGCCCTCCTCAACGAAGAAGCCGCTACTGCGCATGCGCGACCATGGCCTTGACTGTAGAGTTCCAAGTATCGTAGCAGGTTGCGGAGAGCGCTGCGGGGAGGTGAAAACGATCTTCCAAGACTCCCTAATGTCTCCTTGGAGCCGACGTCATGCGGCAAAGCCCCTATTCGTTCTTTCTGGCGTGAAACGTAGTTGCGCCAGTGTGCAAAAAGCCTTTAAACACTTCCGGTTCTGAACTAGACGGCGGGTTTTGAAGTATTTTCGAAATCAAATATACACGCTATCTTCTGGAAATGGCCATTTAAAGTACTGTCTAACTTAATTCGCTATTATGATAACAGAATGACCAATAAAAAATTTTGAAATACGCGTGAACCGGAAGTATGCCGGGGCTACCCAATAGATGGCGCCCCTGAGTTTGTTGCGAACACAAACGGGCGAATAACAAAGACACGGTAACTCAACTTGAGTAAAAGTTTGTTAACGTTTTTCTCTTGGGGAGGTCATATTTACTCAATGTATTACCATCACATGTTAGTTCGAGTCACTGCAAACGGTTAAAGAGGAGGTGCAACAATATTGGCTTGGATTTGTTTTTTCACTTTACGCGAGCATATTAGCACTAGTGGGGCCCAAGCGTACTCGCACGCAACGCTACTGACCAAAAAACTCCCTTGTTGCGGTGCAATTCCAATGAGAAAAGCGAGCGTTTTCTTCCACCCTCTCCTTCGCAAAACTTAAAAATTGAAGATTTTTTTTTTTTATATTGTCATGAAATTTTGGTCTTAGAAATCAGCTCCGTTTCTACATTAATAACAAAATAAACCTAATAACTAGGCGTAAGAGTTTAGATATTCGTAAAAGGCATTTATAAATGCTCATTTTTATATATAGGGTGGTTCAAGACACCATGGCTCGATCAAAAATGGACCGTAAAAATCGACGCCTGCGCGTAGCCGTCTAAACTTTTCGTCAAAGGTGTATTTCACAGGTCGGTTTTTTCTTGTAAAATTACAAAGCGTAGTTCTCTTTTAGTAAAAAATAGGGCCAAGAAACTTGCCAGGGTGCCTTTTATTTGCTGCTCCTCTCGTCCCGTACAAGAGACGTAGCGTCCTCCTTAAGCCTTATTGAGCTCGATTTGCTCGATTCGGGGCCGCCATAATGAAATGCAAGCTACGGAGGAACTTTGCTACCCTGCTTGTGGGACGAAAGTTTCTCCCTTTCTAAAGGAACATAGGTTACAAGACCGTTCCTCCCCTTAGGGAGGACTATCGATACCCTTTTTTCTAAGAGTGTGTGAGATAACCGAAAGTACTCACGGTGACGGCGCCGTCCATTTTGACGAGAAGATTACGGGCACGAATGAACAATTACACAATGGAGGCGCTCAATAGACCATGATGATGATGATGATGATGATGAGGAGGATGCGGCTTGTTCCCTTTGAAACGGGCGAGCGCGAACTAAGTTCGTGCCCAAGCCTGGGAGCGAGTAGAGTTCCTGGAGCGAGGCAATCTTCAAGTCGTCGTTTAGTGGCCACTACAAGCCTGTACCGGCCGCTAGAAGGCCCCTTTATCTGCGTAGCTGCAGAGCTTTGTGCATCAGAGGAGTCTGCTTGGTTGCGCCCGATTTTAGTAATTATAATTCGCATATTAACCATATGCGAAAAGAAGCGCCATCTAGTGTATTCATGATCAATTATCAGATTTCCACCATATTGGGGGGTTCTCGTACCGATATTTTCGCCCGAGAAACAATAGTCCCGGCAAAGTGGAAGTCGTAGAACTAAAATATCATCACCTGCTGCAAGTCCAGTACGAACCCGTCACAGAACGTCTTCGAGAAATACCGTTCATTGACCTGGATGCCCCAGTTCACTGCTTGAGTGACGAGTCTTGCGACCTCGTTGCTGGCAATTCCTTTTCCAGAATTTCGCGGCCGTCTTTCTTTTCTTCTTTGAACCGAAACTAACCAGCAACCCGTTGAATGTACAAATAAACCGCACTAATATCATGAAAACCGAGTTAAATGCAGATGCGCCTCGTCCTCAACTGGAAGATGTGATAAACCCCCCAATATGACTGCTCCTAATGGCATGATGATGATAGTTGGCAAGGACTTTTGCATATTGCCTATAACACTTTTAAGAAAAGGTTTACTGTCAAAATGAAATACTTGCTCATCTTGATAGCCTGTGCGTCGTACCTCCCGCGGCCAGACAGCGAAACCGCGTGACAGCACACCGGTAGCATGCAGTCAGAAATGACAGCGGAAAATAGTATGAAAAATCGGGAAAAGACCACGTATCATAGGTAGAGAAGGGTACTACAGCTGAAATCTTCGAATCCGGCGGTTGCTTGCGCCACCCTGTACCCGTGCGGTGTATTTTACTACGACGAGATTGAATGTTGCCAACCAAGCTCTCATATCCCGCTAAATCTAGCGTCGCCGCAAACTTTTTTTTTTTTAGTTACTTTGGCGCAGTGTGGCGCAATTTCGGCCGATTTCGTGTTTTTGGCGCAACTAGGCGCAGAAATTTGGCTTTGTATCAAAATGGCGCAATTGGCGCAGATGTCACACCCCTGGCTACAAAAAGGTTTCAGGGTGGATAGACGACTAGATGATAACTTATTCGTAATCACTCAGTGCATAGAGATAGCAATGACAAGTCAAAGGCCATTATGGGTAGCACTTTTGGACATCAAAGAGGCACATGTGAATCAGGAAAAACTCTGGGACCAACTGAAGGGGTATGGGCTAGGGGGAACCATGGTTAAGTTCCTTGAACGGGTTTATATGGAGAATAGGGTGGTTATAAAATGGGAAGCCGAAACTACGAGACCAGCAGCAAGAAAAAGAGGACTTAGTCAGAGTTGTCCATTGTCTCCCAGCTGCAGTGCTCTTTATGAGATACCTCAGTGAAATGGAAAAAAGATTAGAGCAGTCCAACCTAGGTTTTTACCTGAATTACACGGAGGAAGGACATAAAGTAAATCAAGTATTGCCAGGTTTAAATGCAGACGACATTGTACTCATATCAGAAAGTCGTGAGTCAATACAGGAACTGACTAGGATTTGCAGCAGGGAAAGGGACAGTCTAGGACTAAAATTCAGCAGGGACAAGTCGTGTATAATAGTTTTCAACGATGAGAAGGGGGAACCCCTGGAGATACAGGACACAGTGATAGAACACGTAGAAAAGTACAAATATCTGGGAGTATGGTTAGGTGAGGGAAGAAAGTATCTAAAAGAACATGAAGATAATGTAATAAAAAGGGGGAAACGAGAATCAGCTATTATGAAACACAGGGCACTCTGGAACTATAATAGATATAAAGTCGTTGGGGGTGTATGGAAGGTAGTCATGGTGCCAGGACTGTCATTTGGGAATGCGGTATTGTGTATGTCAGAAATCCAGGCAGGATTAGAGATACAGCAAAGGAGTGTGGGTAGGTTGGCATTGGGGGCGGAATGCGGTATTGTGTAAGAGGTCAGAAATCCAGGCAGGATTAGAGATACAGCAAAGGAGTGTGGGTAGGTTGGCATTGGGGGCGCATGGGAATACACTAAATGAAGGAGTACAGGGGGATATGGGTTGGGCATCTTTCGAGAGTAGAGAAGCGATCAGTAAATTAAAATTTGAACAAAGACTAGCTGAAATTGAGGATACACGGTGGGCAGCGAAAGTGTACAAGTATCTATATATGAAAAGCCTAAGCACTAAGTGGACAAACCGAACCCGCAAGCTGAGATTTAAATACATTCAACGAGATGGGGCAGATCAGAGCATATCAGTAGAAAAGGAAGTAAAGGAAACTGAGAGGAAGTCGTGGGAAGAGAGAATACAGGGGAAATCAGCTTTAACAGGGCACAAACACAAGAAATAAAGAAGGAACAGTAGGGTGCCTACATGTTTCCGCTCCACTTTAGGGTGGCGCCAACTTCTTGTTACCCTTTCCCAGATCCTCTCCCACCGCCATTTTTTCCCACTTCTTAGTTCGCTAAACGTACACAACGTTGAGTTTCTGTAGTCTCGACACACCGGCAACACTGTGAGGCCACTTCCGTTTCCGTTCATAAGAGGAGTCTGAGGCTCAGCGGGATGGCGGTATTCGTGGCTGTCGCTCTCTTTATTCGGGTGTTTCATATTTTGAAGTTGCGAGCAGGAAGTGTGCGTTGCTTTTATCGAAACGCGAGTTCCCGCGACAAAATGGAACGCCACAGACCGGAATTGAACGCCGAAACCTCGCCGTCGGAACGAGAGCGGTGAGCGCTTTCTAACCCTAACATGGTCGACGAAAACAGCGGAGGTTGCCATGGTAACGAGGTAGGCAACACTGGTTTGTCGGCAACAGGTACCATAAACGTTGTCGCCACCCTAAACAGCGGAGCGGCAGAAACATGTAGGCACCCTAAGGAACAGTTGTATGATAATTCATTGGGGAGCTCATTCCTGTTTGAAGCTAGAAAGGGGGTGCTAAGAACGAAAACGAATAGGGCTAAATTCCAGGAAATAGACAGTTTATGCGACATATGCAAATGCGAGAGGGAAACTATAGAACATGTAATCTTAAGGTGCACGGGGCTTCGTCCCACCCGCTTGGGGGGGGGGGGGGGGGGGGGGGGGGGATGATTACGGATTTGGAGCGGGCACTGGGAAGTTATGGCCTGTGATTAACCAAGTAATTGCTGGAGAACATTTTGTATGTTAAATATGGACTGTGGGGCAAAGAGCAGTGCTGCGAGGACTATGTTCCTTAAGAGGTTTTGTAGCGTGAGCTACACTGGCCGAGGTTGAGCAGTTTCGCGTGGCTCGCATAATGAACCGTGCTCCGTGCTGCGCATGCGCGAGGAGCAGTGACGTCACACGGCGCACAGCTGGCGCGCCAGAGCCGCCGCCGCCGCGTGATCCGCCGCCGCGCCCGCCTCGCCGGTCTGCACATTCCAAAGGGGTGACGTCATAGCCGCGGCAGACGCACTGGCGCCACCGCGTGCCCAGCTGTGCGCCTCCGTTGCGCAGTAGCCAAGTCTGACGCTGCACCGGAGCCGCTTGATAGCTTGTTTCATTTTGTGCACATAAGCTCACGCTACGTATATCCTGGCATAGCCGAGCTAAGCCACCGCAATTTTTTTTCTGACACGTCTTAATACCGCTGCGATGTACCCGTGCTCTAACGTTGGTTCTGCGAACTAGTGATGATAATGGTGTGAATATTTCTATTTGACGCATAAAAATGTAATAATATGGCTTGTGTATTTAAAGTAAACATTTCAAATGGTCAATTTTTGGGGCTATTTTTTCTAGATCGACATTTGGCTATTTTTGGGCTATATCCCGTAGCGATTTGGCGGGTCAAAGTTCAAACACCTGGCAACCCTGCGACGTCGCTCAAGCCGGAAACGGGCGACTAAGAGCTGCGCTCTAAAAAGTAACTAGTCACTCAAGCTTATAGTTACAGTAATTTAGTTGCTTCAAATGAGTTATACTTTGCTACACCCTCTTATTGGCAGAGCTGTTTCCCCAAATGATGACCTGTTACTTCTCATTGAACCTTTGTACATCTCACAAAAAAAAAAAAAAAAAAAGTTTAGGAAATCTTACACAATTCTGCACCGTTCTAAAAGTTTATTTACGAACACATTAAGACTTTAAAGCCCCCTCAGTCAATTCACGCTTGAGGAAAGCAGGCTTAACTTTTAGAATTGGGTCAAACAAAAACAATGCCCTAATTTCTCCTGCCATGTCTCAATTAGAACCAAATACTTTACTAGGGAAAATAGAAAACACTCCCCGAGAATACATAGAAAAAGACGACAACAAAGAACCGTGAACACACTTCTGACGGCGGCAGCAGTGCCATTCTGGGGCGTCGCCTGGTCATATGCTCTGCCGGTGAGAAAGGGCAGGAGGGAAGGCGTCACCAAATAAACCACTCCATCAGGGGAGGATTCGGCGCGGCCGTCACTCTGTCTAAGGAAAATGAGGAGGGTGTCCTATATTCCCCCTAGAATTTCTAGAACTGTCACTATAAAGGGAAAGTGTTTGTTGACCATTTTATTGAAATACTGCATAGAGCATTGATATTAATAATCAGATGTGAAGGAGAATGTATGGAACAGTGGATCTCCTCTTGTGAAGTTCTCAAAATTCTGCATGAAGCTCTTGACAATCTGCAAAGAATATGGTTGTTTGAGATGGACGTAATGCATATCATAATGGCTGCACTTCCTCCTTCGACGCCGAAAGTGTCGTAACGGAAGTGACGCCATATTGTAAATTATAAATAGGTAATAGAAATCAAAATTACATACATATCAATATTACATAATGTATCTTTAAAAATAAAAAAAAATAAAAATGAGCTCGTCTGATTTTAATATAGTTTTACAGTAAAAGGTCACGTGGCCGAACATTCTTGTCGCGAAATCTGCTTATTGCAACCTATTTAAAAGCAGCCTAGCAAAAGTTTTGAGTTATGAAAATAGTACCATTACATATAATACTTAAACGCGAAAGAATAAAACACAGAGGACAAGCACAGGACAACCACAACCACGTGGACGTCCTGTGCTTGTATATAAATACATCTGTCTTTGTGTCACGTGACATTATTATTGTGGGCGTGGCTTGCGTGGCTGGCGTGGCGTGCATCGCGAGCTCCGCGCTTCTCCTAGCTACTCCGCACGCCTCTCCAGCCCGGGGGCTCATCCTGTGAGAAAAACGTCTCGTAGCTGATCTCGTGCCCGTAGCCTTCGTTACACTGCCAGCGAGCGGAACATAGCACGACGGTCTATGCTCCCTTCACCAGCGTCACGTGACCGACGGCAGTGACGGCAGAGTGCGCCAGCCCACTTAGATGGGTGATCGCTGTTGCAAAGACCTAAAATGTGAACCAAATCATTGATTATTGCACCTAATATGTAGCTTTAACGGGCCAACAGCTGAACTATGTTAAGGTTCTCTCTCACAGCAGCAGGAAGGTTCAACGTAGAGACGGCCACACAGCCGTCTCTCCTTCGACGGTTCTGCATCACTTCCCGCGTCGAAGGGGTGTTTTCCATACGGGCCTCCCTCCTTCGACGGGACTACGTCACTTCTGGCGTCGGAGGAGTGATTTGCACACAGCCCTCCCTTGTCCGACGGTAGTCGGAGGAAGCACTCGTTATCATAATGCATGAAATGATGGCTCTAAAATACATTGCTCCAAAACTACTAATTTTTCATAAAACAGTATCTACTGAAATACCAATACATTCTTTTTTTCAGAAACCCGTTAATTTTTAGTGTAGGACAATTTGGTCCCCGACGAATTATCCCACACAATTTGGTGCAAAAGGCACCAATTGTGTGGCAATCAGATTATCCCATCCTCTTCTTTTCAAGAAGTATTTCTAATAGGTGCAAAGGGCACTCCCCACTGGCATTTCAAAGAAACTACGATTCAAAGACGGCCCTTTTTTTTTAAAGATGTGCCAACATTCCTCGCCAGAATACTTGTAGCAGTGATGTGATTGGCCTAAGCCGTTTTGGAGCACCTTTCGGAGCAGCCAAAACAGTGTTTTGGAGCAGGAAAAGCGGACTTTGGAGCAGCTAGAACAGTGTTTTGGAGCAGCAAAAGTGGTTTTTGGAGCAACTAAAACAGTGTTTCGGACCAGCAAAAGTTACTTTTGGAGCAGATATTCTTAGAAAAAAATAAAAATATTCATTTCAAATGCTGGACAAACGAAGGACACTTTGCTCGCCACAGTAAACATATTATAGTCAAGTTAGACCACCTGTGAGTCTTTCAACATGTAACTGAAATGCCAATGACATGAAACATTTTGCAATGCTTCAGTACAATGATACATATATATGTACCTGCTATAGGTGAATAATAACCAAACTGCATCTATTAAAATTTGTTTTAAAATGACCAGCTTAGTCTCAAATATCACAGCATTAGGTTGACTAGTTATATAATAAATAGAAGCAGTCTCTAACGGTTGATACACGTGACCACTGCAGTGCAATGCGAAATTGTCATGCGAGCAGAGATAGCTGTTCGATCGAAACCATGCCACTCCGCTCCGTCGACAACTGGTTCCCAAAATTGTACAAAAAATGTAACTGTCCAGCATACGACAAAAAACAGCCCAGCCGTACGTGCTTGCAAGACCGGCTGGCGAGGTAAAAGCTAAACACACAGAAAAAAAAAAGAACCTGAGCACACTGATGCAAGAAATCACGAGCCAGGGTCAAGAACTTCTTGGGGCGCTTTGTGCAACGACTGAACTTGAGACAAACAAGCGCGCTGTGCGAGTTCAGCGTGCAGACATTGCCTTCTTTGCTTTAGCTCAATTCTCTTCACCAACTCCTTTTCGCGGCAGATTTTTCACGTACCGGGGTCCCCCTCAAAAGAAAGCTTACCGAGAGAAACCTAGGTAAACAGTACTTCGACACAGCAGTCTTTGATCTAGAGGGATTTTTGTAGTAGCGTATTAAACAAGAACAGGAATGTTAATGAACATTAGGGCGGTCCTTACGTTTCAGTTTAGAGAGCGCCATATCTGCAGCGATGTCGCGCGACCACGGCGACTGGCAGGCAGGGACCAAATATAGTTTTCCCACGGCCGTTGCTTTCAGGAGCAAGTGCTTGAGCTCCCAAAGTAACTCCCGCCGCGCTAGTGTCGAAGCGCTAGTGTCGAAGCACGCTAGTATCGAAGCGTGCGCACATGCCCGCGTCTATCATTGAAACAGTTTTAAAAAGACGCGAGACAACGAGAGCGCGAAACGAGAGACGGCGGGAAAAACCATGCAAGACCGGATGAACGATTGATGCCGGGTACTTTGTGTCGGGCGGCCGCTTGCGCCACCTAGCTCACGTGTGCTCATTACAGTACTCAGTTTAGTTTCGTTTTTGAAACGCGAGCAAATTGGTTTTTTGGCGCAGGCTTGGCGCAGATTACCTATATTTTGGCAAAACGTAGCAGGGTTAGCCCCTTGGCGCAGTTTGGCACAATTGGCGCCGCTATCACATCACGGCTTGTAGGCATAAGCTTACATTGAAACTAAGATTATAGAGTTATGTAACATGGCAGTAGAAACATTAGATTTTACCCCTCCACAGCTTTTGCCAATGCCCTCGGTTGTTTATGCGTGAAAACCACACAAAACTAAAACAATTCAGGCACAAACATTTACAGCACTGTTTTGCCTGCACTGGCATTTTGGACCACTTCATCTGGGAGTAAATTATCAGGGACAAAATATCCTGGGCCATTAATTATTAATAGAGTAAAAGCCAGTGATTTCCCTGCACACCCCCTACGGATTCTGTACACCCCCCGTTATCTTTCTGAAGGCACCCCCTTAATTCGCAACGACTCCTTTATCCTACATGTCCCCCCCCCCCCCCCCCCCGAACCCCCACCACCCCCTAAAAATTAAAACATGCCCCCTAAATTCAATTTCTGGGGAAACCCCTGCTCAAAGCCATGTTCATAAAAAATTCACAAAAAATCTGACATGCACATAAGTTATAAAACTATGAAATGGAGGTCAAAATAATCTAGTTAGTACAATATTAATTTTATATTTGTATTACAATTCTTGACCTTTAAGCATGCCTATTTACTAGGGGTGTGAGAATACTGAAATTTACGAATACGAATCGAATACGAATAAGACAAAAAACACAGACAATTCTATAGCCGCTAAATATCTCTACGCGAGCAAGATCTGTTTTCAAAGGGGCGCTCGCCTGTCGGTGCTTCTTTGAATTATACATACGTAACGGTCAAAACGTTTCGCAGCTACTATGAGTGAAGGCTGACCAACCTATTTTGTCCAATTGTCCGTGTATAGGAGAGGATAGGGTGCCTTCATGTGCGCTTTGCTTAGAGTGGAGACATCTGGCCATTTTTTTCCCACACTTTTATTTTTTGTTTACAAGCGCGTGAAAGGGCGTGCCCCTGCACGCGTTTGAGGTGCTGACTGTGCTATGACGATATTTTGTTTTCGTAGATTTCTTTTTATTTTCCCCGTGAGCGCGTGCTGTCGGCATCGGGTACTACAAAGGGTGGCATCACCCTAAACAGAAGGACATTGAGGCACCCTAGGAGAGGAGAATGCCATAGCGTCAAAGACAAGCACATCGTTTACGTGTGCGAGCGTTGCTAAAAAGAGAGACAACTATCGATGTTTTAGTTTACTTGGTTTCACTCTTAGTCAGAGCGCAAACAAAGCCTAGATGTCACGGAAACACATACACAAAGACAAAAAGCGCTTTATCACGGCGCATTGGGTGCGTTGTTATACACCTTTTTCGTTTAGCCTCGCACCCAGCCACGTCGTCCCCATATCCGGTATGCGTTCCGAAAAAAAAGCAAGAGATTACAACCCCGAACAAGTAAAAAAGTATAGAAGGGTCATAACAAGAACGACTGACGGTTGCAATTAAAATGTTAACACATTCTGCTGTCGAGGGGAGAAGAAAGCGACGTTTTCACGCATACCGGAAGTGCCAAAATTGAAGATGGCGGCGCCCCACTAGAAAAGGTGTATATTAGTGGGCGGAAACACCCAAACAAAGATGGTGAACGCCGTGGCCTTTAGGTGTTGAGCTGTTGGTGATGTTTGATCGGCGCAATGTGTCGGCCGAGCTCCAACTGAGGGTGAAATGAGGCAGGGCAGTTCTGTGGTTTTACTTGTTGTTTATTCTGTTTTCTTTCTTTTTTTTGCACGAAATATCGCGGCTCACAACAGCTTAGCATCGTTGTTCAATGAAACTCTGTTTTATTGATTGGCGTTTCATCGAATAGTGGACATTTCACCGAACGCCGTTTCAGTGAACGCCAATTCATCAAGTAGCTTGAATAGCTTGATCGAATTACGTTTCTGCTATCAAATTATTGCAAATATAATAACTACGCTCGTCATATTTTGTAAATAACAGTAGCCTTTAGCGAAAATTATGTTGCTTAGTTTCGGCCATCACCAAATAGTGAAAAAAAAAAATATATATATATATATATATATATATACCGTAATATCCCGAGTCATCGCCCATCCCCGAGTCATCGCCCACCCCAATTTTTGGGCCAATATAGATTTCTAAAAAAACACCGAGTCATCGCCCACCCCTTCAAATACCCCAACGAGGACTCCGCGATCTGCAAACACTCATCCTACCCAAATGACGCGGCCGCAGACCTTACAGTTGGAGGACGTCCGTGACAAAGTAAAACGGAGAGAAAGGCCCTCTCTTTGCTAACGCATTTTTCGCGTGAGCGACTCCGAAGTGGTAGTGTGTGTATCCATGCGAAAAAAAAAACGATGAAGATAACAAAATAAAAGTTTGTTTTGCTTACGAAAATGTCGATCCGACAAAAAAAAAAAAGAATCGGAAAGATAACACAAGCATTAACCCAGTCAGGAATCGCGAGGTAAGCGTACGCCCCATATTTTGGGATGTAACCGCGGAGTGTAAGGTCGAAGTCTGTCTCCGCAGAAGTAAGGTCGCCGCGAACCCGCTCCTTCTCCCCGCACGTCACGACCACGGTTGTGCAATGTTTTAGACAAAGCCAACAGGTAAATAAAGCTTTTCTGGAACGCCCTACACAGACGTTAGTAGAGCGTCCCAAACCCCCATTGATAGCACGCCGTGCACGGACGCACGCATGTACGCAAAAAACAAGGAAGTTGCGTAAGAGCTTGTGATTGACAAGGCGCCCGACTTGGCCCGACGCCAAAGTATTTGCCACGCGATCGCCGGCTTTTTCGCTTTCCCAGCATCGCTCTTCGTCGCTTCTTTGGTCCGCTCGCTCGCTCGCTCGTTGCGCCTGGTTGGTTTTTCTATTTTCTTGCAAAATTTTCTTTCTTTTCTTCTCTTTTTTTTTTTTTACAAACTAGGAGAACATAGTGGTGACGTGTTTTCACGGAACAAACGTTCGTGCTCTATGCAGATCGGTGGTGTTCCTAGCGCGTATGCAAGCAACGGACTTCGCGGTAGTAAAACAGTCTTTCGTGAGCATTTTTTCTATAAAACAATAAAACTAAATCGAGTTTTGAGTTTAATGTATCTGTTGCGTAGCAGCGCTAGATACGGAGAGAAAACTGGGCGGCTTTCTCCGCTTTTATTAACTTCTTGTGCTCACCCACCGAGACATGGCCCACCCCACTATTTCTATGAATTTCAGGCGGCAGGGGGGTGAGCGATGACTCGGGATATTACGTATATATATATATTTTACTAATACAAAGTCTGGACATTCACACTCACCAAGTAAACATTTTCAACTGTGATTTGAGACTATGTTGTGTTTATCCCGCTCTTATTTTTTTGTTTTTGTTTCTCCCGTTTCTGGCCTTTTTAGTATAAGTTCCACCAGCTCGCTTGCGCGTCAAGTCTAATTTCAAGTGAAACAAGTTTGTAAATTAGGGTGACACTGTAGTTTTGGAATCCTATATGCCACTTTTTATTGTCATTTGGTGGGCCACGTACGAATTTTAAAATATATCCTTTCATACAAATAATCGATTAGTAAATCGAATGGCGATTGGGACGAATTTACTACGATTGGAAGAACGAATTGGCAAATCACACGGCAATTAGGAAATTTCAGCCATTCTTGGTTTCCGGTTGGTCGAGTTCAGTAGCAGCTCCCTCAGCTCCGCACGGAGTAGCTCGAGTCAGAATTCACGGAGTCTCTACTGACCGCCAAAAAAAAGTGCGGCGCCCAGACGACTTGATGTATTTGTATACACCCTTGATATCGGCCGCGGTCGGCGATTGAGGTTTTGTTAGTCAACGCAAGCGTCAGCGGACGTCTCATATTTCGATACTCTGATTTAGCTAAAGAAACAAAAAATCATCCAGATTATGTTCGCTATGTTCACCACTGACAAGATAGTCGGTAATTGACGAGTTTTCGTGCAACGCCGATCAAAACAAGGCACCAGATCAACGTCTAGCTCACTTCCTTTGACGACTGCCATCAGGAAAGATCTGGCTTGTCGCGTTCCGTCAACGTCACTCCGAATATTGTTTGTGCCCCGCGTGCCATCCTGTTGTAGCAACCTTTTTATTGTGCCCATGTGATTTGGTGTTTGATCATAATTCAGGCATCGAAATAGTTTTTGCTGCCGACCCTACCATTCTTTTGACCTTCTCGCAGCAAAGGAATATTATGCCGGCATTACACACGAAATAAGAATGTAGACACTCCGTCCTATATCTCAAATTACATCACAATCTGTTTACACAACTGTAGTGCAGATGTACGATGAGCAGGGTCTGAGAAAATATTAGTTTCAGTATTTTCAAAAGACTGACGAAACAAAATAAAAAAGGAAGAACCGCCAATCGGCAGCGCGTGCAAGCAGATGCAGTGGTGACATGAAGCACCAGGTGTGTATTTCGTATGGCCAACATCCAGGGCACGCTCACGAACTCATGAGACGTTGACGCAGTGTTGAAGGTGTACTCTTTTTTACTCGTAGGATTGCAACGCTGGGGAATGCAGGCATGTTATTTCAGAAAGCGCTTCCTACCATTTCTACGCGCGAGTGCTCCTGCAACCCAAGCATTGTATACAGTTACGTCCTCGCGCCCGTGCCTTTGCCAGCCCTGTACACAATTTATGCAACATCGAAAAAGCATAGTTCAAAATTGGCGGTCCCACTTTTCCATACCGCTTCAAAGCCCCATCTCGCTCAGATCACTTGGCAGCCAGACAAGCTGGGGCAGGGGACCTTCAGTTGGGGATTATCCGGTACATTGTCCTCTGAACAATGAACGTACGCACGACGTGCCAGAGGGTGAACACGTGAAAGGAGGAGCGTAAGAGCGGAGAAGGAAACTCAAGGTCGCAAGCGATGGGAAAAAGGGTTTCGAAATTGGCGCGCCAGTTCCGCAGCATTTGCTCACACTAGAGTTCCTGTATAGGCTACCGTAGGTAGCTATATACAGGAACTCTAGCTCACACGGACAGCCAACGCCGCCCTGGTGGTTCAACTAATGTCTTGTTCAAGATGGCCGCCGTGGTACCGCAGCCTTAAGGCACATCATAAGGTGAAAAGGAGAATAAAAACAAGCCTTAACGACCGAGGTTAAGATTCCCAATCAGAAACTCGATACTCCTCACCTCATGTGGTCGTGATGGGCCAGACATGTGTGGTGTGATGATCACCTGCAATATAGAAATGAAAAAGGAAACAGAACGGAAACGGAGATAAGAACGACATAAGCAATTACAGACCTATCTCTGTCCTTCCGATATTCTCAAAGGGCTTAGAAAAAATCATACATACTCGATTATCTCAGTTTCTGGATAAGCACCAAATAATTACTACTAATCTCAGTTCGGCTTTCGAAAAAATCGATAGATGGAACTTGCATTGCTTGAACAAAAAGAATTTATTTTACGGTGTTTTGAAAGAAAGAAATCGGCCCTTGGCAGTTTTGTAGATTTTACAAAGGAGTTTGATTATATAAATCACAATTTGCTGCTAGAAAAGCTCGACATTTACGGAATTCGAGGTCAAACACATCTCTTGCTTAAATCATATTTAGGACACCGTCAGCAGTTCGTTCATCTCAATGGTTTCGCGTCTTCAACAAAGGCAATTATATCTGGTGTACCACAAGGAAGCATATTAGGGCCGTTACTGTTTAATATATACATTAATGATATTGTAAACCTAAATCCACAGACTAAATTCGTAATATACGCGGATGACACGAGCCTCTTTTTTTCTGGCGAGGCTGGCGACGAGCTTATCAGCTGCGCAAACGTCACCCTAACAGCGTTGCAAAAATGGTCATCAGATAATGCGCTAAACATCAACGCGAGTAAAACAAAGGCAATCATCTTTCGGCCTAAAAGCAAAAATGTTTCTACAACCAAGACACTTGTCCTAAATGCAAAGTATATGGATAATGTAGGTAACTTTAAGAGTTTAGGTGTAGTTTTCAATCAGTACTTATCTTGGGTTAATCATGTAGATGTTTTACGCACTAGATTGTCAAAGGTCATTGGACTAGCCTCTCGCAACCGTTTTATTCTACCGAGAAATGTTAAGTCTCTTTTATACCAGACTTTATTTCTTTCTCACCTGAATTATTGTTATCTATTTTGGGGCACAACCACCCGCACAAATCTCCAAAAAATACTCCTACTGCAAACAAAATATGTATGTCTCATTGAGAATGCTTCTTACGACTCTAACACCAAGGGACTGTTCATAAAAAATAGTATACTTTCTGTTTACAAAACGTACAGGTACAGACACGCGCTCAGTTTCAAGTTAGAAAATAAAAGAAATGGGGATAGTTTAGTAAACCTTGCGGAGCTAAAAGAACATGCAATTTCCTACCCAACCCGGTCGGCGGAACAGTGGTGTGCCATTGTGTCATAACAACTATTCAATGCAATCACTCAAATACACACGTCCTACTATATTGAACACCCTAATAAAAAATAACATTCATATTATTTCTATTGCAATTCAGGAATTACGAACTGAACTAATGTGCAGTGAAAACTAATGAATCGATTTATGAGACCTGTTTGATTTTTGTATTTTACTTTGTAATGTCGGTTTTCTCAGTGTTATTCGCTGTTGCTTTGTTTTGACTTCTGTATATGCCACTATAGTCGGTTACAAGTTAAGAAGGTAGGAGAAGCTCCTCCCACTAGCGTGGTGCGCCGGTTTCAAATCCCTCCGCAATCGAAAGAAGAGTTCACTGGAAACGCTCCTTGTTCCGCTTCAATGGATAGATAATGGCCACAGAGTGGTGCCAACTTGTCTCCGACCCCCACTTTTTAAGAAAGCGACCTTTGTATTCATCGGAGAAGGAACCGAGCCCCTGAAAGCAGCCTTTGTATCAATCGAAGGGGGAAGCTAATCCCCGAAAGTCGTCTTTGTTTCCATCGGAAGGGGGAAGACTTAATCTCCCTCTCGTGGCTTCCACAATGCTAAGTCAAAGTCGAGAGATAAAGCAAATATGTACAGAAAGGCACGACCCTCCTCGCGCGTTGGCCGCAACGTCACGGAAACGATGGGACGCTATTGGATGCGGAGGTGGCGGAGGGATATATGATTCCCTTTGAGGGGCATTTGCCGCTACCTTCTTGACTTGTAACCTACTATAGAAGGGAGCAAGGGGCTCCGTCAAGCTGTTCTCACAGCTTTTTTCCCTTGTTTCCTCCATTTATGTATCGGAATGAAAAATAAAGTTCTTTAATAATAAAAAAAAAACATGTCTTGTGCGTGTCAACAATGGCTGTGTGGATGTGCACCGCAATTTTAGAACACATGTACCCCTGTACTCCGCAATTTCGTCGATAAACAGCTAGTTATGTGAATGATTCACAACTTCTATATGTATATGTCATAAATTACCTGAAATATATTATGAAAAGCAAACATGCTGCATTTAAAATCCGTGACACATAGCACAGTCAGTGATAGAAGCATCATTTGACCTATTGTAGCGGGCAAAATATTGGTTTGGAACACCCACTGATGTTAGAGACTGCGACCAATGCCACAAGCATGAGAACGCGGCTTGTGGCCGCATTCTCGAACACGAGAGGCAAAATGACGTAAAGATGTTCTCTTCAAAAATTTGGGGCGTCAGACAATCCTCATTTGAGGACAAACCAGTGTTGGCGGTAACACGTTACAAGTAACGGCGTTACTGGTAACGCTTTACATTTTCGCTAACATAGTAACGGATTCGTTACTTTTTCAAAACAGTAACGGGTAACATTCATACATTACTTATTTCAAGTAATGGGCAACATAGTTACATTCCTCGTTACTTCTTCCTAAGACTTAAAAAAATCACACTTCAATTTGTTTGGTGGTTTAGGTGCCAAGCTAGGTATGTGAATTTTCGAGCTTTTGCGTTTTTGTTCAAGTTTATTTTTGTGAGTATTTAAGTGAAATCGTAAAAATATGAATTAATTATGTTCAGTTTCTGCATGAACATAATGCTTCTTGAAATATGGCGCTTATGCATAGGCTCTGGGCAGAGTTCCAGAGAGCGCCACCGTCGGTTGATCATCAGCGCCACCGTGGCCAAATGGGGCAATACTGGGACGGCTAAAATCGGCAGCGCCGTCGGCATACCCTTGCAAGATTACGTTATTACCAACTCCGAGCGTTGTGTTGTCGTGCGCTACACTACCGACTGTTTTAGGAATCTGTCAAACGTTAAATAAATAAATGTGCATCCGTGTGGGGTTGTGCCATTCTAGCATTAGGGAGTTTTAGTAGGTGCCTTCCTCGATAGGTAGAGCCAACCCAAAACGGGAGCTAGCAGAACAAGATTGAACGTCATAATAAAACGGCCAAATATAAGTGAAAGGAAATGAACACGTACAGTGTTTCTTTGTTTTGTTTTTCTACATTGTTCGCACGCATTTTAGGGTACCAAAAGCGAAGACTTCGTCGAGTTTCCCTCCTCTTCAACAGCGCACTGCTAAACCAAAACTAAAAACGCCCCCCCCCTCCCCCCCCCCGCTCCCTCTCATCCTTACCCACCCTATTTTTTCAAGTGAACTCTTCCCACATGAATAGCTGACCTCATTTTGGTGATCAGCTTCTTTCCAGTACCCTCGTCGCCGTGTTGAAGACGATTATGATGTCCGAAGAGTGTGTTTTTCGTGCAAGCTGGCTGTAGTTTGGACGGTGTCGTACGCAGTTGCTTGGTGCAAGCTGATGCTCGTTCTTGTCGATTGAATATGCTGTTCACTTTTACATAGAGCAGAAATAAACGCCGCATGGATAACCTTTTCTCGTGGGGTAAGTTTTTTTTTTTTATTATCATTTCTTTAGCAGACTTTTTTCGCAGCAGGGATGAAGTTAGGACCGCATAGACACGAGTCGATAGAGAGCAACCATCTTGGACAGCTACGCGATCATGCTAAAGGCACAAACGACAATTCGTTCTGCAATCGGCGAAGCGGAGAAAACGCTCACTTCGGTTTTCGGTAACTACGATCAAACGCCCACAAAACGACGTTCGATCAAGATGTGTCCGCGGAGCAGACAGCAATGAGAGTGTCGAAGAATTGATCTGATTTTAGAGTCATCGCATCGAATCCAAAGACAATGCCGGGTTTCGAGCGCATTAATTCCAAATATCGAGTCAAATAGCGCATTCAGAAATGCATCTCAAGTCAGACATGTGAACGGAAAGCCTATTTTACACGCTTTATTGCATTTATTCATGTCCGACAGCATTGTATTTTCCACAGTTTCGACGGAAACCTGCGAAGCTTTGCGTCTGCTAAGCTTCCAGGGTTGCGACAATCCGGTACGCAACAGTGCCTACAGCTTCGGCGCTTGATCTTCTACGACATCCAATAGAAATGTTAAGAATAAAAGACCAAAAACGCATGAATCAACATCTTCAAATTGATGCGTGAACAGCCCCACGAGCAAGCAGGCTGGCGAAAGGGCCATCTCAGTGTTGCAAATATTTTGAGCTAGATGGCACAACGTGTCACACCAAACTTGACTGCCCGGAGGGTATAGCGCGCTTCAAATATGGCACAAACGACAATCGTCGAAAACCCGTCGCCCTTCCTTGCTTCTTCGGGAATTTATTTCTTTACAACATAGCATGCCAGAACATTGAAATAAATGGCATTGTTTTTCGCAAGGAATGCAACACCCCATGTAAAAATTCGAAAAAAGATATTACAAATGTACCTCACTGTTTGAATCCAAATGAAACCACCTGCCGGACTTTCGAAGTTCGTCAAACTTTTGACCTTTCAGGATTCGAAAGTTCGAAAATTTTCGAATTCTCTAGATAAATAAGTTTGAAAGTTATCGAATTTCTTAGCGTAGGAAGTTCAAAAGTTCAAAAAGCTTCAAACTTTTTAGTGCAAGAAGGTCGAAAGTTCGAAAAGGATCAAATTTTTTAGTCTATCAAGTTCGAAAGCTCGACAAGCATTGAATTTTGCAGCGTAATAAGTTTGAAAGTTCGAAAAGGATCAAATTTTTCAGCGTAATAAGTTCGAAGGTTCGAAAAACATTGCATTTCTGAACGTGCAAAGTTTGAAATTTCGAAAAGCATCGAACTTCTTAGTTTAACAAGTTAGAAAATTTGACTTCCATCGAATTTATCGATATAGAAAGCTCGAAAATTCAAAATCTTTCGAACCTTTTGAACCGCTTGATTCGATCATCGAAACTTCGGTTCGAAAAAAGTTTGCGGCATACCTAATATGTACTCATTTTTCATCTCGGTGGTTTCTTTTTCTTTTCATTTCTCTTTCTGTGTTTTTTTTTTTGACAGGTTCACAAACATATGAATTTGCTTTAGTTTTTGTTTGTTGCTTAGAAGTATAGTTTGTGTTTTATTAGTGTAATTATGACGAGCTGATCTGTCATTTTCTGTGTAAATAATGCCTCGACGCTTCTACAGCAGGCATATTTTTGTGTTTTCTTTTCTTTTCTCTTATTCAATCTTTTTACTTGCTGTTTAACGACAGAGCCTCAGTCGTTTTCATGTAAACTGAAACTTCTGCATGGCATTCCTTACCATGAAAGTCACATTATGAAACAAAGCTTCAAAACTAACCTCTTTGTCAGTAGTTGCTCATTTACTCAATTACTTGCGCGATTATGTGATTTCTACGCTACTAAAACTGTTTTACGACAATATTCGGTGACTTACCTGAGGATGTAGTCGAGCCACATCAATAAAAATTTATTATGCGACGTAACAGGCTGACATAGCCTTGTAAAGGGGGCAGACTAGCAGCCTGTCAAATGCTTGGTATGCAAGACAATTTACCGGAACTACCGTAAAATCCCGAGACATGCCCCACCCCCGAAAGATGGCCCATCCCAATTTTTGGCTCGATTATTCTAGATTTTTTTAAACACCGAGAGATAGCCCACTCCTAGTAAGAGTAGTGTTAGGATCAATGATGGCCTCGGCATAAATGCGGCTAGTTCACCATGGCGGGATATAAGCAAACATTGCTGACTGGGAAGTATAGTCATCTTTGCTTCATTGCCCCTCGCCACCATTACAAGCTTGGAAAGGACACCACCTAAAAATAACGTTTTTTTTTTTACTTTTCTTGAATGTACACTGAAAGTTAGCCCACTCCATATTGTCAGCTGATTTTCTCTTGGTGTTAGGTCGGCTATCTCTCAGGATTTTACGGTAACCAAATTTAGAGTTTTTGTGATTTTAAGGTAACTATCCAGGTATTATTCATGATTTGAGTGATGCTCCTTTGAATATTCATAAAATCCCTAATATGAGTTTGAAGAAATACATTGAAAGTTTCGCAAAGATGATATAATATTGAATGAATTTGTGTGAAATTTGGGAACATGATACTGAATGAATTCATAAAAATTTTCGGGGAAGTGATATGATATTTCATGCGTTTGTCTGAAATTTTGGGATTGTGATTTGATATGAAATTAATTCCTACAAAAATGGGGAAAATGATATTGAATTAATTTGTGGAAACTTTTGGGTGCATGATATAATATTGAATGAATTCATGAGAAATTTTGGGAAAGTGATATAATATTCAATATATTCAAAGAAACTTTTGGGAAAGTGATATGATATTGAATGAATTAATGAGAAATTTTGGGAAGCGATATGATATTAAATTAATTCGAAGAAACTTTTGGGAAAGTGATATGATATTGAATGAATTCACGAGAAATTTTGGGAAAGTGATATGATATTGAATGAATACATGAGAAATTTTAAGAAAGTGATACGATATTGGATGACTCGACCGTGAAATGCCGAAATGTGTTCAAATATTGAACTGCATTTTTTTTTTTCTCGGAGGAATTTTTTTATAATTAGAGATTAGTTTAAAATCAAAACCCAAGAAGGTAGACCTGATATAGTACTCAGCATAATTTCCAAGCCTCTCGCACTAACCCAGGCGATAACCCACATCAGCCGCTGCTCCTAGCAATCCAGTGTAAATCGGAGAAGCTCGACCCACACGTGCTGGGGAGAGGTGGCACAAAGGAATGCGGCAGACATGATAACCAAGTGCTTGTGCATCAGGAGTACAAGACTCTGGTTTGTTGCATCACAGTAGCCACCATCCTAGCATCTTGCAATGTTTTCTCGCGACTTTTCACTCACGACATCACGAAAATTGTCTGGAAATTTAGACAATGTCAGCAATAAACCCCCCAGCGCATCAATCAGCCAACGATGTTGACGAGCAATCTCAATACTTCGTTTCACGTTAATTTAAAGCGCAGCTGATGCTACGAGCCAATGGGACCAACCAAACAGCATCGAAGCCCGAAATCAAGGCCTTCGTCCATCTTCCTGTACGTGTTCTTTAATCGACTAAACCAATCAAGTGCAGCGAATGTCCCGTGACTTTCGCTTTTAGCATGTGTGTTCGTGGTTATACGTGTTCGAGCAAAGATTATGATCAGACTTAAGATTAAACAAACTACAGTCGGTGATAGGTTACGAGAAAAGTGGAAGCTCCACCCACCTCGGTCCACTTTAACGCAGTGAACGCTGGAGAGGAGGCGACCTGCTCTCGAGCCTCGTTTGTACTTTGTCTCAAGAAAATGTGGGTGTTTCCACCCTGTTTTGCTCTTATTGGTCACGTGCCGTTTCACAGGTTCATCCACTCTGGAATACAGTCCTCGTAAAAGTTAGCCGTCACGAAGTAAGTGTTTTCACAGCGCAGTGTAATTCATTATTTCTGTAAGGATAAATTAGAAATGCTTGTATACGAATTAATCTATTTCAATGTACCCTGAGATTCGAAGATCGGTTTGTGGCCGCCGCAAGCCATAGAATAGAAGGCCGGCTTCCGAAAACTGCAGCTTCAACTGCTCGACCATTGCTGTCGGTTCTGTCACCCGAAGACGTTTACCTTCAGGTCTACTTTAAGAACCGTGCAGGCGGAACTGTCCTGTCGAGAAACGGATCGTACGGCCGCACGAGATAACATATTTTAAGTGGCCATTCTTGGACGTGCAGGCCGTACCAAGGAAAAGGTGCATGGATGAAGTCGTCAATCCAACTGCCAGTGTGGCGGGCGTTAGTGTTAGGCGTGTTTAGGTGGAAATGAAGCTATAGAAATGCCATTGAAAAAACTCTCGCAATCGTGGTAAACGAAGGAGTACTGCCGGCTACGACGTGCTCACGCCGGTGGCTGTGAAAGCCCGCATGCTCAACCTTTCCCGTCAAAGTGGAATTCCAACACTGAGAGGGATCGCCGCTGCCCTCGAAAGACGACGTGCTGCAGCCGTGCTCTAAGTAGAGAGAGAGAGACGATGGGCTTTGAGAAATTGATATGGAACCGCATCTTTTTACTAATCGTGAAGGAGGACAGCCTCGAGTGGAGAGGACAGTACCTGAAAGCGATCACGAAGTGCAGAGACAAGAACCGCAAAATTCATTATAAAAGTGAGACTTGGGTCAACTCCAGCCATACAATTGACAAGAACCGATAGCACCGTAGAAACGGCAGGTTGAGCGTTCCTGTTTACAGTGAGTGCCGGGCTCCAGGCCCCTTCGGGGAAAGGTGGAAGGAATTGGATGATTGTTACTCATGCAGACAGTGATCATGTACGGCATTTTCCCGCATGCCTGGACCTCTTCCTTGGATCAAAAAAGGGAGGTTACCATGAGGAAATGAATTCAAACAAGCTTTAATCATGGTTCTGCTATCTGCAGGGCCAAATTTAGCCCAATAGAATTATTGTTAAGTACGATACCACTGCAAGAGGGCTGCGGTACGATGCACTGCTGCCAGCATGTACCGACGTTGAATTTGAGAAGTCATTCAACCTCAACAACTCCACCGAAAGCACCATGGGCGAGTCGAATGACGGTAGTGGATGAACTATTAAAAGAACGAAAAACAGAATCCACAACTTTAATTCGAGTGAAGCAACGATCATCACTCAAACAGCGCTAAATCTACCTGTGATTTTCAAGTCAACCGACCCAACAAATTTGACTACCTACACACTGCATGGAGGAAGGGCACCTCAGCACTGACTGTATATTCCAAGCTCGATGTCCAAGTGAGGATACAACCCATCAGCCCCGAATTATTTCCGGCCCATCAAAGCTGCATCTCAGAAGAACGAAAATTGAGAGGTATGACCCTCCTGTGCTATCTTAATATGTATTAGTCAAAAGTCACTGCATGCTAAAAAGATTTTTAAACCATCTGGATAGGCTTTGTACACTGCGCAACACTGTTAGTGAAAACAAAGGATCGGCAGTTTTTCCTCCTTTATTTTTTCCTAAAGTTTAAAAGCTATCACAAAAATTACTGCTGTGGTAGAAAGCATTCACACAAAGCAACTCTTTAAGCAGCCAACTTTTGCGCTCGTCAATACCCTGTTTGATTAAGGTGCGAAAAAGTACCAATGTTGTGTTCAGGCTGTGTTGCTATGTGTACATCACAAAAAACATTTACCCTGAAACATAAATGAAATAGCGCACTATCTGAACCACAAGACACAATTTCGACTGAGCTGTGGATGAAGCACATGACTAAATCTCTATCTCCAGTTTTCTCTCTCCCTCCTTTTTCCTAGTGCACAGACACATTGGTGGAGGGCAGAAGCACAAAGAAGAGGTATACGATGAGTGTACCTCTCCTCCGCCCACCCAGCTGCCCGCACTGCCGCCGATCTGGGCACCTTTTACCAACAGCTTGATGAATTCGACCCCTACAGGACATGAATACTACAATGCAGGGCACGAAGACGACAACTCCGTGAGTCTCGCCATAACCGCACAGACCTCCACTGCCCACCCCACAAAATTAAAAGGGCAGATGCCACACTTCTCCGGTGTGAACAGACATGTTTGCTCCCAACACAATGCTACCTCCGTTACGCTGCGGGTCCACACACTGATGAGACTACCCAAATAAATGCTGGTCCAAACCAAACCAAAAAGCAATCTGCAGCTCCAAAACGCAAGTCTCTGCAACGTCCACTACTTTGGCAATTTTGCGGTTCGATTAGGACAGTTTCAAAAGCTAGCCGCATGGGGAAAGTGGTTGCATGTTTTTTTTTTTTCCCCTAGCTCACGACACAATGTGAAAGGACAGCAGGGCTGTTAAACATTTGTAGAGTGACCTTGAACACAATAAAGAGGTGATGGGGTGGAGAGGAGGGAAGCCGTTCGGCTGTTTTGAGTCCCCGAAAGTTTAAATATATTCGACTCAAAACGCAGTTAGCGGAAGCCCCAAAACCCCACCGGTGACATCACACGACCTCACAAACCTAGCGGTTTCCAGGATCCGCAACCCGCAATCCGGTTTGGTTTCGCCTGCACTCAACTCTCACACACTCTGGTCCTGCGCGTCTGTCCAGGATCTCGTACAGCTCGCGCTACAAACAATCCGTCCCCCCCCCCCCCCCAACGTGCAGCCAAGGAGCCGGGAAGACAGTCACACTGCTCAAGCTGCAAAGTCAAAATTATGACCACTCCTAGCCAAGCGCATCGAGGACGTGCTGGACAGGGAGACCCTCAAATACCACCCTCTATCAATAGCACCGGACTTGGGGCAATAAAGATGCCTTGTACCTCTCTCCTTCGTACCCCTTCCAGCCAACAAAAACTGACAAAATGACCCCCATTTTGATGTCATCGCAACACTGACCTTGAAATGAAAGCCACTTTCAAGCCAAAGTGGGCAAGCAAACAAAATCCCTCTTAACTCCAAATGCAGCTCGCGGTGTAAATATTACGTTAATGTAATCTCTTGAGGGGGAGTGTACAACTTGTGATGTGCGGCCTATCTGGGTAGGTCTGATGTCTTTTTGAAAAGGCAGTGTCCCTTTAAAGGGGTACTGCGAGTAAATTCTAGAGCCTAGCTTTTTGTCTAAATGTCAACCACGATATGGCCACACCACAGAAACACCAATTTTTAATGCAAAAGCATTAACTGTCCCATGGAGCGAACCGGCGTTATCAGCTTTTGAAGCCGTCAAACGGCACCTAAACTCCTTTGTTCCAAATGGAGCGAAGCCTGTCGTCTGTAGCAGCAATCTGATGGATAGGCTCCCATTGGCTGGCGCGCGTCGTAGTTTCAAGGAACGGGGGTCCCATTGGCTCTCGTGCGGTGCAGTTCCAAGGAACGCCACCAGAGAAGCCCTCTCCATGGCGGCGCAGCAGCCTGGCCGTCGGAAGAGGGAGTGGCTGGCCGCCGAGCCAGCAGAGCCCGCACGGGTAGACTCCGGAGTGGCTGCATGGCCAAGCTCAGCATGGCCAGCACGAGAGCGTGCGCTTGGCCGTCGGGAGGCGCAAGCGGATCACGATTCAAAGCATCTCAGGCGGCAAGAGGACGAGGCCCTACAACAATGCGGGGCGGAAGCAATACGTCGCAAGAGGCATGCTTTCGCATTCACAACTCGTAAAAAGTATTAAGGTGTCCTCGGCTTTTAGAGCGCAGCTCTTAGGTGCCCGTTTCCGGGCTTGAGCGGTGTCGCCGTCGGCATAACCGCACACGTTTCATTATGGTAACAATGCAAGCAGGCGTTACCGCGTGTTGCATCATGGGAAAATTTCCACGCTATACTTAGCAGAAAAATTTTCGCTAAATTTCCCCGCTATATTTAGAGGGAAAATGTTCGCTAAATATCCCACTAAATTTAGCGGGAAAATTTCACCGCTAAATTTAGCGGAACACATTCCGCTAAATTTAGCAAAAAACATTCCCCTAAATTTAGCGGAAAACGTTCCCCGCTAAATTTAGCAAAATTAGAGTGCAGCTCTTAGGCACCAGTTTCCGGCTTGAGCAGTGTCGCTGTCGCCGTCGGCGCAAACGCACGCGTTGCATTATGAAAATGATGCAAGCAGGCGTAACCGCATGCTGCATTATGAAAACATTTCCTCGCTAAATTTAGCGGGGAAATGTTTTGCTAAAATTTCGGCTAAAGTTAGCGGGAAACTTTTTCGCTAAATTTAGCAATGACATTTCCCCGCTAAATTTAGTCATAACGTTACCTCACTAAATTTACTGGAGAAATGTTACCGCTAAATTTAGCGGGAAATTTTCCCGCTTAATTTAGCAGAACGATTTCCCCGCTAGATTTAGCAGGAAATTTTCGCTAAATTTACCGGTAAATTTAGAGAAAATTTTACGCTAAATGGGAGGGGAGCTGGAGAGGAGGAGGGGAGGGTACGGAGGGGCTGTACCCTCTTCTCCTTCTCCTCAAGAGTTGCGCTCTAATTCAGCATTGCAGAGAACTGTAAACGTCTTTCATCTTTTGCTTGAAAAGAAACCAAGGCGTTATTTTAAAGGAATAAACCGACTGTCAATACATCAGACTACCCACTAAAGCAGCGCCGCTCCACAGAAGTACGGCGGCAAGCTGCGTGCATGCAAGCCCTTTCCCAACTTGGCCGAACCAGATCTCCCTCCTCTCCCGCGCCTATTCAACTCCTGCGGGGACGAGCGGCCAGGTTGTAACGGGTTAATGTCACCAAGTGGCGAAGCTCAGAACAATGCTAGCTTCCCCGTAGCTTCGCCCGTGAAGGTAAAATTGATGTCACGAACGTGCTAAAGGAGCCGCATCTCCCGAGACGCATCGTGCTCTCCGATGGCTGTTAAGAACAAAAATGTAGCCATTCGATCAAAATACAACCACGCAATTGTCATTAGCAGATTTTGTTTATCAAGTTTAACTCACTTCTGAACGTGAACAGTATATTTCAATTTTCATTTCTATATCCCCTTAAGGGGGGGACACTACCCAAAAAAGTGAATTTTTGAACCATTTGTCTGATTTAAATAACATTTACAGGGCTTGTATCTGTTCATGTTGAGAACATTTGTGCCAAATTTTTTTAACCTGGGTGAAGTACAAAAATAGTTGCAAATGTTCAAAGATGAAAGTGGGTGTGTCTGCGTAGGAAAACTATCGTTTTGAAATTACTTATGAATTTGTCGTTTTAATGTGTTAAATTGCTTTAGAACAGTTCAGAGCAGATAGCTATGGAGCTATATTTCTATATTATACCATCTTTCATGACAAAAAAGCCACTAAACACAAATGCTGTTTTTTTTTAGATTTCCATCCTTTGTCCAAAATGCTAGTTCTTGAGCATGAAAAATGACAAAAATAAAAAATTCAAGCTCATAGCTATCTTCCCCTTAAAATTTCACCCCAGAAAAACTTATAAAAATGAATCCAAGTTATGTAATAACAAAACGATAGTTTTCCTAAAGGGAAATTTATGCCAAAAAGTGGAATGGAGAAAATGCGTTCGAAGTGCTCCAACCTCTACCTTTTCTTTAGCATCGGTGGACCGAAAATAATTTATAAAAAAATCAACTATGCAGTGTAAACTAATGAAACTTTCTGGGAATACTCTCCAGATGTCGGTGGATGTAAATATGACATTTTTCAAAATCAACTTTTTTGCAGAAATTGTTTTTTCTGGCTAGTGTCCCCCCTTAAGGAGAGGCAATAAAGCCAGTGGAAATAGTTCTCCGCCTTTGTCAGCCACAGCAGTTGTTGCCAATATCTCAAACATGTGGACCAATGACACTGCAAACTGTAAAGGCACCAGCTGCAGTAGTTCTAGAAATGACACTCACATTTGGCTGTGACCAAAGGGGACTGTCAACTGGTAGCGGCTCTGTGGCGAATACATCCAGAATTGCTCCAGAGATCCAACCATTGCTGAAAAGAAAAAAAAATACTCAGCAGGTACACCCTAGATGTATGAATTCTAACAACTGCTTTTCACATTCTGACGACGAGCAACCCATTTCTAATTAAAATGTGCCAGCTGAAGCGAATATTTCAAAATGTTATTAGTGGATTTCTGGGTAATTAATTTTCAAATTACAGTAAACTCTCACTTGAGCGAACTTCAAGGGACCCAAGGAAACAGTTCACTTAACTGAAATTTCACTAATGTGAATATATTCACTAGAATATGGAACAGCATAGGGCACAGCATACATCAAGTCAAAAGTGTGAAGTGCAATTTATGGAATCATGTACATCGATATATACAAAGTGCAAAACAGTTACATTGCTGCCTTTCTCATCTTGAAAACAAATATGTCATTTTCATTTGCACCAGCGCTCTTAAAGCACATGAAGTAACAAAGCTGTCCAGAGAGTTTTTTTTTCTTTTTTTTTTCACTTCCTGTGGCACAGCTTGTTGCTGTGACGAAGCCATACCGCAACGGCATGGTCCACTGGCTTGAAATATCCCGTGCAGGGTCGTTTCCTCTTGGGATTGAACGCAGTTTCTCCTTCAAGCTTCGACTTTTGCTCCACCATCATTGACAACGTCGACGGTGGAATCCCATAGTCCTTCGCAATGTCCACTTGCTTTTGACCATTGTCCAGACGATAGATACAACCGCTTCCGTTTCGTTGTACTCATTAGGAAAGTGGGTGCACAAACTGCCGTCCTGCCATTGTTACCCATAACTAAGATGGTCAAATGGAACCGATGACGAAGAAAAAAACAGACACACGACGTGGTTCGTTTTCGTCTACTGCACCGCAGCTTTGCCTCGGCGGCGCTATAAACGACAGCGATGATACGCCACTGCTGCTGAGGCGGCGGCGGAGGGGCGGCGGCGGGCAATGGCTACTCCAGCACAGCAGAGCACAAAACTTCATTGAACTGATTGCAAAAATAATCCTGGGTCCACCGATCAAGTTAGAATATTTGCTATTCCGAAATTCGTTTTTCGTTTAAGTGAAACATTTTTGCATAGTACAATGCACATGAAAACCGCCGGGGATTTTTTTAAAGTTTGCTATTCTGAAATATTTGTTAAACCGACGTTCGCTCAAGTGAGAGTTTACTGTATCACTTTACACTTTCTACCCGACGTGCGCTGGGGTGGATAATGTTATCCCAAAGGAATCATCTTTTAATGCAAAAGCATTCGTAACTATCTCATGGAGCGAGCCGACGTCATCAGCTTTGAAGCCGCGTCAAAAGTCACGCCAAACGGCAGCTAAATTCCCCTCTCACAATGGAGCGAAGTGAAGCCGTGATATGAAGCCTCCCAGCTTTGAAGTCGTACAAAAAGCCACGCGAAACGGCAGCTAAATGCACCTCTCCAAAAGTGACGCCGAAATCTGATGGATAGGCCCCATTGGGTGGCGCGCATCATAGTTTCAAGGAACGAGGCTCCCATTGGCCGCCGCGCGTCAGTTTTAAGGAGCGCCACTGCATGGTGCTGCAGGTTCGCGCTGCCAGCACGCCGATAAAAAAAATCGGCTGGTGTGTGATAAGCTGCCTTCGCTGACCTCTGAGTCACCTTCTGCGGCGCCAACTGTTTTAGCGCCGCTGGAGTGCTATCACTGCGGCCTATAAAAGCCGCTTCTCTCCGTCAATAAACCTTCTTATTGCTTGTTGAACCCGTTGCAAGCACATCTCTGTCTGGTAGTTCAAGAACGCAAACATGGCGTCAGAAGTGGGATGCAAGGTTCCCACGGCTACACAGCTACATCAGGATTGACGGGGAAGTCAGACGACAAGCCCGAAAGCAAGGACTCCATAAGCCCAGCCGGTATATTTATGTATTCATACTTTTGGCCTACAGGCCGTTACAGGAGTGGGATATTGATAAAACATCCAATTTTTAATGCACAATTCCACGAACAATACATTTCATGATCGTTTGAGTACACAAATGCATTTAAAATATAGGCAAACAAAGAAAACAGGAAACACACAAAAAAAATGGCTTTATTTCAAATTATTTTACCCGAACCCTTCAGCTTCACCACACCCAACGACTGGCCGGCGTGGAAACAGCTGATTCTTCGGTTCTGTACAACGTCCGGACTAGATGGGAAGCCAGAAGGGAGTCAAGTCTATGCTTTGGTCTACCTAATGGGGCCTCAAGCCAAAGACATCTTTAAAACCTTCAACTTGGAACCGGAAAATCAAAAGAAGTTTGAGGCCGTAACGCATCAGTGCAAAACACACTTTGTTTCTCATCAAATTGTGATCTACGAAAAGGTAAAATTCAGCAATTGAGCGCAACAAGACCGCGAATCCGTCGAGGATTTTGTTACTCCACTGCATACTTTTGTGTCTACTTACAACTACGGGGAGCTATGAGAATATTTAATTCGAGATTGTCTGATGGTTGGCCTTCAAGACTCCAAGACTTCAAGAGCTTTGCAACTCAATCCGGACCTGAAGCTGCAAAAAGCGCTATCGGTGGCACGGTAGCACAAAAACGTCAACCAGCAGCAGGTGGAAATCCACTGCGGGCAAGGACAGGAAGCAAATCAAGTGCAGTCCAAGAAGAAAAGAAGTTGGAAGAATGTCTCTTCAACAGGAAGAGGAGACACCGCCCCCGTGTGCGGCTGGTGCGGAAGAAACAAACACAGTCGAGCGTTCTGTCTGGCAAAAGAAGCTGTCTGCAGGAAATGCGACAAAAGAGGATACTTCGAGGCTGTCTGTCCCTCGGCCAAGAAAGTTAGAAATGTGATATGTCCTACCGAAGAACCAGGCTTCCGAGGGGTTGCGTCCCACTCTTCCACTTCAAAATGGGAGATTCCAGTACTCGTTGTAACCTCGGAGGTCGTTTTCAACATCGATACCGGCGCCAATAAAATGGTCATTCCAGAGAAGCTCTTCACCAAGTTTTTTCTGCGATGAAACTCAACCCGCAAGGCGTCATCTTCAAGGGCCTGATGGTAAACCTCTCGCTATCTTGGGTATGGCACCACTGAACATGTCAGTCGCGGGAGCGAGTAGCTGGGAAGAAGTGTACATTCTTCAGGGACTCCGAACCCCTCTGTTAGAAAAACCAGCGATAGAGAGGCTCGGCATACTGGCGCAAATCAATAGTGTCAAGAAACTATACCCGCAGTCTGATTTTCCTCAAATGTTTAAGGGACTCAGCAAGTTAAAAGGAGAATACGACCTCAAGCTGAACCAGGAAGCAAAGCCTTTCGCACTGATGTCCCCTAGAAGAGTCCCACTGCCTTTGTTTCAGAAGACCAGACACAAACTCGAGCGGATGCAATCATTAGACGTCATCTCTCCGGTCACCGAGCCCACAGCGTGGTGCGCACCTATGGTAGTAGCCCCTAAACCTTCGGGTGCAGTCCAGATGTGCGTCAACTTCACGGAACTCAACAGACATGTGCAATTAGAATGGCCTCCCATCCCGGCCGTAGAATACACGATCGGAACGCTACAAGGAGCCAGCACGTTCTCAAAACTCGACGCAAACTCAGGTTTCTGGCAAATACCGTTGAGCGAGGAAACCTTCATCACACCGTTCGGACGATTTTATTTCAACAGACTTCCGTTTGGAATTTCGTCGGCCCCAGAACAATTTCAAAGATGCATGAAGCAGGTTCTATCAGGACAGGAGGGCATCGTGTGCCACATACACAATGTGCTTACATCTTTGGAGTGACGCAAGGGCAACATGACGAACGCCTTCGGGCAGCAGGCATTACTTTGAATCGTGATAAGTGAGAGTTCAGTGTCGCCACCATCTTGTTTTGGGACACACAATCGAAAACAATGAAGTGCGTCCAGATAAGCAAAAACTTGCCGCGGTGACCGACATGCCTCCTCCCACTTCCAAGACGGAACCGCGGCAAATGACGGGTATGGCCACGTACCTGCCCCGCTTTGTGCCCCGCATGGTGGACTTCCTTCATCCTCTGTCTTCTATGATGAGCTCAAGACAAACATTTATCTGGGGTTCGGCACAAGAAGCCTTCAAGACCTGGAAAACCCTCCTCTCATCGGATCCGGTTCTGGGAATCTACGACCCGAACCGGAAAACAGTGGTATCAGCGGATGCCTCATCGTATGGCCTGGGAGCCGTCCTTCGCCAAAAACAGGATGATGGTAAGTTGAAAGTTAACTCTTGCGCGTCCAGAACGCTTACGGTTACCGAACAGCGCTACGCCCAAATTGAAAAAGAAGGTCTTGCTTTGGTGTGGGCTAGCGAAAAGTTTTGGGATTACCTTGTGAGAAATCGCTTTTGCCTGACTTACTTTGTTTTGGATGAAAGGACTTGATGATCTAACGGCCCGACTCCACAGAATGCGTATGCGTCTTATGCATTACATGTATGACATTCTGTATGTTCCAGGCCGCGACCTGACAGTAGCCGACACCCCCTGTCTCGGTCAACCCTTCAACGGTCGGAATCCACTGAACTGGAAGAAGACATCTAAGGCTATCTCCAACTGGTGTCGTCGTCAGTCCCTGTGACAGCGCCCACTTGGTAATAGATCACCGAGAAGCAAGAACGAGACCCGGTATGTCAAGCCTACTTAATCTGACTAGGAAAGGCTGGCCAGTTCGTAAAGATGTTGGATTGAACCTAAAACCTTGCTGGGAGGAGAGGCAAAGCATAACGGTGGTCGAAAACCTACTTATATGCGGCTCCAGGATAGTGATCCCATCGGCACTACAACAGCCAGTCCTTCGAATAATTTACGAAGGACACTCTGGAGTTGAGAAGTGTCGGGCACGAGCCAAGAACCCAGTTTGGTGGCCAACTATCAACGTAGACGTGAACTTCTTGTTAAGACATGTCACACATGCCTGAAACAGAGCACTAACAGAAAGATGCCTCTGCAACAGACGGACTTTCCAGATAGGCCATGGCAGCGAATTGCGATGGATCTATTTTTTTCTCGAGGGAAAAAGGTGGCTGGTCATTACCGACTATTTCTTGCGCTATCCAGAGCTTGTTTTATTGAATAGACTCACTTCAACAGCAATAATCAATCATCGCAAATCGATTTTCGCCAGGCACGGAATACCGGAAGTGTTTTTTACTAATAACAGGCAACAGTTCTCAAGAGCCCTCGGTGCTGAATTCTCAAACATTGTAGCAGGGCACAATTTCCAGCACGTGACGTCCAGCCCTTATTATCATCAAAGCAACAAAATGGCAAAGTCCGCCGTCAAGATCATAAAAGGGTCCCTGAAGAAAACTGGAGATCCTTATGAAACTCTTTTGGCCCACAGACAAGCTCACTGAAGAACGGGTTCAGCCCTGCTGAGCTGCTCATGAGGAGGAGACTATGCACGGCACTTCCCACATCCAAGGAAAGCCTCCAGCCTCAGACCCCGAACTTCCAGAAACTAGCGGCTTTCAAAAAGTCTCAGCGTAATCGTCAGAAGATGGACTACAACCGACGCCACGGAATTCGCGACCTGTCCGAGCTGTCCTCCAAAGGGAAGGGGTCGTTCCGGGACACGCCGTGGAGCCACGATCATACTGGGTCGACTCCAAGGAAAATGTTCTGTGACGAAACCGTACTCATCTCATCCCGCTGCCCTCGAGTGCAGCTGAAGACAACTCAGAAACCACACCGCCAGTGACGGAGTCCTTCGACAGTTGCAGTGACCAAAATGGTAATGCGCAACAGTGCAACGACCCTAGTCGCACTCACACGCGCAGCAGAAGGTGTGATTCCCCCGAAATGATACACCAAGCAACCAAGTACTCAGTCACAATAAAAGGGGGACATGTGTGATCAGCTGCCTTCGCTGGCCTCTGCATCACCTTCTGCGGCGTCAGCTGTTTTAGCGCCGCTGGAGCGCTATCAGTGCTGCCTATAAAAGCCGCTTCCCTCTGTCAATAAACCTTCTTATTGCTTGTTGAACCCGTTGCGAGCACATCTCTGTCTGGTAGTTCAAGAACGCAAACAGCTGGCGGCGGGGCTCCCAGAGCCCGCTCGGGCAGACTCCAGAGCGGCAGCACGGCCAATGTCAGCGCGGCGCAGCCACTTCACGAGAGCGCGTGCAAGAACAACATTCATGCTTTCGCATTCACAACTCATAAGTAGTGCCTAGGTGTAGTACCTTGTGCTTTTTTACTTGAAGTGCCCTTTTTAAAAAAAAGAGAAATAGGCAGGTGTGGAATGTAGCAGGCCATACTCCTACTCCTTGCTAAGCCTAGGCAGGCCCTTATAGCCGCTGGAGATCCGTGTTTCAGCGGGGGCTCTCGCGAAGATGAGTGAATGCAATACAAGCGAGCACCGACTTTATTTTCATGCAGTGCTGAGATGCATTACTTCGTCATTGGGGCGATCGAAACAGAAACCATGCCACTCCTCTCCATAACCAACCAGGTCCCATAATGCAATGCACACAGTGTTGCATGCAGGGATTTTTGTATGTAGCCTGTTCAGAGACGAAATTAGTGTTTTTGCTTGTACACCCGTGAGCGATATGAAGGTGAACAGCCCTCTTCTTGTTTTTGACGCTCCTGCAAGTTTTGGAACAAGCTCTGTTCCAGAAGAGGGCTAGAACGCGAAGTTTAGACCCTTGGCCAAGTACCATTTGAGACGTTGAGAGTTAATATTGCTTTAGGAAGCCGTAAAACAGGCAACAAACCAGGTAAGCTGTTCACCTTCATATTGCCGGCAGGTGGTACATCTACCTTAGGGGTGAAAAGGTGAAAATTGGCATGGGTCAAAATAAGCTTATGCAAAATTGCATGAGCTATACCTGAGAAATGTAGCTTTTTGTCTCTGACAGCTGACAAAAGCTATTTTTCTCATGTGTATGTTTATTGCACCCCCTGTCGTATTTGCCGTTGAAGACTGCATACTCCTCTTGTTGAGAGGTATGGATGTACAGTAAAACCTCGTTAATTCAACCCCCGCTAATTCGGAAATTCGGATAATTCGAACTGCCGATCCGGTCCCGTCAAACGTATGTATTAGTCAGTGGGAGCAAACGCTCATTAATTCAGAGGGAACGCGGCGCGCTATGGTTAATTCGGACGAATTCGGCAGGTGGCGCTAGCTACCATCCATTCCAATGGTATGACCGCTATCCATCCAAGGTGCACACGTGGTTTTCCGGTTTTCCCATGGTTCTCCGCTCTTCCCGTTCTCCGTGTTTCGCACCAGTTTTGCTCTGGATTGCCGTGCTTAAGCGCGCTACCCGCTACTCTCCTGGCATGGAAGCGGCAGAAGCATAGCTGCAACGGAAAAAGGGTAGCACAAGTGACCGACGACCGCAATGGCGAGATCGCGACGCGCGGGGCTATTGTTCCCGATGCGCGCCGATAGCGAGAGTGACAGTCATGTTTCATGCCTCACGCGGGGATCCCAAAGCCCGCCATTTTAACGGCCACCCCCGGGTTGTAAAATGCAACATGACTGGCACTCTCGCTGTCGAGCGCTCGGGAAAAATAGTGCCAAGTTTCGCGATTTTGCCGCTCCGATTATTGGTCAGTTGTGCTACTCGTTTTCCGTTGCACCTGTACTAGGCTAAGAATTAGCGACGAAAGTGGAAATACTAAGGGCCTTGAAGGACGGCGTCTCTCGACAAGTGATTGAAAGTTACGACGTCAAGAGAAGCAGTTTGGCCACATACGTGAAAATTGAGGCCGATATCCTATGGGCTTTCGAGAGCGAGAAGTTCAATGCGAAAAGAAAGCGGCCGTGGGCAGTGGTGCACCCGAAACTAGAATAGGCCTTGCTGTGCTAACTCGTCAGCGCGCGGATGCGTAGCTCCGACTGTGCGAGTGCGATGGAGCACTCTACCGCGCTAAGGAAAGTTGCCGTCTCCGCCCAAGTGTCGTCCAGAAAGCAGGTGGTAATAATACATTTCTTCTCAAAATAAAGGTATGTCGCAGGGAAACGCTATCGCGCAGTTTTCTTTGTCCTTTCGATATTTCGACTTTCGGATAATTCGGACATTTTTGCCGGTCCCATGAGATCCGAATTAACGAGGTTTTACTGTAAAAGTAATCTCTTGCATGTGGCTTATCTGAAATGAAACCATCAGTATTTGGGCATGATAAAGTAAATTTTTGCTTGCTGGGCAATTTAAACTTCCATATTACAAATGTTTCAGTGTAAGCAGAGTTCCAGCAATACTTGTGAACCAAGATCCATTCTGAAGCTATATACTAAAACAGACTGCAGAAGGGATCATAGTCTACTTTGCTACCTTTGTACGCTTCGAGTCATTAAATAGACGTAAACGAGTAGTTGGCAATGTGTTATGCATGACGTCATTGACTTTCATTGTTAAAAATGTGATTACGATTGTGGTGCAAGGGCAACTAAGGCCATAGTGCACCAACTTGTTAAGAAAGACCTTGTGCAAGGTCTCAAAACAGGAAACAAGCCGACGCTTCAACAGGTGCTATAGACCGACACGCGGCACGGCTCTGTTTACCAACACGGCCGGAAGGCCATGCATGCGCAGAAGCTATGTGGGCAGAAGTGGCGAGGCTCTCCGTGTTTTCGCCATTGCAGTGATGTGATTGGCCTAAGCCGTTTTGGAGCACCTTTCGGAGCAGCCAAAACAGTGTTTTGGAGCAGCAATAGTGGACTTGGAGCAGCCAAAACAGTGTTTTGGGGCAGCTAAAAAAGTGTTTCGGAGCATCAAAAGTGGCTTTTGGAGCAGACATTCTTAGAAAAATAAAAATATCCGTTTCAAGTGCTGGACAAACAAAGAAAACTTTGCTCGCCGCAATGAACAATTATAGTCAAGTTAAACCACCTGGAAGTCTTTCAACATGTAACTGAAATGCCAATGACATGACACATTTTGCAATGCTTCAGTTAAATGATACTTATATATGTACCCGCTATAGGTAAATAAGAACCAAACTGCACAAATTAAAATTATCTGAAAATGACCATCTTAGTAGTAAATATCACACCATTAGGTTGACTAGTTCTATAATAAATGGAAGCAGTCTCTAACTGTTGATACACGTGACCAGTGCAGTGCAATGCGAGATTGTCGCGCGAGAGGAGATGGCTGTTCGATCGAAACCATGCCACTCCGCTCCGTCACCAACTGGTTCCCAAAATTGTACACAAAATGTAACTGCCCAGCATACGAAAAAAAAAAAAAAAAGTCCAGTTGCACATGCTTGATAGACTGGCTGGCGAGGTACAAGCTAAACACACAGAAAAAAAGAACCTGAGCGCATCGATGCAAGACATCACGAGTTAGGGTCAAGACGGTCTTGAAACGCTTTGGGCAACGACTGAACTCGAGACAAACAAATTCGTTGTGCGGGTTCAGTGTGCATACATTGCCTTCTTTGCTTTAGCTCCCTTCTCTTCACCAACTTTCTTTCGCGGCAGATTTCTTCCGTACCGGGGTCCCCTCAAAAGAAAGCCCACCGAGAGAAACCTAGGTAGTCAGTACTTCGACACAGCAGTCTTTGAGTTAAAGGAGGATTTTTATAGCAGCGTATTAAACAAGAACAGGAATTTTGATGAGGGCGGTCCTTACGTTCTCTATCGTTCAAAAAGTAAAAAAAGAAATACGCGAGATGACGAGAGCAACGAGAGCGCGAAACGAGAGACGGCGATAAAAACCCTGCAAGACCGGATGAACGATTCATGCATGGTACTTTGTGTCGGGCGGCCGCTTGCGCCCCCTAGCTCACACGTGCTCAATAACAGTTCTCAGTTTAGTTTCGGTTTCGAAGGCGACCAAACTTGGTCCTTTGGCGCAGGCTTGGCGCAGATTACTCATATTTTGGCAAAATGTAGCAGGATGTAGCAGGGTTAGCCCCTTGGCACAGTTTGGCGTTCTATGGCGTGCGCTCGTTGTTGACGTTGTAGAGACGTTTCTAGCTTTATTCGTGCATCGCATTTCCTGCCAACGTATGTCGTACGTTATGCCCAACTATTTGAGCTCGCTACCCGAGCCTCAATGGCAGCGGTATTGAGACAAAGTGTGCGTGGATGGCGTTGCCTTCGACGATCCGTATGCCGTAAACAAGGCCTGCTGGAGTTCAGACATGAAGTGGCTGCCACCGACGTCGACGACTCACGTCGTCGTGTATTTAGTTTTCTCGCCAAGCCAGTTCACGGCCGACACAATGCAGGAGTATGAGTCTCTTGAGGCCTACGATTACTTCAAGCCGTTTTCCGCACTGCCGGCGGGATTAGTACACTGTGGGTCTCCGGAAGTGTATTTATTAATTGATTAAATACACACAGCGTCCTTCGAGTCAAGGTATAATATTTTTCCTACCCTCATAACCACAAGCAATGAGAATTGACAAAACTGAGGTCGCTTGATCACTGTTAACCTCCTAGATGCCATTCTGTCCTGCTGTCCTATGCACAAAATATGTAAGGTAGCATGCTTAGTATAGTGTCAACTACAGTCACTGGCAGCTAAAGCTTCCACAAGCAGTGGTGGTAGTTCTAATGAGCATTCTGATCAAGATCAATGATTTTGTGCTAAAGGCCAAAAGCTTTAGTGACACGGCAAACTGCAGAAAAACAACTCGCAGGTTGTTGCTGCATGTTGTGCACCACTTTTTTTTTGTGTTGTTATTCTTTCCTAATGCAGTTTAATATGACACAAGGTACACATCGCGACACTGTTAGCGCGAACACGACATCGGCGTATTTTCGCCTTTTACTTCTGAATAGTATTAGCGAGCACGAAATTGTATCGCTTACATTGTAGAACTAAATGAGCTCTTTCCGTAGCAATAATAACTTCGATGACATCCCTTGGTTTCAAAAAGAAAAACTGGAAAAACTGGCGATCGCTTGTTCGCGCTAACAGTGTCGCGCTCTGTACTTCAAGCAAAATGTAGCATTGCTTCTTTTTTATTTTTATTTAAGAAGTACATTCAAGAGCAACTCTGTGCCCTAAGTCACAGCCATGAGATTTAAAACATCACTGCTCTGTCTAAACAACGTAGGAAAGAAGACTCCTTATAACAAGTTACCTAACTACTATAATCTAAGAACAATAGTAGAGATGCATTAATCTTAAAAAGATAATGGTAAACAAATTAGATTAAATGTTCAGGGAGTAATCTGATAAACTAATGAAGGGTATCTGGCACACCTCAGCAAGAGAATCAAAATTAACACTAGAAAATACATCAGTAAGTTTCAAGGGGTCACTTAAAACTTTGTCTCTTCATGTTGCAAGGTAACAGTGTTTTCCCCCAAAAAAAGCTCGAGGTACACCTAAGCATTTCTTATGAGTTGTGAATGTGAAAGCATGCAAGCCGCTCGTCCGCTCCCTTTGTCGTCTGCTGCGTACTAGCGCGCGCGCGCTTCGGGATCTCGGACGTCATTTGTGATGGTAAGAAGTATAGACTCGGGATTCCAACACGGTTGATGTGAGGAAAAATATATTGTTTGAAAAGAATCGGAATAATAACATTATTGTAACCACAAAAAAATACATACACAAAGTCAAGTCTGGGGTGTTCTGCCCACTCGCCGCCGCACTTCTGGTGTTGTCGGAACCTCGGATGCCCTAGGCATTTTCCGGATGGCGAGGGTTCGATGTTCGGTGCCGGCGGAGGTTCGCCGGCAAGCCTGGTTGGTGCCCTCACGGGCCTCAGACGTCCGTCTGAGACATTACTTGGCTGCTGGGGCCCACGGCATTGAGCTGTGTTCGTTCCTTCCGTGTCCAACCCCAAAACCGCACTGCACGAGCTTGCCTAAGCCGTCACACCTGCAATGTTGTCTTCCTTTTCTTCTATGTCCCGTTCACATCATCACACCATGGCGCAGCGGCCAATGGGAGCCCCGTCGACGCGCGCCAGCCAATGGAACCGAAGGCGAGTCGCTCCTATTTGGATCGCGGTGGAAACTAGGAGCCGTTTTCGCACTTCAAACTGATGATGTCAGCTCGCTCCATGAGACAGTTAATGCTTTCGCATTAATAACTAGAATGCAAGAATGAATCTTACTTCAAGGCTTCGATGATGCTGTCTTCACTGATGATGGTTCCGCGACCAATATTTATCAATACCGGCTTCTGAAAACAAAAGAAAAAGCACATCAAACCCCAGAGCAATGTTATTGACGAGGAGATCCAACTAGAAGAGGCACTTTGCCCAGCTTGTTTGCCACACAGCTCCGCGTTTACCCAACACAAGGCCTGCAGACTGCATTCCTTACCTCATCTACCTTGATCGAGAAGAGGGAGAAGTAAAGCCACTAAATGAGCAACGCTTAGAGTATCGGCACTCCGTTCTTCCATCTGCTAGTGGGCGCTGCCATCTTGGTGCTTAATGCAGAGCAGACGCAACTGTCGATCGTCCCAATTCAAAAATGTGACTTCGTCAGCTTTACGTGCAGTGTTAGGAAGCTCAGTTGATACTGATTTGCTTTGTTGCAAACTGTGTTAACGTTTTTGGAGGATGAAAAAGCGCTTCCTGCAATTTCAGATACCTAAAGCTTGAGAAAACTGGCCGCCATGAATTTTAAGCACCAAGGTGGCTGAAGGGTCATAAGTGGTTTCGGATAAATCTGAAAAACTCCGAAAAACACTCGCCGGTAAAATTTTTGTCAATTTCCAATAAACTCCGAATTGTTAAAAAAAAAAAAAATTGTTCTTTTTCTTTTTTTTACAATTTGAGCAGTGCAGGATCAATGGTCCTGGGAAAATGATACCATAATTATCTTTCAAGCCTCGAACCGTTGTCAAAAGGGGGTCGTACGGCTTGTCTTGTCAAAGTTGGTTCAGGGAAACAGGTCATCGTACCATTCGTGTCACGACAAAAGCCACTTTTTTGGTTTCCAGTCTGGGCCATGTAATTTGGGATTTAGAGAAAGGAGGGCGCATGTTTCTGGGGGTAACAGTGAAAGCTATGGACCATAGAGATTGTATAAAATAGGGAAGAGGGGCAGTTGAAACTTCTCCATTACATCCTTAACCACTCCACCTCGCGCAGCCGCGGGATAGATTGATGGGATGACTACGAGCTTTCTTGTGGCTACTTCCGGCAGTTTATTGATTTTAAGGTGTCGACGTTTATCGAAGCCAAACTTGTCTGCGACTTTTGTCGTGGGACAAATTAGTATTGCGAATGACACCAACGCCAACAAGCGCGTTTTATTTTTTACCTGGCATACATTTGCATCCGGTTATTATCTATTATTTTTAATAGGAAACACTGCAAAATTAGTCTCCGAATTTTGGAGAATTGGGGATTTACGAAAAATAAACTCCGAAAACACGGAGCCCTAGTCATAAGTCTAAAGCGCAGCTTATTTAGTAGCTCTAGAAAAAAGGTTGGACACGAATGCTGCATCAGCGTTCGATTGGGACTCATATTCAATCAATGCTACACTGATGAGCATGAGTACCGGCCGAACGCTAACGCAGCGTTCAACCACGTCGGCCAAGCGCTCCGATGAAAGTCGGTAAAAATGTGCTACGATTGTTTTGGAGAATTTGGTTTTAAATAAACAATGTTAGTGGATTGGCTGTCAGAAAATAGGTTTTATCAAAGCTTCGAGCAATTTTGGTAAGCTTCAAAAGTTGTAAAAAGCTTCTTTATGCAGCTTTTTCCATTGTTTAACTGCATGACGATAGAAGCGACACAAAAAGCATCATAAACTCACAAAAATCAAAGTTCCTCAGACAACACCACAAAACAAAAAGAGCCCTTCATTTGGGCTACATACAAGATAACCTTGCAAATGAAGCATGAGAATGTTTAGCGAATATAGTACTTGCTACGGCTCACAATGACATTAAAAACAATGCTAGAGGCTGCATCAGAGCCTCTTGCAGTGGAAGTGGGATATGACTGCAAAATTGCGATATGAATACAATGCAATATAAAACGTGCGAGTAGCAAAATTTGTGAACTAAATTGAGGAGGGAAGAAATTGAGGAAACCAAGCAAAAGAAGCACTGCTCTGTATAATAGCACAAAGAGGCAAAAAGAACACAACAAAATATTTTGTGTTTTTTGGCCCGCCCGCCCCCCCCCCCCCCCCCCCCCCCCCTCCCTGAAAGTTATAACGTCACCCAAAATTTTTCTAGGCATGCTATAGTGGCATTGGTGCAGTCCATTGACCAGAAAATCGGTAGTCGGAACAAAACGACAAGTTCTGAAAATCGGGATTTCAAAGGTATAATCACGAAAAAATTGGAATGGGTGCTTGTCTGGTCATCAATTTTACATATAAATGTAGTGTGCATATTTTCTCAGATTTTAGAAATTTGGATATGGGCCCTTAATGTGGAGTGGGCAGATGCACAGTATTCTACAATATGTCTATAGTCATTGGTGTGTTTCATTTTGAACATGGAGGCCTCATGAAGGTAGCACATGTAGACCATGCTCAGAAGTCAAGAAGACGTCAGCTATGACATACTACTATTAGCATAAGGTTTTTAGGGGTAAAGCTCCATAGGGGCTAGCCATGTCCGTCCGTCCATCTGTCTGGCGTCTGTCTGGCGTCCAGTGCTCGTGCTCCTGCTGGTGAGCTCACGTGCTCGTGTAGGGCAAAAAAAAAAGTGAAAAAGATGAAAAAAATGATGAAACAAAGTTATGTAATATGTTTTCGCATTCGACAGGATTGAAACCTGTGCGGGGAGACTCCAATGGATTTCTAGTCCATCGTCTTAACTACTCGGCACCGACTGCGGGACGAGTAGGGGGCTCTGAGATGTGGTAGTAACTCAAGAGCTGGGGATGTCATGGATGAAACGTTGCATGTAGCTGCTCAACGTCTATACAGGAGAGGGCACTGCAGTCAAATGCGTATATAATTGCGTTAAACTTTGCATGCATTGGCTCAACGCTTATAGACCTTTTCGGCCTACGTCGCATGGGCGCTGCCATCTTGGAATCACGTGACGCGGCCGCCATAAGGTGGCTTCAACTCGTCGCTCCACCCTCCTCTCCGCGCCTTGGCGAAGGCGCGGCATTCGCGTTTTTCGTCGCGTTTCACTGCGTTTCTCGCCTTATTGTAAATTGCCGCCCGATGTTTACATTTACAACTGAATTGCATGCCATCATTATGTGCACGACTACATATGCAGTTAAGTTTATAACCGATTTTGACTATTTTCACCGTCGGCGTACCGGATACGCGTGAGGAGGGAGGAGATACAGAAATCAGCGTCAGACCTGGCGCATATTGAGCCCAATTATTTATGACAACTTAAATTTACACAGTGATAGTGGCGGCATATTCGAAAAAAGTATAGTGCAATGTATATGTATAATCGCGCATTTAAAATCTTAAGGAATGTGACCAAAATACTACGCAGCACATGAAGCTATGTGTGTTTCCTGAAAGCCTCCGGCCTTGCCTTCATAACAAATTCAAAATAGTTGTTTTAGATTATATAGGACATATAATATGTAAAGGTGACGAACGTTTAACTCACATTTTATCTGATGCTTGGGATATTGGTAACGTCCACATCAGGCGATTTGTTTGTGCATGACGTTACACCCAAATTTGTTAGACGGTCTTAAATCGTTTTTGCAATAGACATGTTTGCTTGATTTGCTTATTTATGAATTTAGAGAAACTGTACACTATGCTCGGTCACATATCTGCACTCATTAAAGGGTATTAACATTTTTGTACCAAATTTAAGTAATGAATTTTATTTATTTTCAACACAAAGACCCCTGTGAAATAATCTGTCACAGGCAGCTCGAGAGTGCCTAGGGCTCGCATTATGTGACGCCGAAAAGAAGCCATCTACATGGAAATCACCCAAGTTCAGGGTTGTTGATTTTAAATCGCATCAGTTTGCATGGAGATCTGTCATGAAGGTTCATGAAGTCGTGCCTAGCATTCGACTTCAACCAAACGTACGAGAGATCACTTCTTTCGTACCCTCAATTTTATTTGGCAAAGTTTGTACAAAGACAAAATTTCAGATTTCAATTGATGGGCCTCACTTATCTTATGTGCCAAGCACGTCGTAATCAAATGTCAGTAAAACAAATAGTTCATTTTTTAACGCCAACGTTGTTAAGTGCTGTTAATAAGTACTTTAGCAAGGTCAATAGCTAAATGAATTTCCCACCCGACCTAGGACGCGGACCATCGAATATATCTCGATACTTATTTGTTTTAAAGAAAACAGCCCGAGACAATGTCACTTATTTCTTAGAATATCTGCGTATTATAGGAGACATTTCGAGTTTCTAAAGTCCACAGAAAATTTGTGTCCGCGAAAATCAGTCAGTGAACTTGTGACTTCGTGTGTTTTTCCCGATTTAGGAGGTTTTATCTAAGGTTGTGGACCTGCATTTTTACTATATATCTACTCATTAGTCTCTTCATTAGTTTATTTTTTCTGGAAACTAGGGTCAGTGGGTCAGGCCGTAGACGATGGAATCCTCCTTGTGCATCGCAGTCGTTACGCCGCCGAACCTGACCGAAATTAGCGACGAACATGACCAGATGCATCGTAAAGCGTTCGTAAAAAAGTCCGCGAATATGACTCAAAACCACTTTGTGGTTCTCGAATTGGCTCAGTACCACAGTTTTATTAGTTGTGCACTATAACGGGCACATTTGTATGACGAAATTAGGTGAGAATGATATAACACACCAACACAGCCGAGAGCGCGCTGAAACCGAAACCAACGAAATTGAAGCCACCCAATGGCGCCGAGTGCGTCAGCGCCGTCTGTCCACCGGTCGGGTAACTACTGAGATGAAAAGGTCTATAGACGAGAGGACGCTGCGGTCAAATGCTCAAATGCGTATATAACCACGTTCCATACCACACATTCTCTTTCTGACATGGATGAAAATGAACGAAAGGCTCGGCATGCTGCGGATCAGCGTCTACGCAGACAAGCACCACCAGAGCTTCGCCCCAATCAACATCATTCACCACGTGGAGATGCGGTCAATTTTACACACTGGTCAAACCGGGTACTCTGTAAACAACCGGGTCTTGCAACAAAAAAGGGCAGTCTTGTCAAAATCACAGAGTTCAGAAATTCTTAAGATACCTATCAGATTGTGATAATTTGTGCTCAGAATGAGCAGAAGCAAAGCTAATAAGTAAGGAGAAGGACCAGTATAAGATGACATTAAAAGAAATTAAACTAACAGGATCATGCAAGCACTGGCAGTAATTCTATTATGTAGTACCAGTGTACAGTCAATGGTGTATTTTTTTCTGCTCAACTTTTTTTGTCTACCTACGTGGGTTCAGATAAATCCTTCTGATATTGTTAAGCTCTCAGCACATTAGGTGGGGTGACTAGGCTTTCTGGGTTGTATTTCATTCTTTATAAATAGATTTTGTAGGAAAGCTTGCCTTCTTGTCACCAAAGCTTCACATACCGGTTACAGTTAACTTTCCTGACCTGCAACAATTATTTGTCCTCTTACCAGTGAGAGCTGAAATTCAGATTGGTGGGGCTTTTTGCACTAAGTCTAATTACTAGCAACATTCAACAGAAGGGAAATTTTTAAATAATATTTGTGAGAAATAAGCTAATATCTTAGCACAGAGATGGTACTGGTGTGCCACACTTCTGCTTCTGTCCTTCTTTGTCTGGGGCAGAGGTTCTCAACCATTGATGTTTTCGGACCCCTTGTGGATCGGCGAAAGTGAGGGGGACAATGTTCGTTGTGAGGGGATGGGAAAGGTAAAGGTTAACCATGACAATGATTTAATGTATGGCTCTAACTAAGGGCTAGTGTGAAATAGACTTCTCTCATTGACATTCAGACGAGAAAACTAACCCGATAATTGGAACGATTGTTTTCAATCTAAAAATATACAGCTTTTATTGCTGGGCTTCACTGATGAGGCAAGGCTTCGCTGACCCCAGAGGGTCTGCGGACCCCTATTTGAGAACCACTGGTCTAGGCGTTTCATGTATGATAAGGTTTTGCCCAATATTCTCCACCTTTCCTCCTTAATTTGTCTTAAAGGTGCACTAAAGACGTTTCTGAGATTGTCTGTTCTTGGTGATAACTTATCTTACGGGCTCCAAGCATCCTTGAAAGCCAAAAAGTATGCTTGTGCGACGAATATTTCCTTACTAAAAACGTGATAGAAGTTTGTGCCATGCCCCTTTCCGAGCGAAAAAAAAATTGCGGTGGCTTAGCTCGGCTATGCCAGGATATACGTAGTGTGAGCTTATGCGCACAAAATGAGAGGCGCTATCAAGAGGCTCCGGTGCAGCGTCAGACTTAGCTACTGCGCAACGGAGGCGCACAGCTGGGCACGCGGTGGCACTAGTGCGTCTGCCGCGACTATGACGTCACTCCTCCAGAATGCGCAGACCGGCGAGGCGCACGCAGCGGCGGCGGAGCGCACGGCAGCAGCGGCTCTGGCGTGCCAGCTGTGCGCCATGTGACGTCACTGCTCCTCGCGCATGCGCAGCACGGAGCACGGCTCATTATGCGAGCCACGCGAAACTGCTCAACCTCGGCCAGTGTAGCTCACACTACAAAATCTGGAGCACAGAATCTAGCAGAGGCGCCAACAGTGCCTCCGCTTGCGATTGGGCGACGTGCAGCTTGTCGTCACGCCGCCGGCGCCTCTGCTGAGTTCGGTGCTCCAGATTTTTCCACTCAAAAAGGGGAGTGGCACAAACGTCGATCACATTTTTAGTAGGGAAATAGACGTCGCACAAGCATAATGTTTCAATTTCTTGGATGCTAAGATCCCGTAGAATGAGCTGTCACCAAGAGCAGACGATCTCAGAAACGTCTTTAGTGCACCTTTATGAATCAGTTAATTGCCCTTTTTGCAACTTCAGAGGAGGCACCAAAACCAAGTGGAAGCGACATAAGGAAGAGAAGCAAGGAGCTGCCGGCTATACAAGTGTGCGGCGAAAATTGGCGTCGCCTGGCAGCCGAATCGTGAAACAGAGAAAAGGGAAATATATGCGTGCCATTGGAGCTTTGAATGGCCATGCTGTGATTACTGACCCATAGTCCTCTTCAAGTTTTGAAGTGCTGCCCACAAACTGTTGCCATTGTTGGATCAACAGAGCATAAACCATAGTCGGTGCAAGGAGCCGTACAAATGTGTGAATAAGAACTTGGCATTTTATAATATAACAGCAAATAAAGACAACTTGAAAGCATAAAACTGGTGCACTTAAAGGGCCCCTGAAAAGAAAAAAAAAATGTTTTTTTAAAACAGCCTGGTTGGGACACGCGTGTCGAAAAATGAATTTTAAGCGAAAAAAAATAATTTTTAAAGCAATATTGACGGTGAGATTTATTTTAAAGTTTGCGCGCAAATTCCATGTCATTCAGCTCGGCTTCTCATTGGGAACGATGGTCATTCGAATCAGCTTCTCATTGGCCAATAGAATGAGTGACAGCTTAGATGTTGGTTATAAAATCTTCGTGATCTTTTGAAATCGCTTTTTTGAATTAGATATTTTTAGGTTTAAGAAACAATCCATCGAATGAACGTCGCAATTGCTTACAAACGTTTTACAAAATCGTAACTTCCGTTCAGATACTACAACAAACAAAAGCTACGCCATTTTTTTTTCTGTCATGGTCGCCGTCTTGTAATGCGTCGCGCGTACCTCGGGTGGTTTTATAGTTTTATCGCGTTTATATGTGAAGACCTCCTGAAGAGGGCTTGTTGCTTGTGCTAGTTAGTCATCGTAAGTACTTAGGAAGTGGTGCAGGGTGACAGGTTCTTGTTTTTCTGCTCTTCTTTGCGTGATTCGTGTGTCCCGTTTACCCCATCTTTTGTATGTTTGCTGGGCGCGCCAATTTTTTTTTGAGATGTCGGTTCCCGTAAAGCGTTTAGTGAAGGCACGCGGCACCGCACTCAACGTTTAACAAAAAAAATCAGTTACCACTGCGTGTCCTCACGGCGGCTTGAAGGGTCGTGCGGCTCGGACGAACTTGTCGAGGCACCCACATCGCCGCCTTCCGCGGCGAAGCGGGTGCCTCTTCGCGAGCTGTTGTCTCGCGGCGATCGGAGCGGACGCCTTCCGGCTGGCGAGGCGTGTCCTCGTACGGGCGAAGGTTCAGCTGCTGGCAGCGTTGAAGCAACCGACGCTTCAGGTCGGGGTCCATCACGACGACTATGTACTGTGCGTACAACCACGGCACCACGGTGATCACGGTACGACGCGATACGGCGTGCGACCGGCAGACACAGGGGCTGTGTTCCAAATCTTACCCAAATGGATCCGAGTTACTCCGGCGGATCGTATCACGTGAAAGCACAGATTGAAGAACGCTGGACGCGGGTAGGTTTTAGAACGCCAAGGGTACAAAACCCTAATCCTGGAGCAAGATCGAGAAAATTTTGGAACACAGCCAGGAAGTAGCAATGGCTCTCGTACGGGGCGCAGCCAAGCCAGCCAAACAGCCAAGCCGATCCACTACGAAGAGGCGGGAAGTACCTCTCCTCCACGCGCCCGAAATGCCAAGAGAGAAAAAAGTGGAAAGGAGGTGACTACCGACTAAATTGCGTCTGGCGCAGTCAATATTGCTCTAAAAAAAATTTTTTTTTTTTTCGAGTAAAATTCATTTTTTGACACGCGTGTCCCAACCAGACTGTTTTAAAAAAACTTTTTTTTTTCTTTTCAGGGGCCCTTTAATTGTGGCTCCCATGAAAATTGTGTTCAGAACGGAATTTACCACCAAAAGAATAAATCAAAATGTGAATTTCTAAAAATTCCATTCATTCAGAAGAAAACCCTCCTTTATAGATCAGTGGCATATTTATTTTTATTTTTCTGGGGGGCAGTTTGAGGTGAATGGGCTGCCCATAACTTAGGGCACGGTGGGGGAGGGGGGTCAAATGCATGTATTTATTATAAAGTCGGCAAGATTTACTATAAAGTCGGCACCATTAGCACCTCCCCTGACTATGCCACTGGTCTACATGACAAAGTGCTCACTGATCAGTATAATATTCTGTCAGACAATGGGTATGTGCCTAAATTACAAAATAATCCTAGAAGCCTAACAAAGTAAAAAAAAAAAAAAGAGCTTACCTTTTGGCAATTTCTGAGTACCTCACCATTCAGCATACCAGTGGTGTTTGGTGTGCTTGGAAGGGCATTCACTATGTAGTCGCTGTTCTTCAGCAACTCTGAGAGTTCACTGTGAATCCTGCAACATATATTAAGTGCATTGCTACACTGCATAGAAACAACCAAAAAGATTTCTCAAAAACATCTAAAGCTAAGTCAGGCACTTTCAGTGTTTGACTACACAACACTTCCTAGGCCATTGCTGGAGCTCTCCTTCCACCACTCATGGCAACCGCCTGAAGGTACTCGGTTAACAGGGTCAGACCAGTCCGACCAGACAGGGTCTGCGTCATCTGCTTCGGTCAGTTTAGCACTTGGCGTTTGGCACGATTGTATACTCTTTGCCACAAAGATTTGTTGAAATAGCCTAGTACTGTTGTGTGCCTCTATGAAGTCGGATGAAAAGAGGATGCCTGTAGGGCTTTCTTTTCGTGATGTCCCTGTTGACACAAACCTCAGAAAAACGAAAAAGGCTTTTTGCGATACGACAACGCAGCTGGATGAAAACATCCAACAACTTGCTACTCAAATCAAAGGTGTGTACTTAGCATTTTAAGAAAAAAAATTTTTTTTTTTATGCAGTAGTATTTTGGGCAAGGGGGCAGGGGTGCTCAACTCATCTAAACGCATGCACATGTGCGAGAGAGTTAGGTACACGTACTGTCCTCCTCTCCTTACCGGACATGTGCACGAGAAATGGGAGAGGTGCATGTGCTATTCTAGTCCCCTTATAATGAGCACATAGGTGGATTGTGGGACGGAGCAATCACTGAATGTGCCGCAGTCTTCACAATGCCTCGCAAGAGGAAGAAGCAGACCGAAGAGGCGAATGAAAATGTGTGGAAATTTTATCTTAGTTACCCGCTATCAGGTTCGTCTCAATTTAATTGGTGGAATGTAGCCTCCATAAAAGACAAGCAATGCTATCGCATTACAACATAGTCTGCAACAAAGCACCTCGAAAATACAGCACCATTTTTACAAGGAAAACAGTGGTGACTGAGAGAAGGCTACGTCAAGCAATCTGGCACTCACTGCTCTGTTTGACAGCACTAATATCATTAGCCGCCTCAATGGCTCCGAGGCGAGAGCGCTGGCCTACGGATCCCCATGTGGCGGGTTCGAATCCCGGCCGAGGTGCCCGCAATCTGACGGAGGCTTATTGCGGAGGAGGCGCCGTGTAACCGAGCTTTCGGTTGCACGTCAAAAGATCCCCAGGCGGTCCAAATTAATCCTCCGTCCTCCGCTGGGGCATGCCAGATGCCCGTCGTTGGTTTGGCACGTAAAACCCCCAAATTTGACTTTCTTAGCACTAATATCATTGCACATTTCGTGCACTAACCTCTTAGACTTCCCGTAATTTGCCGGTATAATTTGTGTTCGCTTACGTTTTCGGTAGAAACAGCGTAACAAAAAAGTGAAAACAAAAACAACAGCAGCATGATTTAGATCTAGAAAAGAGGCGCAGAGGAGATCATCGGTCATTAATCGCCACTGCCACCACTGCCGCATGCGTAGCGTGGTACAGCGGTACACCACTCGCGGCGGCCTATGGTGACCAACGACTCAATTTCAGCAGAAGAGCTGCTGGCAGGACATTTTACTTGCAGCGATGGTGACGTCAAGGCGTCACACTCAAGACTTTACGCAGAAGTATGAGATCATCATCAATCGTAAAGTGAAGGTTGCAACACCTGCTTCTTTGGGTGCCATCTTGGTGCAACTAGCTACAGACTGCTATATGCCCGAGGCACCCTCAAGCAGCCGTGTGCACTGCGAGAGGCAGACAAAAGGGGTGCAAAGCGCTTTGCACGACGCACACAATCCAAAACAGCGGGCACATAGAACCCACAGAGCTGGCCTTGTGTTTGGTGCATGTACCGTACAAACAGCTGCAGCAGAAAAAGATTAGCACAAGTGACCGATGAGCGGAGCGACAAAATCGCGACAGGCGGCGTTATTGTTCTCGATTGTGTCGATAGCGAGAGTGCCAGTCACGTTCCATGTTTCAATGCAGGGGTGGCCGGCAGAAAATTGAGGGATAAGGTAGCTTCCGAAATGCAGGCTTTAGGATCGGCTGCTTTTTGCCGGCCACCCCCGCGTTGAGACATGGAACGTGACTGTCAGTCACTTGTGCTACGCTTTTTCCGTTGCAGCTGTACATGCGATTTCTTTGCATATGCAAAGCTGTGACTTTGTGCTATACTAGAGTTCTTTACTAAATACCAAAAGATGCAAGTGCAAGCGTGTGTACCGTCTTAATATATCTTAATTCACCTACCATTTACTCTTTCGATAATACTCTTAATCCTAGCTGTACCTTTGTGCAAGTATCTGGATATTCATGTCTTGGAAAGCTATTGTAGAGTGCCAACAATGTTAATTGCATATACAGTAAACTCTCACTTGAGTAAACTTCAAGGGACCCGAGGAAATAGTTCACTTAACTGAAAGTTCACTAGACTGAATATATTCACTAGAACATAGAATAGCATAGGGAACAGCATACATCGAGTCAAAAGTGTGAAATGCGATTTATGAAGTCATGTGCATGATGTACTGTGATGAAGCCATACCGCAACGGCATTGCCCACTGGCTTGAAATATCCGTGCAGAGTTGTTTCCTGTTCGGATTAAATGCAGTTTCTCCTTCAAGCTTCAACTTTTGCTTTACTATCATTGACAACATCGACAGTGAAATCCCATAGTCCTTCGCAACGTCCACTTGCCTTTGACCGTTGTCCAGACGCTGAAAGATTTTGAGCTTGTCTGATAGAGACAACCGCTTCCGTTTCGTCGTACTCATTATGAAAGTGGATGCACAAACTGCCGTCTTGCCGTTGTTACCCAAAACGAAGATGGCCAAACGGAACCAATGACGAAGAAAAAACAGACAAACCACGTGGTTCGTATTCGTCTACTGCACTGCCGCTTTGCGTCGGCAGCGCTGTAAATGCCGGCGCCGATGCCCGCGACAGGGCGGCAGGCATCGGCTATGCTAGCACTGCAAGCACAAAACTTTGCTGGACTGATTGCAAAAATAATCTTGGGTTCACCGATCAAGTTTGTAGAAATGAAATACTCGCTATTCCGAAATTCATTTTTCGTTTACCTGAAACATTTTTGCATAAAATGCATAGGAAAACTGCCGAGATTTTTTAAAAGTTTGTTATTCTGAAATTTTTGTTAGACCGACGTTTGCTCAAGTGAGAGTTTACTGTACATGGTTGTCTCTAAAAAAAACACTTCATTACAAAACACTTGTTTTCAGTAAGCTGGCCCAGTTAAAAATAACCATTGGGTCCAATTAGTTATCGACAATTAGAACCAATGAGGAATCCTATCTGTGATTTCGGACTCCTAGTTAGGAAAAGTCAATTGGTTCCAATTAGTTATCGACAATTAGAACCAATGGGGAATCCTATATGTGATTTCGGACTCCTAGTTAGAAAAAGTCAATTGGTTCCAATTAGTTATCGACAATTAGAACCAATGGAGAATCCTATCTGTGATTTCGGACTCCTAGTTAGAAAAAGTCAATTGGTTCCAAATGTCGAAATCTCATTGAACATCACCAATTGGAAAAATCTATTTGTGTCTTTGGACTCCCAATTGGAAAAAAGCAATTGATCCCAACTGTTGAATCTAATGGACAGATACCAATTGGAACAACTACTAGTGTTTGGATATCCCAAACTAGAAAAAGTTGCAACTAGATCTAAAGGTAGATAGTCACGACAGTTTTTATTTAACTCATTAGAAATGATTTCTTGCTTCCAGGCATTGTCGGTTTCTTCCAGGATTGCAGCTGCAGCTTTCCTAAAATAAAGGATAAATATGCGTTAAATGACTTTATGAGACTATAAATGTTCCAATCAAGCTTAGAAACATACTAAAAAAATATTTTTCGCTGCAAAGAAATCAGTTGAGATGGTAAACGTGCAGGCATTGCACTGAAAATGGCAGATATTAGTTATACGGCAAAAACCTGCAGGCCTTGCATTAAAAGGCAAACATCCCTGGGTGACTGAAATTATCTGGCAAAAATTGGGAGATGAAGCTTTTGCCGAGACTGGCTAAATTTGCATGTGGGATGGTTTAAGACTGCTAAGTTTCTTACGAGCCTGTGAAACATATTCTCTGTTATAAGATGTGAGACATATTCTCTGTTACCCACCTGGGCCCACCCGTACATGTGCTTCGAGGCGACAGTCTGGGGCGGCTCATTAGAGAAAAAAGCTAATCTGAGCTGTCGATGAGAACCCACCTAGGTCCACCCATACACGTCGCTTCGAAGCGACAGTCTGGGGCGGCGTGTACGACCGATGGGAGGCAACTGCCGGTAGAATTTCGGGGAAATTATTCTGCCAGTAGAATAGACGCTACCGTCATTAAAACCCGTGTAGATTGGTCACTGACATAATTGAAGATTGAATGCATTGATGAAAAAAATGATAGTTAGGCTATCCTGGTTAATTAGGAGTTCTTCATAATTTCAACTGAGCTGTTTGGCAATTAAGTGACCCAGCCACGCACCCAGCAAAATTTGAGTAGTTACCTTCGATGGTTCGGTAGCCAAACTATAGAGGGGAAAGTGGCCAGTTTAATTATTCTATTTCTGGGGGTTTGGTACCACATTTACAATTACAGACGTGACCACTGAAGTGCTTCATCAACAACGCACTCAACTTGAGATTAGTAACTTCTCACACAGCAATTACGACTTTTGAAAGCTGGAAGTTTTGTGTTAGAACTTAGGACACAAGCACTCTGTCAAAGAATAGGCTTGATGGCATTGTGTAGTACTGGGTGTATGGGTGAAAAAATAAGTGTCTTTCGTATCTCGAAAAGAAATCATGCATTGCAGGCTGTGTTCCAAATCTTACTCGAATGGATCAGAGGCAACGCTGGACGAGGGTAGCTTCTTGAACTTACCCTGAGTGAGATCATAGCTGCAAATAGCCCGCCGTATGCGGTTTTGATGAGATGCAAAATTTTCGGGACCTACTGTTATTTTATTAAAAAGTCGTCAACTTTCGGAGGTAATGACCCGTGACCCGACCCCCCTTCGCATTCATCGAAAATTTCCCGAAAATTGCTTAATTTTGAATCCCAAAACTTCCAAGTTTTGAAACTGTGACCAGTCAGTGTTTTCAGCAATTCATAGTTTAGTTTTGAGATGCTTAAAACACACTTAGAAAATTTTCTTCTCTAAAACTACTGTAAACGACTTAATTTTCGCGGGGACCTAATCGCGAATCGTCTACGATTCGCGAAAAATAGGTCTCGCGAACAATTCCGGTAAAATGTAAACACATTTGTATCTAGTATATTCAGATCCCACCGCGTCGCGAAAATTAGAACCCACGAATTATTCCAAAACCTCAGCCTTGACCTAAAACGCGAAATATTGAGCCCGCAAAAAATAAGTCGTTTACAGTATACATTCAGGCTTGTATCGCTCACTGAGGATCAAGCAACGAGTGTCTCAGCAGATCTAACAATCCGAAATCCCTGAACTGCAACGCAGCAAGCACGCGAAAAGAAACAAAGAAAATTCCTTACCTTGCTCCCATAAACGTTTGTTGCTAATCCTTCGCGCTCTAACGAGCTGGCAGGTCAAATGAAGTAATTATCACCGCACCATTGAGCACTCTACAGCAGTAAACCACAAAAGAACTTTCTTGAATCATTGCCATAACCATGTTACGAATGCCGTGCACGCAATCGGCACCATGTGCTCCTCCATGTCCACGCGGCGCCATCTTTGCCGCCCAGTGTACACCGACGCTGCCTACGATTCCCACCAATTCTAGCAACAGATTTTTTTTTTCGTTTTCTTTTTTTTTTTTAAATAAACTGTCACTAATGTTTTTTTCCCTTTTTTAATAGACCCTTTCCGGAATTCAGTGCCATCTGGTGACTCAAATGGCAGTTTATCTTTTACTATACTAATGGCGGCAATGAACCTGTGGTCTGCAGTATTTAATGGGGCATCGTCACTTTTAAAGGTCAACGGTAAACGAGACTGAGCACTTCACTACAATTATTTTTCTATCTCTTTTAGTGTCGATGGCGAAGCAAATGCAGCCAGTCGGAAATAAGCGCCAACCAACATAGACGCCTTGATAGAGTTCTGTACATCAAGGGGATTTGAAGCCGAGTGTGTGCTACTAACAGATTGACGTGGACCGAGTTAGAAATGAACACTTACGCAGCTCTTGCGTCCAATTCCTGCTTCACGCCGCGCTAACATCTAGAATGTATAGGCCTCGAGTCATCTGCTTATAGGAGCCATCTTCAACTTCTTCCTTCATCAGTAAACAGAAGGCCGCCATTAGTATAGCACATATGCCGTTTTCAGATGATGATGATAGTGATCAAAGTGGCCAGACTGAATTCCGGAAAGGGTCTAAGGAAAAAAAGAAAGTCATTTGAAGATAAAAGAAAACGTAATGCGATCTTTGGAAACTTATTTCGGGGTGAGGATAAAGTTATAATGGTAAGTTCTGAACGGTAGTTAATTCGTAAAGAATACAGCCATCAATTGCACAAACTACATTTCAAAAAAAATTACAATGACCAATTGGGTGACCCAGCAGCAGTTGGAAACATTGAACCAGTGCCAACTGAATTTTATTGATCTCCATTTGGGGATCATTAAAATTCAAGTGGAAACATTGAATCCAATTATAGTGACCAATTAGATGACCCAGTGCCAATCGAATTTTATTGATTCTAATTGGGATAACCAGTTGGACACATTGAATCCAATTAGAGTGACCAATTAGGTGACCCAGCTTGCCAACTGATCAGTTGGAAACATTGAATCCAATTAGAGTGACCAATTAGGTGACCCAGTGTCAATTGAATCTTGTTGGTCCTAATTGGGGTAACCAGTTGGAAACATTGAATCCAATTAGAGTGACCAATTAGGTGGCCCAGTGTCAATTGAATTTTGTTGGTCCTAATTGGGGTAACCAATTGGAAACATTGAAACTAATTAGAATGACCAGTTGGATGACCCAAAACCAATTGAATTCCATTGATTACAATTGGTTCCAATTGAATATCCTAATTGGACTCAATGGTTATTTTTAACTGGGGGAATATGTAGCACTTATCAAGGACTTCACTCTTGAATCACTCATTTCAGAATTGGGAGCTGTTCAGAACTGTTAACTCCATTTTATACTTTCTAATTATCAGCATGCGACCAGTGTACTATCATCAATTGAAAGCAGCTTATGATAACAAACTCCTTCCAAACAAAGAGAAGTGTCTCACCTGTGCTTGTTTAAAAAAAAATGTATCTTTAGAATTCCTCTCTCAGGCAAAGATTATTACCTACCATACTCCCCAGTACCTGCTAGTGCCAATTGACCTCGACACAAAGTTGAGATAATATTTTTTTCCCCAACAGCCCTCTGAATTGGGATGATCTTCACACACATATCTAAAATTGTAAACCAGTTGAAATGCCATGATTAATTTTTATTGCTGTAATGACTAACGTTAATTGTTCTAGAGTTGTCTCACTGCTGTCAACCTCTTTCTTGCTATTTATTTTTGTATAACCCACTCCCCTCTGCAATGCCTCTAGCCATAAGGGATATAAAATAAATAGATTAGAAGTGTTTGTTTCCTTTCAGTAGTACCATTTTCAGTGACGTGAACTTTTGGGATGCTTCTACTAAGCAATACAGCTCTTAGCTCAGAATAAAGATATAACACAGTGTGTGTTGCATTGCAAACTACGAATAAATTAGTTTTAACCCAAATTTCGCAATGTCTGCTTGGGGTGAGTTTGCCGGGTGTAATTGGGTTCTACCCGAAGAAATCCAACCATAGATATCACCTTTGTAAGATGCATGTATATAATGTTGAAACTCTTACATCTCAAATGACGACCGTGTCAGTTCCTCCAAACTTCTCCTCCTTCGTGCAAGTCCATGAACTGCCGTGCCAAACCGCTTCAATGTGCTTGCAACTGAAAAGTGGAAATAAGCAATGTAAAAATGGTCGACCATCTACATAAAAACAGGTAGTACATGCACAAGTGAAGACATATGTCCATGGCCCTAAAGGCAGTTAGACAGAATGAAACAAGCTTCTATGGCACTGAACACTACCAAAGAAATCTGAAAGCATGTCTATAGACAGCTTCCCAGGCAAACAGATGTGTGAAAGCTCAAATGAAGCTAATGACGGTAATATAAACACACTAACTAGAAACCAAAGACTGTGTAACACTTGATGACAGGACTATTGAGCAGCACTACTGCAACACCCACTGAGACACCCAATAAGGCTGCATGGTCACCGGTGGTATGAGCTGGAATGCGCGAGCCACGGTGATAAAAGTACTTCAGAGCCCGTTTGCTCGAAGCGCTATCAATACCCGGCCGATTGAGTCAAGGCAACCCACTTTCCAAAGATGTTGCCATGCCGACAATTATCACATCCATTTAGGCTTAGGAATGGCCAGAAGCAAAAGACTATCTAAAAAATGTGGCGAAGTCATTGCTCATGTTTTGAGATTTAAGTGAGGTAAGGCAAAGCGAAAGCCTCCTGCACCGTTTGTTGCCGACTAACGTGCCCTATATTGCACCTACATCTACATATTAGTTCCAAAGCGAGCGACGCTCACTCACCAGGGCACCGCCACGTTTTCCTGCATCCCTACCGAGCCAGTCACGTGATTTCAAAATCCCTCTCTTAGGTACTGCGGCTATCCTTAGCCGCGGTTAGTGCTTCGAGCAAACGGGCCCAGGTGGCATAACACTGCGCTTCTGCCGAAAAGCTACAGTGTCTAAAATCGGCACACGATTCTCTCCCCTGTCGCCAGGGCGTGCCACCAACCCAGAGGCTGAGGAGCCTGTCCTTTCATGAGTGCTAATGTGCGCCGGCCTACAAAGCCGTATAGTTTTTACGCGGTTTTTGCGTGGTTCTTGTATTGTTTCTGGCCGGTTTCGGCTTCCAGAAGTTGCCGGCAATGGCGAAGAAGTGCTTCGTGCCACGGTGCAATTCAGGATAGGAGATGTGCACAGAGAATAGTAAGCTATCCTTTTTTGCTACTCAACAAGGAAGAAGACCGCCTGAAGGTTTGGCATCACACGATCCCGCGCAAAGACTGCCAGCTGCAGCTGACAGACTTCGTCTGCGAGAGACATTTCGAGACGAAGTTTGTGACCAAATCGTGAAAAGCTGTCTACAAGGGCCACATTCTCTTAAGTGTACTACGGAAAGCCGCTCTGGCGAAAGATGTGGTGCCAACGAAGTTCCCGGACTGCACCAGCTACCTAACAAAAAAACAAGAACAAAAAGAATTATCTGCATGTTTGGCTACTTTGCCAAACACAATTAAATGTGGTAGCTTTACAGGAACATCAATAGTGAAAACAATTAGGAAAAGAAATGGTATGGTGACGAAATGGTTGTAATACACCGTACACAGATCAAGGACGACGTCAATAATGACATCTAAGACGACGTCAAGGACGACGTAGAGGATGACATCAAGAATGACGTCTAGGACGACCTCTAGAACGGCATCCAGGATGATGTCGAGGACGACAACCTAGAGGACGACATCAAGAACAATGTCAAGGACAACCTCAAGGACGACATGCTAGAGGATGACATCAAGGACGATGTCTAAGAAAATGTCCTGGAGGACGACATCAAGGACAATGTCTAAGACGACCTGAAGGACGACGTCCTAAAGGACTACACTAAAGACGACATCTAAGATGACCTCTAGAACGATGTCAAGGACGTCAGGTCACGTCAGGTCACGTCACGTCAGCAACCGTCGTTTACGAGCTTACGCAATTGGAGTTTACGCTTCAGCCACGGGCGCTACGCGACCTTCGCTTAAAGAGGCCCTGCAAGGACTTTTTTACTGATTTTTAATTTGCACCGAACCTGAGCGCACTGAACGTAGTGTAACTTAATGAAGCTTTTCTTTTCTCGAATTTCTCTTTATTTTATAAGTTATAGGCAAATTAAAATGACAAAAACAAGCAAAAAATAACCTCCTTCATGACGTCGTTGGTGGTGGCTTGAGTGGCCGTGAACTAGAGGAGGGGTAAAGAGCTCAGCGAGCGCTCACGGCTGTTGCAGTCTGTGTCGACGGCTCGAGAGGTCGCCACTAAAGCACGTGTTGGATAGGCTGTATGAAGCGGGCAATCAGGGAGGCTTGCATTGCATTTGGTGCACGATTAAAGACTAATTTGGCATGACACTTCATTGGCCACAAACGACAGCAAACACGGGGTAAAGATCAGTTCAGAACGGGAGCCACTTCGCGCTGCCGTACCGCCAAACAGCCAAATCACAAGCCAAACCTGCGCCGAAGGCCTTCGGAACGCTCGGAACCGGTCGGATCCTCGAGTTGGTATACGACCGCAGCGACGCCGCATACATCCGGGAACTTTCTACGCTCGCCGCTTGTTGGTGCCTCATCCCACTACCCCTTTCTAGTATGCGCCACCTATTCCACCGCTTGGTGGCGAATATGTCGACGGGTCATTTCTTGTTTCCATACTTTATAAACTGCATTTGTTTCTTTTCTGACCTAAAATACTCAACAAAAACTACTTTCACAAATAATTGAAACAATTCACACCACTTATATTTTGTATTTCGACTAAACAAAAGCTTTTAGCGGCTCTGACCAGTAGTAAGGCCAGGACCAAAGACCTCACATATCATGCTTTTTCGGCACCGCGGGTTGCCCCCATAGGTGGAGGAGGTTTCCACGTCGTTCGGTTAAAATTGGACGCACTGATATTTAGTTACTCTCTCCATGCCCGCTGGCTTGCCCGAACCCCAAGAGACGTGGAAACCGCAAAAAAGTTAGACGCATAAATATGACGAGGGTAGAAAGTTGGGAAAGTTGGTGATTCATAATGATTAAATATGATTGCAGGGCCCCTTTAATGAAACTTTTCTTTTCTCAAATTTCACTTTATTTTAAAAGTTATAGGCAAATTAAAATGACAAAAGCAAGTAAAAAATAACCTCCTTCATGATGTCCTTGGTCGCTTGAGTGGCCGTCAACTAGAGGAAGGGTAGTGAGCTCAGCAAGCGCTCACGGCTGCCGCACTTCGTGTCGACGGCTCGAGAGGGCGTCACTAAAGCATGTTCTGGATAGGCTGTATGAAGCAGGCAGCCAGGGCGGCTCATATTGCATTTGCTGCCGGATTAAACACTAATTCGGCATGACACTTCATTGGCCACAAACGACAGCAAACACGGGGTAAAGATCAGTTCAGAACGGGAGCCACTTCGTGCTGCCATACCACCAAACGGCCAAACCGCAAGCCAAACCTTCTCGCCAAAGGCCTTCGGAACGCTTCGGAACGCTCGAAACCAATCGGATCCTCGAGATTGTAACGACCACAGCACCGCTGTGTACATCCGGGACCTTTCTATGCTTGCCGCTCGTCGGTGCCTGATCCCACTACACCTTTCTAGTATGCGCCGCCTTTTCCACCGCTTGGTGGCGGGTATGTCAACGGGTCATTTCTTGTTTCCATACTTTATAAACTGCATTTGTTTCTTTTCTGATCTGAAATATTGAACAAAAACTACTTTTATAAATAATAGACGGTTAATTCACACCACTTATATTTTGTATTTCGACTAAAAAGAAGCTTTTAGCGGCTCTGACCAGTAGTAATTGCCTAGGACCAAAGACTTCCCATTTTGCGTGCTTTTGGGCACCGCGGGTCGCCCCTGTAGGCGGAGGAGGTTTCCGTGTCGTCCGGTTAAAATGTGACGCACTGATATTTAGTTTCTCTCTCCGTGCCCGCTGGCTTGTCCGAACCCCAAGAGACGTGGAAACCGCAAAAAAGGTAGACGCTTAAATATGATTGCAGGGCCCCCTTAAGCCACCATCACTTCAGCCACAGGCGTTACTTGACCTTGATAACGCGACCTTGAGCATGGTTGGGCCTATAAAGCTAGCACTTTAAAAGGACCCGCTGGATTGTCGGTGCCCTCCATCCAGCAAACAGCACTGTGTTATGGCAATGGCAACTGTATCGAAGATGTTCAAGTGTTTATTTCTGCGAAACTTTGACCCCGATTCACAAAATATTTCTGAAAACCACACTTCGCTGGATTTGCAAAATATTGAGCCTGCAAAAATAAAGTAGTTTACAGTATGTGCAAGTGTGTTCCATGAACATATACTAGGTATATATTTTAAAAAGTAGGCCAATAACATGACTTTTTAATTTTAACAGCCGATAGTGCACTTGAATCTGGGGGCCTGCTCTGTATACACTCCAATGTTTACCATTCCACAACCCAGCATGTATGTGTTACTTGTTTCAGAAAGAAAGAAAGCATGTGCCTACACATACGAATGCTAAGAATGACACCAGCGAAAAACCTGTTATTTATTTATTTGAACAGTTAAGAGCCCTATGTAATGCCAGGAATATTCCTTACCGCTTCAAAGTGCCATATTAAACTGTCACGTTCAGTTCAGCAAGTGCAAAGCTTCGCTGCAGTTGCTAAGCGTTTCACTCCGTGCGTAGCAGACGGATGTCGTCAGCTTCGACGACCATAATGCCATCTGGTGGTGCGCATAAAAAATGAGAACGAAAGTTTGACACTTCTGGAGACTGCAATAGACCACCTCAGTCTTCCTACACCGTGGTGCGGGCGGTGACTAGGCAGTACAGACAAAACAGTATAGTGGTCAGTACCAGTGTTCGAATTGGTAGATGCACGTCCCCCTAATATGATGCCTGATAGTGAGCACACACCTGAAGCATGCACCTGACTCGCACACTACCATGTGTGCGAGGAAGAGGGTGAAGAAATTTTGCACGGGGATGCATTCACAAATTTTATCACCGCTGCTGCTGCTGGCGCTTTGCTCGCCCTCCGCTAGTTTGCATTGTCTGTTCTGCCTGGTCATCACTCGTGCATTCCAGCTCATATTGCCGGTGACTGTACATTGCACACAGTATATTAAAAATGAATAGCCTATTCACAAAACGTTGACCATCTTGTCAGCAAAGGCAATGGTGAAGTCACAGTTGACCCGAAACAACCGAGATGCTGAGGCAGGAGGTAGGATCATTAACCTAAAATAGATTGCCTTCCATGTTCCAGATGCTCTCTAATGATTATCAGTGTATAAGTACTGAATTCAAAGTATGCATCTCAGGAGATGGAAATGAAAATAGTTGGGACAGTTGCATCCACAAATAGTAGCTTGAACAAGACACTGCAAAAGAAGAATATGAATCCCTGGACTTTGAAAAAAACAAACTTATTATATTATGTCTTTCTCTAACAGAAGAGATAACACAATAATCGAATCACCAAAATTGTGCCCAATTCTCTTCTTTAGCATGACATAATAGAACACTGATGGCATTAACCCTTCAGAAAAATACAGCAAAGTGGCGCTGTACATACTTTCTTGTCCAATGACTCCAGCTCCCAATATGCCCACAGTCAGGTCGGACAGTGTCCGGAATTGCAATGATGCCTGATCAAGCCTGAAAAGAAAGAAGTATTTCCATAATCAACAAAATGTTTCATTCTAGCACCAGTGAAAAGACCCTTTTTTTTCCAATTTTGTATCTGAAGAGCACCAAACTATGCCACACTCCATTCTCATAGACTCCAAAGACTGGGCTGGTTGAGGCCATGCATTTGCATGGCATTCGTATAGAACTTCGTACAAGTGCACGGTTGCGACATGGTTGCGAGTTCACTACAATATCAGAAACGGCTGGGCATTTGCATCTGCATGCAATTTGGCTATTGGTAATTTGGGCTCACACTCTTTGCATCGCCTACTACTCGGTAAACAAGGCAAATGTGATGTCAAGTTTTGGAATCTTGCAATTTCTGTAGGTACAACCTTGTCTCTCTTACGAGTAAATCAAATAATTTCAAAGAAACTTACACAGAGGTGGATTTGGCACTTAGCTGCCATAGGCACTTTTGTAAGTGGCAAAGCCTGCCCGCCTGGCTGCCTGCGTGCCTCCCTCCCTCCCTTAACCCCCGTCAGAGAATGTTCAAAACAAAATTTTAGTTAGTATATATGCCATAGACTGCAACCGGTGTGCAAAACAAGTGAAGTTGCCCATGTGTGTTTCAGAAGTGCATGTGTTGCGTTCCTATTAAACTCGCGTGCGCGACGGGTAATAACCTAGACAAGCCGGAACGTTACTAAATCATTTACTTAAAACCAAACCATTCTAACTGAACAAAGAATGTGGACGTCTGTCGGTCGGCAGGGATCGAAGGTGATGTCTCGCGCCTGTCTGTCTGTTCCTTCGATCCTCGCGCATCCACCGAGCTCGGGTCCCTCCTTTTCCTTCTCTTCAACTTGTCGATCCCCGAGGCCTGCAGGAGCTTCGGCGAATGTTGTTTTGGCAAAAGGCACGTGCCGCCACAGACTCCCCCTCCAGTGAGAAGCCGAACGTTTAACGTCATTAAGTGATTTGCTGATGGAATCTTGTGGGGGATGAACAGCGACGGTTAACCGCCTGTGTTTTAACATCCGCGATGCCTAGACGCGCTGGGAAATACACATGTCGTCCAGAACGTGTTTGTGTATGCGATTGTTTTGCATTCGAGGAGTCGTGGTGCAATCGGTCGGGAGGAGATGGAAGGTGTAGTTGGTCTGGTGGGATTGGAATTGTTGCTGACGGTGTTTCTGGTTGGGGTGTGACCGTTGGAAGTGTAGTTGGTGAATCACTGTCCATATGAGCTGGTTTCACACGATCCAAAGTAACAACCTCCTGCCGTCCTCGGATGTCCAATGTCATTGATTTTGACCCTCGCCGCAGCACCTTGTACGGGCCGTCGTAGGGTGGTTGGAGAGGTTTTCGTACGGCGTCATGCCGCAAGAAAACATGGGTTGCAGTCTCCAATTCGTCGCTGATGAAAGTGGACTGGCCACGGCTTAAGCGAGGAGCGGTGACGCGGAGCTGCTTCATGGCTTCTCGGAGTTTAGTGGCGAAGCTTGCGGGATCTTGACAGGTGTCGGATGGAGTTGGCGCAAAGAATTCACCTGGGAGCCGAAGGGTGGTCCCGTATACCAACTCAGCCACGCTGCAGCCAATGTCACTCTTGATTGACGTGCGGATGCCGAGGAGCACGAGAGGCAGCACGTCCACCCAGTCATGTCGTTGGTGAGCCTTGAGAGCAGCCTTCAACTGACGGGGAAAATGCTCCACCATACCGTTGCTCGCGGGGTGGTATGCTGCCGTTCGAATCCTTCTTGACCCAAGCAGCTCCATGAGGCAGGAAAAAAGGTTGGATTCAAACTGCCGGCCTCGGTCCGTGGTGATTGTGGACGGCGAACCAAACCTTGAAATCCATTGCGCTACGAGCACACGCGCCACGGTCTCCGCGGTGATGTCGGGCAGCGGAATCGCTTCAGGCCAGCGTGTAAAACGGTCGACACACGTCAACAGGTAGGCTTGCCCCTGTGATGGTGGCAGCGGTCCGACAATATCTATGTGGACATTGTCAAACCGCGCGTCTGGGTGGGCGAAGGTTCCCAATGGTGTTACCGTGTGACGGTGGATCTTTGCGCGCTGGCATTGTAAGCAGGTGCGGGCCCAGTGACGCACATCTTTGTTGATACTGGGCCAGATGTACCGGGATGTTATAAGGTGTTGTGTGGCTTTTATGCCAGGATGAGATAGCCCATGGAAGGCGTCGAAAATCTGCCGACGAAATGGTTCCGGAACGTACGGGCGCGGCGATCTCGTCGAACACAAGCCGGCCGGGAGATGTGCGGAGCTCTCGAAGTTCTGCGTCCTCGCGCTGTGCTGCAGTCAGCTGGGCGAAGTCGATGGTGGCTGAATGTTCAACCGTGCAGGAACCTATTCGTGAAAGGGCATCTGCCACCACGTTCTCAGCACCATGGATGTGCCGGATGTCATTTGTAAGCTCGGAAACGCTGGACATCTGTCGGAGTTCTCTCTGAGAATGACTTCCTCCGTCTGGTCTCAAAGACTGGAACGCGTGAACGAGAGGCTTGTGGTCAGTCAATATAAAAAATTGCCGACCTTCCACCATGTGTTGGAAGTGCCGTAGTGCCAAATATACCCCAACAAGCTCTCGACCGAACGTACTATACCGCTGTTCTGTGGGTGTCAGCTTCCGAGAGAAGAAGGAAAGCGGCTGCCAGTGTCCGTTCACGTTCTGCTGAAGCACCGCACCAACAGCGATATCTGAAGCGTCGGTGACAACTGAGAGTGGGGCTCCTTCCTTTGGGTGAGAAAGCATGTTGTTGGTTGCAAGGAGCTGTCGGACTTGATCAAATGCCGATGTGGTGCAGGCATCCCATGCAAGTTCGGTTGCTGAGCTAGTCTTGCCCGAAAGCATGCTGTGTAGAGGTGCAAGCTTGGTGGCGCAGCCCAGGAGAAAACGGCAATAAAAGTTTACCAACCCCAGAAACTCCCGGAGTTGCTTCTTGGTGGACGGCCTCGGGAACTCCTGGATGGCCTGCACCTTGATGGAAAGTGGGCGGATTCCCGAAGAGTTGATCGTATGTCCCAAGAAATCAAGCTCCAGCTTCCCTAAAGCACACTTGCTCACATTGACGACGAGTCCATACTCGACAAGGCGTGCGAACAGCAGTCTTAGGTGTGCGACGTGTTCCTCGGCAGATGTGCTTGCCACGAGTATGTCGTCGATGTAAACGTAGCAGAACGGCAGCCCACGCACCACCTGGTCCATGAAACGCTGGAACGTTTGTGCTGCATTCTTCAACCCAAAGGGCATCCGGAGAAACTCGAACAACCCAAAGGGCGTGGTAACTGCTGTCTTGGGGATGTCCGAGGGCTCAACGGGAATCTGATGGTAGGCGCGTACTAAGTCAACCTTCGAAAAGATGGTAGCGCCATCCAGCGATGCTGTAAAGTCGTGGATGTGGGGTATCGGGTACCGGTCTACGGTTGTGATCCGGTTGAGGGCTCTGAAGTCTCCACATGGGCGCCAGTCCCCTGGTGTGGACTTCGGAACCATGTGAAGGGGCGAGGACCAAGAGCTCTCTGACTGGCGGACAATGCCCAGCTCGAGCATATGCTCGAACTCTTGTCGGGCGATTCGTAGCTTGTCTGGTGGCAGTCGGCGTGGACGCGCATGGACCGGAGCACCCGCCGTCTCGTTGTGGTGCGTCACGGTATGCTTGATGGGACGCTCATCGGGTCCAACACTGCGTCAGCTCCGAGAACTCTGCGAGTAGCCTGGTGTACGGCGTCTCATCCGTTGGAACTGCGAACGTGGGACTGATGGAAGCAAGAGACGAGGCAATTCCTTTTACCGTCAGACGAGTTGTTTCGTCGCAGAGGCGTCGGCCTTTGACGTCCACAAGCAGTCCAAGGTGCGTCAGAAAATCAGCCCCGATGATGGAGTGGGGAAGATCCGCGCAGACAAAAACCCAACGAAAGGTAAGCCGCAGTCCAAAGTCAAGTGTCAAGGAGCGCTCACCATACGCTGCAATGGCCGTGTTGCTGACGGCGCAGAGCTGTGACGTGCTGGGGCGCCGGCGCTCTTCCGCGGTTGCTAGGATGACGCTGACTTATGCTCCCGTGTCTACCAAGAACCGAACACCAGTGCTGCGGTCCGACACGAAGAACAAAGTTCGGCGGCTGTCTGCGTTGGCGGGAGCACTTGCCACCGTTGATGCTCTGCCTTGGCGTTTTCCGCTTGGGAGCATGGTGACTCACACTTGCGAGCAGCAGGCCCGAACCGCTGGTGATACCAACATTCACCTGAGTCCGTCCGGGACGATGAACGAGGCTTGCGTCGTGGGCGTCCGCGTGACGTGCTGCGGCCACGTGGAGCTTGCAGCTTCGCCATCATGGCGGCGAGACGGCGGACCTCTGTTCGCAGCTTGCTCATCTCATCCGGAATGCTACTACTTTGGATTGCTGACATGCTGGTTGACGGTGCCGAGACCTCTATGATTTTATCTGCAAGCTCAGCTGTCTAAGCCAGACCATTGTCTCCTGCGGACGTGAGGACCATCCTCACATTGCAAGGCATCTGCTGCAGAAACAACTCACGAAGTAGGGACTGGTCAATGGTGGTCACCTGTTCTCCGAGGAGCTGCTCCAGTCGGCGCAGCAGCTGTGTGGGGGTCCGGTCGCCCAGTTCTTCGGATGTCAAGAGCTGTTGAAGACGCTTTTGCTCCTAGGCACTTGTCCGTCGGATAAGCTGGGCCTTGAGGGTGTTGTAAGCATCCTCTTCTGGCGGTGAAATAAGCAAGTCCCGCACCTCTGTGGCAATGGCAGGTGGCAGGCTTGACACGATGTGGTGGTACTTTGTCATGTCTGCTGTGATGCGCCCAGTCACAAACTGCGACTCAACCTGCACAAACCAGAGCTACGGATCAGCTGGCCAGAAGGGAGGCAGCTTCAACGTGACCGTCGAAACGCTCCCAGTGGAGCTCGTCGTATCGTTGTCCGTCATGATGGCTGGTTCGGTTGGTTGCGTGGAAGTTCTTTACCGGGTCACCACTGTTGCGTTCCTATTGGACTCGCTTGCGCGACGGGTAATAACCTAGACAAGCCGGAACGTTACTAAATCATTTACTTAAAACCAAACCATTCTAACTGAACAAAGAATGTGGACGTCCGTCGGTCGGCAGGGATCGAAGGTGATGTCTCGCGCCTGTCTGTCTGTTTCTTCGATCCTCGCGCATCCACCGAGCTCGGGTCCCTCCTTTTACTCCTCTTCAACTTGTCGACCCCCAGGCCTGCAGGAGCTTCGGCGAATGTTGTTTTGGCAAAAGGCACGTGCCGCCACACATGCATCAAAATTTTGACACACTGGAAGTATGGTTTCCAGTTTGTCGAAACCTGTCTTCCAAAGGCAAACGGTTCTTTGAAGCTGACAGCAAGATGACTTTGAAGCTCACTCAAACAGTAAATGCCATAAACCGATGTTATACATGACAGGTATCTGTGCTGCAATCCATTTTCTACGGCAATTTTAAAATGGATCGCGGCTCCCACGTGCTGTGTGCATAGAGTTAGCTGGAACAGGGTCAGCACAATTCTAGCCATCTTTCAAAATTTGCCACACCCCGAAATTTGCTGTCCCACAAATTTTGTTGCTCTAGGCAGCTGTCTACCATGCCTATTGGTAAGTCTGTCCCTGAGCCTAGCTAATATTCTCCCAGCTAATTTTTACATACTAGTAGTAATGAAAGTAAAAGTACAAATCGCTCTATGATAGACCGAGCAAACGCTTCGAGTTATCCGAACCAATCCAGTGCGGGGAATGTATCATACGATTACGTGCCCCCCCACACAGCTATGCCTCTTTTGAAGATTACTTGACACTCACACGCCATTGGAATGGCTGGGATCGATTGCAGCGCCCTATGTGGTTCATTGCAAGATGAAACGGAATATAGTCGTAGTTTCCTGTGGCACAGTACTGTTGAGAACACTAACAAAATAGTCATGCAAGACACCTTAAATACCCTACCACTTTTTCTTTTTCTGAAGATCGTAGTAGCTGTAAAGGCCCCTCTCGATGTTGATGATTCCAGCAACAACATATTCCGCCATGAGTATTCCAAAGCAGGAGGCACGGGCTATGGTATATGTGGGTGGTGGCTACAGTGGTATCAGACAAAAAGCATGTTAGTCTGCCGAATGACAATGCATTGCAGTAACCAATAAAAAGACGAGTCATAATTACATCACCATACCTTACAGCGATCCAAATGAGGAAGGAGGTTGTCCACACCTGGAATAGAAAGATAGCAGAGCTACTTTAAGATTTCAACTTGCAGAGATTGATGCTCACATCCTGTAGCAGGGTGCGTACAGGTTTTCAAGAAAAAAATTCAAGGACTTTTCAAGGACCTTTCAAAAAATAAAGAACACTACAGTAGATCACACACATTATTTTTATTGCACAGAACAAAGAAAACTGACTTCACTTGAAGTTATTGCGCGTACAGTTTCATTCGACTAGGTGAAGTTAGTTCTGGAGATTGTACATAGTCTCATTCGACTACATGAAGGGCGAAAGCTCACGTCAGGTCTTTTAGTTTATTAGCTAGTTGAGTCTTAACGCTGCTGAGTTCCTCAGCCTTGACTCTTGCGGTCTTTCTTAGGCTGTTCGATTTTACCACCTTCTTGATGTCAGCAGTTGCTTCAGCCTTTTCTGCATATTCATCTGCGGAGGCCGTTAAATCGGCAACAACTGCCTCAAGCTTCTTTTTCTTCATCTGCAGGCCTTCAACCTCTTCCATGATTTTTTGCCTTTTTGTTTGCTGCGAGTTTTCCTGGCACTGTTTCTTTTGCGATTCCAGGTGTGCACTGTAATGCTGCCTCGCTGCGGACACAGCTAATCTGAGCTCTTTTGATATAGGAACGTTCAAAATCCCACCTGCCCTCTCCACTGCTTCACATTTGATACGCTGTGAAATGTATGACAAACCTTTGCCAATAAATCCAGCTAAAGACGAAGGCAAAAGAAAGAATTAAATACTACTAAATTTAACTCTTGATTCATATAACTGCATTTCCGTTGCAAATAAGCACGCTGGTGCAACATGCCTTTTTTACGAAGAGGTCGAGACTCTCCAGGCTCTCTAGCCTCATTGTGGCCACTTATGGCTTTTGGCCAACCCTGAAGTCGAAGCAAGCCAGATGAAAGAAAAGAAAATAAAAAAGCGCGGCGGCTGCGCATTTTTTTTTTTTTTTTTTCTTGCGCAGGAAGTCTGATTGGTTTGACTTCGCGATCCCGGTGTCGCGGAAAGCAAGCAACGAATTTTCCCGGGACCACGCTCAACCGCTATAAAACGCGGGTCGCGCAACCGAGCCCCGCGAAACGCTAAGAATTCAAGGGTTTTCAAGGACGGCAAAGATATTCCAGCACTTTCAAGGCCTTGAAAAAGCAACTTTCAAATTCAAGGGTTTTCAAGGATTTCAAGGACCTGTGCGCACCCTGTGTAGAGACATTGCTCAGTACACCAAAGTGGCTTTTTTTTTTTATTCATATAATGACATTCTTTATACTGTGCTAAGCTTATGTAAGGAAAGCCCATGTTTCTATGCACTACCGTAGAATACCGCGCATCTGCCCATTATACACTAAGTGCCCATTCCCAAATTTGTGAGATCTGAGAAAATATGCACAGTACATTGATATGCAAAATTGATGACCGGACAAGTGCCCATCCCCCATTTTGTTGCGATTATCTCTAAATTTTGATAGGGCGCTTGCCAGGTATTTTACGGTAAGACAGAACATGCCTCAGCATGAAACAACAAAGGTATTACTAAGATTAGCCTGCAGAAATAAATATTGAAAACCAAACTGCCAAGCAAATTTATTCATTTATGTGTTTACAAAGGTCTTTAGGCTTCACAAAAAAGCAGGAATGAATTTAATACAAAACAGTTAAACAAGAAAATCAAATGGTAAAAAAAATAGATGTACAGCATGCACACAGAAGAAATACAAGATATTCATGCATGACAGGTATATCTGTGAATAAGGAAATGCAAGAAAGAAGAAAAGAAAATGCATTTGAGGGGCGTAGCATGTTGATTATAGATTCACGAGTTTACTGCGGATTCCGACCACTCAGAGCTTGGTCGATATGTTCACCTTCTCAACAGGCTCCACTGGAGTTGAATGCACTTTCACCATCTGCGTGGCAGCCTTTCAGTGCCCTGCCGGAACAACTCTTGGAAATGCATCGCACCTGCACCTGGACAGCTGCTTCCAGCTTGTCAATGACTGTGAAAGGCATCCTCACAGGGGTTTTTACAGGTCCTAAGACAGGTGGTAATCGCTGGGGGTCCGGTTGGGCCAAACACATGCCCGACTAAACGTACGACAGGTCGTTTGACGCATCAGAAAGATAGCCAAACCCGACTAGGTGCCAATCAATCACGGCCTCACGTGAATGCACACAATGCCGTGATCGGCCGGCACCTGATGAGGTTCGGCCATCTTTCCGACGTGTCATACGACCTGTCAGGATCTTGATTGTCCATGTGTTTGGTCTGACCTGGCCCCAGTGGTTATCACCAGTCTATAAAAAAAGAACCCTATGAGGATGCCATTTTGCAGTCACTGAAAAGCTGGAAGCAGCAGTACAGCTGTAGGTGCGATGCACTTCCAAAAAGTGGTTCCAGCAGGGCATGAAAAAGCTGCCACACCGGTGGTGCGAGTGCTTTAGGCTCTAGGAAGAGTGTGTTGAGAAGGTGGACATATCTGCTGACCTCCAAGTGGCCAGTATCCGGAGGGCAAAAACAGTAAATTGTAAATGAATATGGTCTGTCCCTCGCATAAAAGGAACTAATAAACATCTCATGTAAAGTAAATACAATGAATTCTGAGCAGGCTATTCCATTTGGAGCTGGTGCAAATTAGAAAGAGCTCTTTTTTTATATACTGTAAACGACTTAATTTACGCGGGCTCAAATTTTCGCGAATCGGGCCAAAGCTGAAACTTTGAAATTATTCGCGGGTTCTAATTTTCGCGAATCGAGTGTAGCTTCCGCAGCGTTCACATATTGCCTGAATTGTTCACGGGACGTATTTTTCGCGAATTGTAGGCATTTCGCAAAATTCACAAAAATTAGGTCCTCGCGAAAATTTAGTCGTTTACAGTATATAATGTAAACGACCTAATTTTCGCGAGGACCTAATTTTCGAAATTTCGCAATCGCCTACAATTCTCGAAAAATAGGTCCCGCAAAAAATTTAAATAAAATATAAACACATTGGAATCTATATTGAAATCTCACTGCGTCGCGAAAATTAGAACCCGTGAATTATTCTAAACTTCAGCTTTGACCTAAAGCGCGAGATATTAAGCCCACGAAAAATAAGTCATCCACAGTAAATTAGTACATGCAAATATGAGAAAAACTTTGGAACCCTTTTCAGCAAATGCGTAAAGTACCAAAGTGAAGCTTTAGCAGGGAGCAACTTGGCCCAACAAGTGACTCTCGAACTTGTACAGAACTATAGCAGTACCGTGTGGAGATCCTTTGGCTTTGTCGCCCCGTCCCATATTCCCCGCCGGTATGAACCCGTGTTGACTCCTCCAACGTCTCCAGTGCCAAAGCCGACATTCCCCGCCAGTCTGGGCCCCTTTGAATCCCGTCATGTAAACAGCGCTGAGGATGGCATGCCCCGCCTGCTAACCGGCGAACGCCAGACGGGCACCGTGGCGCTCGCCTGTGGCCTTTTATGGGCACGATATTCTCGGTGGTAGCGGGAGGGGCGGGAGACAAAGGGTCGGGCAGGCTATATAAGGAGATGACGGGCAACAGTCTAGAGAGACTTGATTTGACGATCTTCAGTTAGGGTCTGAAGTAAGGAGTCTTTGAGGGGCAGTCTCCACCGGGTCTTTATCGGGAGGCTTCATAGGAGGTCTTGAGTAAAGGAAGTCTCGACTCATAGGCTAGTCTTTAGTAGAGGGCCTTGATGGAAGTCCTCATGGAGGGAGCTGTTCAGCTGCAGCCGCCACCGGAGGCGAACGAGACTTGGAGCGACGGAATGCGAGTTAAGTAAACTGTTTGATTGCACTTGCTGTGTTGTGCGACTTCCTTGAGAACGACTGGAGTGTGGCTTGATCGAATCGGGCATAGCATAAGGTCTTACGGTCCCAAAACCGTCATATCTCGATATAGCCCACCTAAAACCGAAAGCAAATTGGTGAAAAAGGAGGAAGCTTACTTTCGGTGTGCAATAAAAAAAAAGTTGAAGAAATGCTAGTTTTAGATACTGTGACCTGCAAAACTTGCGAATGCAGGGAAAGGCGATGAATCAAAGATGACTGTCCTTTCCAGCCAGCAATGTTCGCTTACTCCTGCCGTGGGCAACACCATGTCTGCCGAGGTCACCATAGGCCAGGGCCCTGCAATTCCCAGAACTGGGCGCATTTTTGAAAAAATTGCAAATCATGCCAAAATTAGGGGTGGGTCATCTTTCGGGGGGTGGGAAATCCCTCGGAATATTATGCTACATATGAATGCACTTGGTGCCATTGCACCATGGTGGTCATAACTCCTTTCTGTTGGTCTGGAACACCTCTTGCTGCTTGCCCACAGCTCTCTGGGCCACAGAAGAACCTTATGAGCACGTATGGTCTTCTCTATAGAGAAGTGCTATGTACCGAGGGAGACGAACACATAGTAGGCTTAAGTGCTGTTGCGCCATAGGATTATAAAAGATACCATATTTCCCGGTGTATGTCTTTTTTTTTTTGATGTGTCTTATACAACAATGCGACTTATATGGTTTCTTTTTTTTTTTTTAATTCACGGTGCGACGTTTTTTATTTTATACGCCGCGCACCACTTGTCGTAGAGCACCGTAACTATGTAGCCATAGGTGGTGTTTCCCCCTCCGGGGGGCACTGCTGTCACCACACTCTTCTACACTATTCATAACTGACTCGGAAAGCGAGAAAGTTCATGGTTTCCCCGAATCAGCTCAATGTGGATAGGCAAGATAGTGAGAATAAAGCTTTTACAGCATGTTATCGACAATGCCTAATTCAGCCATGGTTCCGTATTCTTTTATTTCAGTCCAGTAACACTGAAAGATTAGTGGGCTGGTATACACGCCTGGCAGAATATCTTCTCACGTCTTTCTTAGTTTTTCTGCCATGCTCCAACCGTCTTGCTACATTTAAAAAGAAGGATTGTGCGCCTAGCCGATCTTTTAGAAGTACCGAAAAAAAGTATGGCAACGTTTATCTTTCTGCCTGCGCATCGATGCTTGCATCATCTCCGGGACTTGTGCTCCAAAGCTTGGTTTACGAGTGTTCAGGGAGGCACTCACTTGATTGAATGACGTTTTAGCGAACGCCGAGCTCGTTAAACTTTCGTTCGCTCGAATAAGGCCGAATACCATCTCATTTTGCGTGTTAACGTCTTTTTGCTGTAAAACACTCGATTGACCCCCCCCCCCCCCCTACCACTACCACCACCACCCCCAGACAGCGCCATGCTATGGGCATTTGTCGCGAGTTGAAACTCAAAGTTCCACGCCAAACGGTACATGCAATCAAATCTATTATGCGAAACTCCAATTTCAGGAATAGCGATGCGCTTAAACTAAAAGAAACTCAGCGCGTGAAAGGTGTAGAAAGGTGCGACTTATATACCAACTTTTCCACAAAAACGGCTCAATATACGAATTTGCGACTTATACAGGGGTGCGACTTATAGTCCGGAAAATATGGCGAAGAGGACACGGTCTGGACGAATTTTTCATCCCTCAAGCTGCGTGGCAACGAAGCGCCAAGAACATCAGCATCAACTGAGCTTCAACCTACAAAAGAGGCGACACCGCTCCACTGGGCTTGTGGGCACGGCTGCAATGCCACGATGAGGTCATCTAACCTGCCGCTCCACTTTGTTATACAGGTTGGTGCGGTTGAATGTTACTCTGTAAAAAACTATGATTTGTCTTTGGTAGTGCTGCCGTGCCTGAAAGCAGCTTTGAAGCGTTTTCTAGACCTGTTAATGCTTTGCGGTGATATTGAAGAAAACCCCGGCCCAACTAATGCGGAATTGAATGTGTTAGTAACCACCCTTCAAACTACTGTTCCCAGTTTGAGACAAGGTATGACGCACTGAGACAGAAAGTGAGCAAACTTTCCGAGGAGCGTACAAATGCCAAAAAAGAATTATCAGAATTGAATGAACGTGTGTGCACGCTAGAAAAAGAACTTGCGGTCTCTAGGGCTGATCCGCTGGTGACGCAAAACAACGATTCTAAGTTAGAAGCTGCACACGCCGAGCTCTCTGTTCTAAAAACGTGCTGTAATGATGTAGAAAGCCGCTCACGCAGAACACACCTCGTATTCTTCGGACTGAAAGTTAGAGGCAAAGATGGCGGTTGTACCATGTCGGTCCGTCCTCGTCTACGGTTTTTCTATCATTTTTCGTTGTTGCTGCTACCTTTTCATCGTGCTTCGTCGAGTACCGCACCGTGGAACAGCGTGGGTCTTCGTGGCTACGCAGCTTATGTCGCCGGTCCCGACTCTGGCCTCCCGCACAACCTCTCGACGCGTCGCACGGACGTGGCCGCTAGGCCTAACGGCCTTGTGTTCCCTGGTTGGAAGCACCCCGTTGTTGGACTGTTGGTTTGCGTGAGCGCCGAGTGGTTCGTCGAATCTACAGTACTGCTCTCCGGAGACATCGCTCTGAATCCGGGACCGTCTTCCTGCATCTGCACCCGTTGCTCAAAAAATGTGAGGGACAGCCAGGCTGCCTTGTGTTGTGATACGTGCGACCGCTGGTTTCACCGTGCGTGTGTTTACGTCTCCCTTGCTCAATACCGGAGACTGGGTACGTGCAGTGACAATTGGCTTTGTTTTAGCTGTTCACTCCCAGGCTTCTCGGATGACCTTTTTGATACTTCTGTCCTGGACGTTTCCCCAACATCACCAGAGCTTCAACGACACGGGGATGGCAGCTCCACCGCAAGCCTCGTTTCGGGCGTCCCACGGGGGCTCAACAAGACGCTGTCGCTGTGGTATGCTAATTGTCGGAGTGTGAAGAATAAGCTCGTCGATCTCCGGTCTACAGTGGCAATGCTCTCTGCCAACACAGTCGTCCTTCTCACCGAGACGTGGCTTGACCCAGGTGTGCATGACGGCGAACTGATGGATCTGTCATCCCACAACGTATTCCGCAAAGATCGTTGCGGCCGTGGAGGAGGTGTTCTTGTCGCCACTCCTGCGAGCTTCTTTGCCCACCGCAGGCACGATCTCGAACAAAAGGATTTGGAGGCAATCTTCCTGGAGCTGATGCTTCCCAGAGGGACTATACTCCTTGGTTGTGTCTACTGTCCCCCCAAGTCTCGCGAGGGTGCCTACAAGCTGCTTGACGCGGCGCTTTCAGAGGCAACTGTGAAGCCATACATTGATGTTGTGCTTGTTGGGGACTTTAATTCCCACATAGATTGGTGGAATTTTGATGAGCCTACGCCCAGTGATGCCTGTGACGACGTGCTCTTAGATGCGGTAACCTCTGCTGACTTGCACCAGGTCTGCCAGCAGCCATCTTATACACCACAGGACCGCACGTTTGGTTTCCTTGATCTTGTGTTTGTTCGCGACATCAGCAGGGTATTATCCTGTGAAGTGCTCCCTGGTCTCTCTGGCAGTGACCATTCGGCCATTGGGACTTCTTATGCGACGACCCTGCCACGCAAAGGCCACTTTGCACGGATGCTCTGGAAGTTCGGCAAGACTGACCAGGCCCACATGGCACGCCTGGCCCACCTTGCTCCTTGGTGCCTGACATCTGGGAACGACTGCTCGGAGAACTTTGACCTTTGGTGTGATTTTGTCCATGCCATTCAAAAAGACTGCGTGCCTTGCTCAACGAACTCGACACGCCGGCGAAGACCGCCCTGGATTTCTCCAGATATTATCAAGATGGCAAACCGCAAGCGAGCTTTGTTTAAGCGAGCTGCGCAACTCAAGTGTGCAGCTGGTCTCAGCGAGGCTAAGCAGCTTCAACGCTCCATGAAGAAGGCAATCCAAGTGGCACACAACGAATATGAGCAAAAGATTGCACTCAAGGCCAAGGAAGATCCAAAACTCTTCTGGGCCTATGTTAATCGGCAGCAATCCACCTCCCGTAAACCTTGCTTTGTAGACAAGACTGTTCCTGTCACTCAGCCCGCAGCCATAGCCGAGCTATTCGCCTCCCAGTTTTCCTCGGCATACAGCTGTACCAGCTCTTCTGATCCTGACCGTCTTGCACAGGAATTGGAGGCCGAAACTGAGGCTCCTGCTGCCTCTATCAGCACTCTCACCTTGTTGCCTGAACATCTGCAAGAAGCTATGCATCTCATCAAGTCATCTCAGAGCCCTGGTCCCGACCACATGGCTCCAGCTTTCCTCAAATTGCTGTACCCACATGTTTCGCACTCCCTGCTTTTGATGTTTCAGTCATTTCTGGACCATGCCTTCGTTCCTGACTCATGGAAGCAAGCCAACGTCACTCCCGTACACAAGGGAAAGGGGAAGGCCACCAGTGACACCTCAAGTTACCGCCCGGTCTCTATCACTTCTATTCTCTGTCGGACATTTGAACGTCTCCTCAACCGCGCTGTCCTGACTTTCCTGGAGGAGAACAGTGTGCTTCTGCCATCCCAGCATGGATTTCGGCCAAATCGCAGCTGCGAGACTGCTCTCACCACGATTACGAATTACATCAGTCACAGTATAGACAGTCGCACCCCTGTGGACTTGATCCAACTGGATCTCAGTAATGCGTTTGACACGCTCAATCACAACCTCCTGATCAGAAAGGCAGCGCTGGTCGGTCTCCGAGGCTCTCTGCTTCTTTGGTTGGCACGTTTTGTGACGGGTCGTACCCAGCGCGTGCTCTACGGCGGATCAAGGTCTCGGAGCTACCCAGCACTTTCCGGCGTTCCGCAAGGGTCTGTCCTGGGTCCAACATTGTTCTCTATCTATGTCAACGACATGCCGCAATCTAGTGACACTCTACTGGTGCAGTATGCAGATGATACATCCATTGTTGCCCGTATCTCCTCCCCTGACTGTTCTGCCCGTCTGCAAGACTACCTGACTCGTGTTTCTGATTGGGCGCATGTCAATTACTTGTCTGTGAGCGAGTCTAAGAGCATTGTGATGCGTTTTCACACCACCAAGTGTGCCAGCTTGCCCCTGTACACCCTGGCAGGTTCCGTATTGCACAATGTTCAGTCAGCATCAATTCTTGGTGTTACATTTACGCCCGCATTAGACTTCACACTCCACATCTCTGGAGCAGTAGCAAAAGCTCGGCGCACGCTTGGTTTCGTTACGCGCATATCGAGGTCCCTTGGTGCAGCCGCCTTCCGAGCGCTGTACACTGCTCTTGTGCTCCCAAAGTTAGAATATTGTTCTTCTGTGTGGCATCCCTACCAAGCTCAGCTAACAAGTAAGCTGGAAGGGGTGCAACACCGTGCTACTCGGACACTCTTTAGTCGCCTTGGTCACAACCGGAACGCTCTTCCACCGTATGAGACGCGGCTCCAGTGTCTCAAGTGGCAGACCCTTGAGCACCGCCGCACTGTGGCTCGTGTCGGCCTCCTCTGCCGCATATTGGATGGATCCTTGGGAGACGCCAACATTTGTACAGCGGTCCGGCTTAGTAAGCGAACTGGACAGCCTGAGCCGTTATATGCAAGAACCGTCCGCCATCAGCATTCTGTGGTACCAGCTGCTGTTCGAGATTTTCTCTCGGTCCCACTTAAGGTTCGAACGCCTCTCCCTGAAGACCGTGCAGAGTCACGACTCCTGTGTCGCGAAATCTCAAAGAACTTGTAATAAGCGTTGCTGCCACCTCCTGAATGGAATGGGGCTCTGTTGCCGGTTTCCCTCCGTCACCTGGATGAGTGCGGCGCGTGGGCGCCGACTGGTTGTGTTGCTGCGTCGGCGCTCGGCTGGGGCTCGTGCTCAATTAGAGCACGGGTGCCGGCTGAGCGGTGCTCGCATCAGGTCGGGCCGGTCGGTGCCTGTGCTGGCCGTCTTGAGGGTGGGGGGACCTGGCACTGGAGCTTTGTCTAGTCGGGAGGTTTTGGTTTTGGTTTTGTTGAGTGATATTGATGTATTTATGTTTTTCTGTTTACTTGTTCCCCACTTTCTCCTGGGTGGCTGGCTGGCAGGCGCATTGCGTACGGGTTTTCACCTATCTGCTCAGCCTAGCACGTCACCCAGGGTAGTTCTTTATGTGCAAATAAATATTATTATTATTATTATTATTAAAGATAAAGAAACGTGGGCGGAATCAGAATCCCTTATCGTGAAACTTTGCGCCGACAAAATGAAAATAAAACTAGATCCCCAAATCATTGATAGGGCGCATCGAATCGACGCGTACAATGAAAATAAGAAAAGGCCGATCATAGTGAAATTTTGCATTTTCACGCATAAAGACTCAATACTGGCTTCCGGTTATAAACTTAAAGATAGCGGCTTCGCCGTTAGTGAAGATTTTCCGAGGCCCATTCAGTTGGCAAAAAGAAAGCTCGTTGAATTCGCAAAAACCCAGGACTGTCGATTTAAGCTGCGAATGGACCGACTATATATTGACGACAAACGCTTTATGTTTGACCTTGAGAGTGAAAATGTCTGTGAGGTCGCCAAATAACAACCAAGAAAACCCACGGAAATTCCTTTAGCATCAAGTATATTATCATCCTTGCAATATGGCACCATACAGAATGACTCTGCAAATCACGCCGTGCACTTTGGCTGTTCCGGTTCAAATGGCAAATCAAAACAAAATAAAAAAAGCACTGCTAACGGACACTTGGACGTTGGAACAGTAATGGTTATAAATTGTCGTAGTATTAAAAATAAGGTGGAGGAATTCATAGGCTTACTTCAGACAGTTAAACCTGTGATTGTCTTAGCTACAGAGTCTTGGTTGGATGCCGCTGTGGTTTCAAGCGAAGTGTTTCCAGATAATTATACAGTATACAGGAAAGATAGAAACCTACGTGGTGGAGGTGTATTCATTCTTGTGGATAAGAATATTCCTACCACACCGATACTCATTCCGGATGTTAACATAGAAACAGTGTGGTGCCAAATGTTTGTTATTGGTAAACATATTTCAGTAGGTGTTTTTTATCGTCCCCCAAACGAGGGCAGCGAAGTTTTAGAAGAACTAACAGATATAATCCTTCAGGCCTCTAAGGAATATGTTCTTTTGGGTGGAGATTTTAATCTCCCCGATTTGCTGTGGGAGAATGGCAAGGCCCATGGCTCGGGAAGCTCACTTCATACTAAATTTAATGCCCTTCTAGAAATGTTCGATTTAACACAATATGTCACAGAGGGAACACGTCTTTTAAATATTTTAGATCTTCTACTTTGCAATTTGCCGGGTGCGATTGACAACGTTTGCGAAATACCTGGTATTTCAGATCATAGGGTTGTAACAGCAGCGCTAGTTCACCCAACGGTAAATAAAGGGAAGTGTCAAGAAAGGAGAGTGTATTATTATGACAAAGAAAACTATGAAGCCATAAGAAATGAATTGGTTGTTTTCCTACCATATTTCTTAAAACAAGCAGATGATATTGGCACTGATGAGCCCTGGAACATCTTTAAGCTCAAGGTTCACGAGCTTGTTGACAATTACGTTCCCTCGGGAATACAATCTTCTAAAACTAAAGACAAACCTTGGGTGACGAAAGAGGTAAAACAGATTATTAAGCGAAAACGAAGAGCTTATCTACGATTCAGAGATAACGAGGGAGCAGCCAACAGGTCCAGCTTAGAGCAAGGTGACACCCTTTTTAAAACGGCAGTTAAGGAAGCAAAAGAAAAGTACTACGAAAAGTTAGACGCAAAACTAAAAATGCACCCTAAAGAGTTTTGGAAGGCAGTTAAGGTAAATAAGAAGGACGATATGTCTGTTCCTCCACTTCTATTAAATGACCAGCTGATAGCGGACGATAAAAACAAAGCTACGTGTCTAAATAATTACTTTGAATAATTACTTTGAACTAAGACGATCTGTTACCCTACTGTGCGATCTGTAATGGAACACGCGATGTCACCCGTAGAGATTACGTATAGCGGTATAGCTTTATTACTAAGAGATCATGATGTAAAGAAATCATCCGGGCCTGATAATATTTCTCCACTTATACTAAAGAATTGTTCCGTGGAGATAGCAAACTATTCATGTGTGCTTTACAACAAATCATTAAAGGATCAAAAGCTTCAATCTTGGTTTGTCCGCAGGGACACATCCGTGTGTAACAAAAACCGCGGCCCTCTCCACGAAGCTTATACGGACATTACTGATAAATAGCGGTGACTTGAGGTTGAACCTGCCATTTGCTTTGTAACTACTGAAGATGCCTCCCGCATGGGAGGCGAAACGTCTAATGAAATTGTTTTTCCTGTTGTGTCAAGTCGGTGCTATTATTTTAATTATGATGTCTCCCGGCTTTTGGAGTATTTTTGCTTCCAGCAGACTGGAAAATCGCAAATGTTGTACCAATACACAAATCAGGATCCAAGAACTGCGTGGAAAATTACCGACCTATTTCTCTAACGTGCATATGCTGCAAACTTATGGAGCACGTGATTCATAGTAACCTTATTACACACTTGAACATAGATAATTTCCTTATCCGAGATCAGCATGGGTTTCGATCTGGAGCATCCTGTGTGACTGTGCTTGTTGAAGTTTTTCACTTTTTGGCGGGCGCCATGTATACTGGACATGAAGTAGACTGTTTGTTTTTAGACTTCGAAAAAACCTTTGATCTCGTAAATCATGAATTCAGGGGTGGAACTCATGAAATGCACTTGGGAGCAGCCACGGGAGCAGCTGAAACAGCTGTTTTGGAGCAGTTTGGGAGCAGCTAAAACTACGTTCTGGAGCAGGCAAGGAGCAGCTCAGATCAGTTTTCATTGCACTTCAGCTTGTGTCTTAGACAAGCACGGGAGCAACTTCAATTGTGCTTAGCAGCACAGGTGAACATGAGTGGTTAGGGGCCTACATAGATGGGATAACAGTGTAACAGATGCGAAAACTTGAAACTTTGTGAGCAAAGAGTTGTGCCAGTCGGCGCTGTGAGAAGCAAAAAGCAAGTACCGTATGTTTCTGGAGATAGTGTCCTTGATATTATCTGAGTGGATTTTAGCTGCTCAAAATGCAAACCAGCACTGCTTATCGCACAACCCACACGTGCTCGACATAGTATAATTATATGTTCGCATCATGTGACGTGCGTAAGCAGCGGACGTGCAGTTGCGTGGAAGAACAGGGCAACGAATTTCGAGTTTATCCTATTGTGCGCCTCAATATCGAACCAGCAGACTACGATTAACGAAGTCATCATATTCAAAGCGATAAGCAGGAGCAAGGTTAAAGTACGCTAAACAGATCTACCGCTCGCGTGAGAGCTGCTGGCCAACAAGGTTTCAGATCGGACCGCGTTTCAGTTCTATCAAATCACGATTTATCTGGCGGGAATGCAGTTCCAACTTCTAATGATGAAGTACAAAAAGGAATATTTTGCTCATTTGCTTTCAACTGGCTGACTTCCGGATCCCCGGCCGCAGAGCCTCAGGCAATCTGACGTTTAACGACTCGACCTCACCTTAGCCGACTTGCTTTACCGCTTATGGTTGAACAATGAAAATCCAGTCGCAAGTGGTGTAGCGCTTGGAATTGGGCCTCCGAGTTTTTTCGCGCGCTTTTGACTCGGGATACACAGGAAGAATAAGCAGAACAAAGGATTGCAAGGCCGACCAAGCTAAACGCGCTCATTGTTGCCAATCGAATCGATTGAAACCGAAACCAAGACAAAATACAATTTTTTGGCGCACGCTTTACGATTTGGCGCATAATGGCGCGAGCTATTGGCTGTGGCGCAGTTTTCGCAACATGGCGCAGGATGGCGCGGACAAATGCGTTTGGCGCAAAATGGCGCAAATGGCGCAGCCGTTCCACCCCTGTGAATTGTTAAATTACAAACTTACCTTACTTGCCATTGATATTAATGTTTTAGGTTGGCTCCAGGACTGCCTGAGAGAACGAAAGCAGTGCGTTGTGCTAAATGGTGAGAAGTCCGATTACGTTGGTGTTACATCTGGTGTCCCCCAGGGTTCTGTTCTGGGACCTTTGCTCTTCCTGGTATATATAAATGATATTAATAATGGAATATAATTAAATATAAGACTATTTGCAGACGATTGTATTATTTATAGAGTAATTAATGATTCGAATGACGTAAATGTCTTACAGGCTGATCTCAACAATATTTCAATGTGGTGCAACAATTGGAAAATGAATCTGAACGTTAAAAAATTTGTTCACGTGAGATTTACTCGTTAAGAAAAGCTCCATTGGTTCAACCTACATAATAAATAATGAAATAATTCAGGTTAACTCAAGCGTAAAATACTTGGGTGTAATTCTCTCCAGCGATTTAACGTGGAAAGCTCATGTGGAAATGATAACTCTGAAGGCTGTACGGATGCTTAATTTTATACGACGAAATTTTCGACAGGGTACATGCAAAATTAAAGAAACTTTGTACTTTACGTTTATTTGCCCCTGTATTGAATATGCAGCAGTTGTGTGGGATCCCTACCACAATAACCTACCGTAAAATTCCGAGCAAGCGCCCCCACCCGAGCAAGAGCCCCCCCCCCCCAACTTCACCTCTAATTTCACATTTCCGAGCCGTTCCGGGAAAGCGCCCCCCTCCCCGCTCCGCACCCGTATCACGCACCGCGCTGACCGCGCCCAGGCAACACTGGCCTGCGAAGTTCAGTCCAAGAATCCAATCCAATCCAATCTAATCCTACTTTGCAGCCCGATCAGCCTGGTCACTACGCGCCACTGTCGCTCTGTTTTGGGGATGTGAGGTCTATGCGTTCTTACGCAATGTCAAAGAAAATCGAGGTCGTCCAATGGGATTGTGAAAACGAGAAAGACGCACACCAGACGTACGTCTCGACCGGATACGGGAATGGGACAAGAATTTTGACAATTTGCTACAGTCAAGCTATGGGAAAGCCGAAGTTCGACGAAAGCTAAGTAACGGCGCGCCGGTGTTCAGTGAATACGTGGACAACACGCTCTTTTAATACCTGGAGCGCGAAGGAAGTGCGGAATGAGCCATTAGCAACCGGCTTCTTTCTGAAGAGACTGTCAAAATAGCCAACGGCATGCACTCTGGAAACATCGCGGAATGCTGCGAACTTTTTTTTGCGGCCGACTCTGGCGTGGTTTTGAAGGTGATTAACATAGCAGTGACAAAACTTTGGCCTAATAAAGTCTATGTTCTCAGAGATAAATAAAATATTAAATCTGCACTTCGCTTTTTTTTTCTTTTTCTGGCGGAAAACTTTTGTCGTCGCCATCTTGAATTTTGGTACCATTCCGGGATAGCGCCCCCCCTACTTTGCAGGTAATTTTGACTTGCGTGCAGGGGGGGCGCTTGCTCGGAATTTTACGGTAATAGAAAAACTGGAAAAAATTCAAAATCAGTGTGCTAGATTTGTTCTAAATGATTACCAACGCGGGACAAGTGTCACCACCATGAAGAATAATTTAAAGTGGGAATCACTAGTAGAACGCAGAAAAATGTTTAGGTTGAAATTTTTACATGATATATATATAACAGTCACCTTTTATCAGCCGAGAAGTGTTTTTACACAAACCTTTTTATATATCGGGAAGGGCGGACCACCAGAACAAAATCCAACCCTACTTTTGCCGTACTGATGTTTTTGAGTTTTCTTTTTTTCCAAAAACTATAGAAGAATGGAATAGGTTGACTATTGAAGGATGTGTTTAACATATATACAAGTTTGTTTGTGTTTCGATGTTTTTGTTAGAATTTAATGTATTTCATGTACTCACCCCTGCTATAATGCCGAAAGGCGATGCAGGTCTCTATGTAAATAAAAAAAAAAAGCATGAAAAATGCCTCTCTGGCTCGAGGAGGCTGTGCCCAAAAGCCGCTTGCATGGCACGTAGAATCCTGGCCTGGTCTGGTGTCTCACGCGCCTATGCGCTCGCGCCAGCATAGCGTCAAGGTCGATGCACTACACAGCTCCCCCAAATGTAGTCCTGCGAATACCGAGGACGACGATGTTCACATTCCGGGCGTACTGGCGGGGGCACACTCAAACCTGGATCTGAAAGCTGCAAGAGTGGTGTTGGTTGTCTGTCCTGGTGACCCCCTTTCGCGCTCCACATGGCATTTGGCTCGGCTCCTTGTTCCATAGCCGGTGTGATGCCTTGGTCAGTGGCAGAATGTGCGTCAGGCCCAATGGGCGCGAAATCTTTCTAAGGAGCGCCTTGATACAGCAAGCAATGAAGGGGTTCCAAGACGTGAGCTGTGCCCTTAAAAAGAATGGCCGTAAAAGTGGTAAAAGTGGAGAAGTCTCAGGAAGGATTGCAAGTGCTGTTTATCTTGTAGTTCAGGAGCGATCCGAATAGCTTGCACTTTTTCTTCTGTGGGGCGAATGCCTTCCTTGTCAATTCTGCATCCTAGGAAGGACACTTCAGGCACTCTAAAACTACATTTGCTCTTGTTTAGGCAAAGCCCGTCGTTATTGATTCTTTTCAGAATGGCCCGAAGACGTGACTCATGTTCTTCATCGTTCTGACCGCCGATCACAATGTCGTCGAAAAATACTAAGACAACAGCAAGTCCCATGAGAAGCTCTTCACTGTAGCGTTGGTCGCTACATGAAAGTAGCACTGTTCGCATGTCTCGCTACAGCTGTAGCGACACAAAACTGCAGACAAGTGACTGTGAAGAGACCCCGATAAGTGTTGACTGTTTGAAGGTCTGCTGTAGCTTCGTCCACTACTTTCTGGTAATATGCTTGTTCCAGATCAGACTGTGAAAACTTTTGACAACCAGTCAGTTTCGAGAATAGCTGATCGGCAGTTGGCAATGGGTATGTCTCCCACCCGACGACACGGCTTACTGTACACTTGCAATCTCAGCACAGGTGAATGTTGCTCTTTTTGAGAATGGGCACGACAGGAGTTGCCAAAGAAGAATGGCGTACCAGTTCAAAAATTCCCTCTACCACCACTTTATCGACGGCTTCGCCTACCTTAGGCAGCAGGTGCAGAGGAATTTGGCAAGCCTTGAAAAGCTTGGGTGTCGCGGCGGGGTCCACATCCATTTGAACCGGAAGCCCGGAAGCCTTTTGCTTTTTCAGAGTCTTGGCTGAAAGAGCTCGGGGAACTTGTCCACCATGTCGTGAAACGTAGCTGCCTCTGTCTGACGCAACAACGCGTCGACATGAAGGACTCCCTCCAAGGTGATGCCCAAGAACCAGACCCAGTCGCGCCCAAGCAGACTCTCACTGAATCCTTTGACGAGCAGAGGTTTTAATTTTATGCTTTTGTTCTTGAGCGACACATAGGCTGAAACCTTCCCGAGAACCTCCAAGGCTCGTTTGCTCTAAGCCGGTTAACTATAACCGCAGTAAAAAGCTAACCGCTCTTCCCTACTAGGTACCTACAAGCACCTAGCCAAGTTTGACGAGGGCTGGATGAGCGATAGCTCCGTGTTTTATTATGGGGTGGTAGCTGGTGTCACCTACTGGTTGAAGCGAATATAAATGGCTTTCGTGGAAAAGTTCCCGAAAGGGGGGGACCCAAGAACGCGCGCTACCAGGTTTTCGTGAAGCAGTGCGGCATACATTTGAGCTTAAGAAACACTTTCTGTTGCTCGTGGTACAGATATTGGGTAAGGTAAAACTAAATTAACCCTTGCTTGGAAAACAACTAAATGTTTGGCTGTCTGAAGTGAAGACAAGCTTCGTTGAAATTTCCTTCTAAGTTTGAAAGAGGACGACGAAGTTCAGTCCTAGAAGCGATGAGGAAGAAGTGAGCAGTGAAAGGCGGGCGGTATACCGGCAGCATGGTTGGCCAGCATGTAAGAACTGTACATAACACTATCATAAACTGAAAGCCATTTGGTTCAGCTCCTGTGAAAATAGACCTACTACTAATTACCCAAGCATCGAGGAGAATGCTGAAAGTGCAATTTTATGCTCCGCATGCGCTGGCCTTCCCCGTATAAAATATTCGAAGTAAACAATCATAATAAGGCTTTGACAAACGCACGTGCAAAGCGAAATTTGTTTTAGGCTTTTGCTTTAGAAAAGTTACTACCGCAGATGCCAGCACAGGCAGCGCATAAAACTACACTTGCAGCATGCGCCTTGGTGCTTGGGAAATTTAGCAAAAGGTCTATTGGGACGCTGTCTGCTTCTGTGTGCTATCAAACCCGGCCAATTCATTCATGGCAATCCACTATAGTATTCCAAAGACGTTGCCATGCTGACAATCACGGCGTTCATTTAGGCTTAGGAATGGCCAGAATCGAAAGACTGCCTAAAAAATGTGGCGAGGTCATTGCTCATGTTTTGAGATTTAAGTGAGGTAAGGCAAAGCGACCCATTAGTAAGGTAAGGCAAGCGACCCACTACGACCCATTAGTTCCAAAGCGAGCAATGCTCGCTCGCAGGGGCACCACCATGTTTGCCCGCTGTTCTTACTCTGCAGGTTACGCGACCTCAAATTCCCTCTGGTAAGGAAATGCGGTTAACTTTTTACTGCAGTTAAAGTTAACCGGCTTCAAGCAAACGGGCCCTGGGTCTGCTACGTATAGGACGGTGGACGTAAGCAGCACGGTTTGAGGCTGCTCTTGGATATGTGAAGCTGGAGCATCACATGCGAGTTGATCGTGAAGACAGAGCAGAAGTCCACTTCCATTTGTACACTACAACCGTGGATCGCATCATCACAGAAGACAGGCAGCTTGATGGTCTTGATGGCGAAAACTCCGTAACCTTCTCACAGGGGCTCCAGTCTGCTATGAACAGTTGACTGTTGGCATTCGGCTTTCGCCTTTTGGTGCAGCGATGTGTCCTCTTGGGTCATGCGCCACATTGCAACACCAGCATGTTCCTTGTAGGGGTGTCCTTGAACGATTCTCCGCATTGCTTGTTGAGCCATCGATTTTGGTAGGTGGAAGGGTTAATGACAAGCTCCGAGACTGCGTCGTTTGCGGCCCCCATGACGACGCCTTACAGCGGCATCTGCTCGTCAAGAGCACTCTAAGGCTGAGTAAAGCCCTGGACATGGCCAGAGCGGCCGAAACGGCCAAGTCTCAAGTGACTAAAATTTGCAGCTCTGCGTCATCGCAGGCGGCTGCAGCAGATTCTGAAATGTACCGGGTTGGAAATGACGCCGCGTCGAGATTGACACTTCGGACAACCGAATTGCAGCCGTCAAGCCTTCCCTCTACCATGAGATGAGCATGCTAACCTACGGTAGACTTACCCCTTAGGCGTCCAAGCACATGTTTACGGATCCACTGACCTGAGATTACTATCACGGGATATATTCAGAATTGGCACCATGCGTCAGTGACCTGTAGGCGTCAGAACACCTTGGCAATTCACCGCCAACACTTTCTACTTTTGGCCCATCATTTCATTCCTGCCAGACTAGAACATGCCACGCCGTCGCCGTCGTCCCCTCCTCCTCCTCCTCCCCCCCCCCCCCCCTCTCTCCCTTCAAGACTCCCAATTGGCCTGGTCTTTTTTTACTCATGCATTCATCGAGTTAAATGGATCCATGACCAGGGTTGCCAGGTTGGGCTATTAATAGCCAAAATGGGATACTTTGTCATGCCTTTGGCGTCGAAATTTGGCGGTTGGCTATGTGGCTATTTCAAATCCTAATGCGGCACTTTTTTTTTTTTCTTGGTTTAGAGTAGATGTACAAAAGACACTTTAGCATGGACACAAAGCGACAGTCCACCCCTTCTGGATTCCCCCTTTCAGGGATTTTCTGCCTGAAGATTCGTGGGCGCGATGCCAGAACCTATTAGCTGAAGTGAGCTACCGTGACCTAGATTCAGCTCCAACGACATTGCTTTTGTATTAATTGTGGCTTATTTTATGCTCCCAAGTTCTTTCTGCTTTCTACTGGAGTCTCTTATTTCTTCGACTTTCCCACCATCCTCCTACAGGAGGCACCTCATCCGAGGAAAAATGATACTAAAGGCAACTGAAGACATCCTGCAGAGTTTGATGTTGCCCGATAACGTGTGCCGTACCGGGTATAACAAAGGAAGCTTTTCCGCGAAACATGAAAGTTTCTGACAGCGCAATGAGCCATAACAAAAGACAACAGATTTAGGACAATGAATATTCCGAACATGGCCAAGATGGATGCGCAGGAGCAGCCGTTTCAGTTGCTATCCGAGCTTGCCATCGCGCTCCCGACACTGCCCATGTCAGATGCCGCCGTGGAGAGAGTACTCAGTCACGTGTCCCTCACAAAGTCAGTCAGCCTTATATTTCAAGATGTCGTAGATCTGGCAAGCTGCTCCTAAACCCTAGATAGGCAGACGCAGTGCCTTCAAATGGAGCTCGCACATTTGAGCGCACAATTTTTTGGGCTCTGCAGAATATGGCCACTTTTGGGCTACATAAATCTCTTGCATTTGGCTACTTTTGGGCTACACCGTCTGGCATTTGGCGGTTTGAGCTAGAAACTACCTGGCAACCCTGCCCATGACTTTGAAAGCTCAGAGGCCGGCAATGTATCAGACGGGTCGATAAACCAAAGATCACCAGTTTATTAGGGAGTTTTAGAATAACGTACGCAATTTTTGCGCTTGTATTCGCGCACGCGACGAGAGTTTTAGAATAGCGTTTCTCCGTCGCGACCCAAAAGCCCAAGCATCTCACGCTTGCGAGGCCACCGAGATACAGTCACAGATTTGTTTAAACGTGAGAATGCGACGCGAGCGGCTGACCGGTCGTGTCCACTTGCGTCGCCTCGGCAAGAGAGGTTTCGTGTACTGACCTCCGCACCTCGTACCTTCGCCGAGAAATGTTCGCCCGTCACGACCATCAAGTTGCCGGTGATCGTTGCCAAACCGAGTGGAATGTCGTCTCGTATTGACAATCGCACTCACAACGCCGCCAAAGCAGCCGCTGACATAATCCTGGAAGCCGCCTTTTTTTAACGCTGCTCGTCTTGGCTTTAGCCAACTTCTCATCACGAATCCTCCTTGGAGAAGCGCGAAGACTCTTTGCGTACGCACGCTATTTCCGAGAAATAGCGCACGCTAAAATTGCGCACGCAAAGCGCAAAACCTGGTTTGCGTTCGGAGCATGCGCAGTGGGGACGACGCTGTTCTTTGCGTACGCAAAGCTTTAGCGTGCGCTATTCTAAAACTCCCAATTAAGAGAGCTATGTTCCTCTCACCTGCAGATGTCAGTTGGACCCACTTCATGTTCGGTAGCTTGTAGAGGATGTCTTTCAAGATGTGCGTATCGGTGATCAGAATCTCCGCACTCTGGAGCCTCTGGACAACCTCGGGTCTGATCGTTGGTTCGTCATCGTGGATGGTAACTGGGGGATCAGGGTCAACTCACGTTAGAAGCGTTCATCACCGAAATGATTCCAGGGAAGAGTTAAGGTCATTACGTACACTTCGCCGTTATTTCGACCACTGAAGCGTCGTCTTTCAGTGCATCGGTGAGCTGATGTCCGAGGTTAGGTATCCTCGAAAGCACGTAAATTTTCCGTTTACTCATTTCTGATGCAGGGTAACGTAGCCGACCGGTCTGCCACTCCAAAGCATATGAGCATTTTCGTTCTACGGTTCTACCTCGTTGACTTTCGTTTCACCTTGGATGGATAAATGTTAGGGGCTATACCTTTTGTAACGGGCGGTAGCTTCCGCCACCTAGCCTAAGTCTAAAAGCAGGCGACCAGGACCAGGACAGTCAAAAAAACAATCAGCTACAATCAATGGCTACAAGTACCTTGGTGTAACCATAACTAGTGATAAGGAATATCTGGCTCAACATGGAAGAAACATGGTAGCAAAATCATACCAGTTGAAGGGGGCAGTGAGGCATCTTGCCAGACATCCATACGAGTATTCGGTGGGCAAAATTCTCTGGAAAACACTAGCAGTCCCGGCTGTTACCTACGCCGATGACGCACTCACATACGGGTTCATATCACATGAGCGAATGACGTTTTAGCGAACAGCGACATTTGAGCGAATCGATGTTTTAGCGAATTGAGGAGTTTCAGCGAATATAGACCAGTGTCCGCGCCAATTCCAGGGCGCCGCCATGTTTATCTACGCTCACGCCACCACGCGGAAAGAACTGGCAGGCAGGAGGGGGGGGCTGCGTTGGCGGCGTTGCTTTGCGGAGCTGGATGCGGCAGGCTGTCCGAATGCACCGACACATCGTGAAAGATGCCTTCACCAGAAGCCTCCGCGGCCCGTTCTTCAACAGGGAAGATGTCGTGAACATTCGAGAACCCATCTCGATCAAGAAAACAAGGGAAAACCTTTCTTGTCTTAGATGTTCTCGGTGTCTGCTGACCCTTGACATCCGCGTTTCATTGATACCGAAACCGAAACGAAGGTACCATTCGTAGCTAGCGTACGTACACGACGTAAACGACCTGCCGACTGATCACGGAGAAGTGACCACCTCTGTTGTATCCATCACGCACGCCAAACGTACGCATAGAAAAAAAATTGTTGCTACACTGGCACTCACTCTTGAGTTCTTGCTCGGAGTGAAGTTTTTTCTTCTGAGTGCGGCTGTACATTCTTGCCGAGAACCTGCATGTGACGGAAACTTGTGGAAGCCGTAGACGTCGCATCCGCACTCGCTTCTTAGGCAATTGTGTGACGGGCAGTGGGTGTCCAAAAGAACCCTGCGTTTCCTCTGGTTGTTCGTACAACCAACAACGGCACAGTGCCGTCCGGACGAATTGCTCTGATACATTACACGGCGCTAAACAAGACCGACGCCGGCAACGTGCCAGTACTGCTAGACAGTGCTAGTACTGGGAAAGGTCGCAGTCTATCGCCCCCCCCCCCCCCCCACACACACACACACACACACACTGCGAGCTTCTGGGTTCGAAACTATTAATTGCCAGTTCTAACGGATGGTACTTACTTGAAGTGGGAGCTGGAATTGTACGAGGTACCAGGAGACACTTACTATCGGGCAACGAAGCAGGGTGCCTGTGGGGGCGGAGTTTAGGAACGCTAATATTGTGACAGGCGATCAGTTATAATAACAGACGAAACTTCGACTCGTTTGTTCAGAAGTTCGCGGTGATATTTTATTAGCCCTCGTTACAGCACACCAAAGATCCTAGGCAGTGAAATTCACATCACGCAGGCTCGTGCGTCGTAGTCAAATGAGCGCAGTCGACGACGAGGTGTAATGAGCTACTAAGCTTCACAAGGAAAATGCGTGTGAGAAAGTGTTTTGAGGCAGTCCAAAACACCGATTCAGCAGACGCACGTACGTACGTTTACTCCGGACTCCATGAACCCGACGGCGCAAGATCAAAGCGATCAAAGAGCACCGCCGCCATCGCCACCCGGTTTTCTCTGCACTTTACGCGACAACGGCACTGCAACGGAGGGCACTCGCCTCGGCGCTAACAATCCGCGAAATAGATTAATTTGCCACTCTTGAAGCCATTCCAAATCATAAATAAAATACCTCGGCGTTGTAGAACATCTGACAACACAACGGTGCCGAGCGCCTGCTCGGCATCGTCGTTGCTCGTGAAGGCCTGCTTATTTGTAGTTGAGACGATGATTCCACAGCTTTCGTGCCACTCGTGGTGCTTGCAATAACTTCGAAGGGCAGGAGAATCTTCTCACGAGGACGTTGAAGACACGCAACACCGGAGCCACCAAAGCAATCGTAGAAACCGTCGCCATGTTTGCTTTTTCTTCGTCACTCGCGGCGCGGTCAACTCGTCGCAAGATGTTTTCTGGCTCGGCTTGATGGAAACCAACAGCGGCAAAGTGGCGTATGGACAAACGGCTCTCACATTACGGGCACTATACCCACATACCGCGGTAAACAGGACCGATGCCGGCGAAACGGCAGTCGGCACACCAGCGGGCCTCGGTCGGCGGTTGGACTTCGCGCGAGAGTTCTTATACGCGTAGTCGCGGTATATAGCTGAGCGCGCCGCCGGATACTAGCAATATATATCAGTTTCCCCCTTCTGGGTTAAAACTCAAGACATAGTCTTGCAAATGTGCTGGTTGCTTGATCCTGCGACCGAATCTAGTCCTTGAATCGGAGGTTGTTGGACCGTCCGCGGTGTTGTTGTCCGTGGTGATCTCTTCTCCGCGTGGTTCCGGTTGTCTTAAAGCTGGGGTTTCGTTGGCGATCTCGGCGTTCGCCTCGGCGTTCGGGTAGCTCATGAAGGGAGATATTTCCTCTTCCATGTCCGGAGCTCCTCTGTTTTCTTGTCGACGGCGAATATGGTCCACGTGTCGACGCTGAAGTCTTCCGTCATTCGACCTTGTCTGGAATGATCGAATTCCCATCGGCTTCACGATTACCGCTGGCAGCCAGGTCGGACTTCCGCTGAAATTCCTCACGTAGACTGGTTGTCCAATAGAATAATCTGCCGTTACTCCATCGCTGGGAACTTCTCGGTCTTCGTTCGTAGACCCTAGCTTCATGAGATCGAGGGGTGTGGCTATTCGTCGGCCGAACATTGCTTCGGCGGGTGTTTTCCCCGTGGCAGATGTGACCGTCGTGTGTTGTCGGAACAAGAATCTGGCGATTCTGCACTGAACTGTTCCTTCCGTAAGCTTCAAGAGGGCTTTCTTCGTTTCGCCCACCATCCGTTCTGCTTGCCCGTTAGTTGCCGGATGTTATGGTGCACTAGTGTGGTGCTTGATGCCGTTTTTTGTCAAAAACTCGGTCATTTCGCTTGATACGAGATTGGGCGCGTTGTCAGAGAAAAGTATTCTCGGTACGCCAAAAGTTGCAAAAAGGGAGCGTAGACCGTCAATGACGTGTGTGGACGTTGTGGCACGCATCGGCTTCACTTCCAACCACTTGGAGTACGCATCGACGATGATCAAATATGATACCCCATCGATTGGTCCTGCGAAATCGATGTGGATTGTCTCCCAGGGTCGGGTGGCAGGTGACCAGTCGGGTGTCGGTGCTGCTGTCTTTGCCCGATGATGTTGCTGGCATGTCTCGCACACAGCTGCGGTGTCCTCAATGTCGGCATTTAGCCTTGGCCACCAAAAAAGACTTCGGGCAGTGCTTTTCATCGCCACAATGCCTGGATGATTTGCGTGCAGCATCTTCAGGGCTTGCTCGCGCGCTGCTTGTGGTATGATAACACGTGCTCCCCAAGTTACGCAGCCATTTTGTGTTGCCAACTCAAGTTCCCGGCGCTTGTACGGCGTGAACTCGTCTCCTGTCCACTTGGAGGTTGTGCCATCTTGCAGTCCCTTGTACACTTGTGACAACACCGGGTCATCTCGAGTAAGACTTGCTATCTGCTGAGCAGTGAGGGGTGGACTCTCCATGGCTTCCAGCAAGAGTACATCACCTGGTGGCGCCGGTTCGTCCTTTGTGTCTGGCAGAGGGAGCCGGCTGAGCGCGTCTGCGTTCTGGTGATTCTTGCCTTGCCGATAGCGCAAGTCGTAGTCGTAGCAACCTAGCATGAGGCACCATCGCGTCATGCGCGGTGAGAGCATGAGTGGAATTTGGCGTCCTTGGCTCATTATCCCCAAGAGCGGTTTGTGGTCCGTGTAGACAGTCACGTGTCGACCGGCGACGTATTGGTGAAAATGCTTCATGCCAAATACAACTGCCAATCCTTCCTTGTCGAGTTGAGCATAGTTGCGTTCGCTTTTGCCCAACGTTCGCGAAGCGTAGGCGATTGGTGCTTCGAAACCGTCCTCGCTGAGCTGAGACAGAACCGCTCCAACGCCGTATGGCGACGCGTCGCAAGACAGGATAAGTTGTTGCTCTTCCCTGAAGTGAGCCAAAATTGGTGCTGAGGTTAAGATCTCCTTCAGTTTCTGGAAGGCCTTGCGTTCTTCGCTGCCCCAGCGCCACTGGGCGTCTTTGTCGAGGAGTCGATGCAGCTTTTCAGCAACGGATGCGCGGTTCTGCAAAAATCGACTGTAGAAGCTCAGGATACCCAGGAAAGCCTGTAGCTCCTTTTTGTTGGTGGGTTCGGGCGCTTCAGTGATTGCCCTTAGCTTCTCCTTGGTTGGGCTCACACCCTTGGCATCCACGTGGTAGCCAAGAAACTCCATGGACGGAACACCGAACTTGCATTTCTCTTTGCATACGCGCAGTCCTGCCTCGTTGAGCCTTTGCAGAACGGCGTCCAAGCGTTGCAGGTGCTCTTCTTCGGTTGTCCCTGTAACCATGATGTCATCGAGGTACGCGCCGGTACCTTCGAGTCCTGTTAGCAAGGTATCCATGAACTGCTGAAAGAGCAGCGGCGCCACCGAAACTCCGAAAGGGATTCGCTTTACGCGGTAGAGTCCCTTCGTGGTGGTCACGGTCAGTAATTCTGCCGTGGCGTCGTCAACGTGTAGTTGTTGATAGGCTTGTTGAAGATCTATCTTGGAGAAGATCTTGCCTCCTCTAACGATTGATAACAATTCGGATGCCGTGGGCAACGGATATGCGTTGGACTTGAGTGCAGGATTTACCGTGCATCGGTAGTCTCCGCACAACCGCAGGCTGCCGTTCTTCTTCCGAACGATGACCAAAGGAGTTGCCCAGGACGACGACTTCACTGGCTCCAAAATGTTCTGAGCTTGAAGTTTGTCCAGCTCCTCGTGTACCGCTGTCCGTAGAGCGAGGGGCACTGGCCGACACTTCAAGAATTTTGGTGTTGCCTCTTGGTTGAGGTCAATGTGCAGTGGGGTGCCGACGTGTCCATCGAGGGTTCCTTTGAACACCTTGTCATGCTTCGCGATAATATCGTTGAGAGTTCTCGGCGATACAGCATGTATTCCGGACACCTTGATGTCGAAAGCAGAAAACCAGTCTCGCCCCAGGAGGCTTGCTCCTGCTCCAGTAACCACGTAGAGGTTGAGACGAGTTTCTCTCCCTTTGAATCGCACGGTAACAGGGAGTTTTCCAGCGAGCTGCATCCTGTCTCCAGCCCATACGTACAGAGAAAGATCACAGCGTTCGAGCTGAGGCGGTTGATCTTGCCAAACGCGAGAAACAGTCTCGGAGCTGATGATAGAATGAGATGCACCGGAGTCCACTTCCATTTTCAGAGGTCGTCCGTCCACCAGGAGCTGAACGATGATTCGCGCTGTGTCCCCTTGAGTGACGCTGTTCACAGCGAAGAGGTCTCCATTCGTCTCATCTTGCGTAGCTGTCAACTGATGGGTGTGACTTGGAGAGCGTTCTTGCGCCTTGCGTTGAGCTTTGCGCTTGAAACACGCTTCTTCGAGGTGTCCCTTCTTGTGGCAAAATTTGCACGTGGCTTTCGCGTGCTTACATTCATCAGGTGAATGCATGCCCGTGCAACGGAAACAGGGTTTCTTTGATTGTTTGGCCCCCTTACTTGTGGTTGCAGTAGAACTGTGCACCTTCCCTTCTGGTTTCCGCATCTGGAGTTGCTGGCTGGCGGCAGACTCTGTTGCCAATGCAAGGGCGTAGGCGCGGTCGAAGGTGATGTTTCGTTCCACTAGCAAACGTTGTTGAAGGTGGGAATCCTTGACGCCACAAATAAATCGGTCCCTCAGCATCACCTGGAGTGGTAGCACCGTGGAGAATTTTCTCGCTGGGGCTTGCGGAACCTGTCGGCTTTCTTGTGATGAACTGGCATCTGACTCGGGCGTGGCCGCCGTGGCCGTTGCGGGAGTGGGTGTGGTCGGTGCGGTCGTCACTGGGCCGAAGTTACAGTCAGCAGCGATCTTTCGCAGTGCGGCCACATACTCGGAGATGGACTCTGTCGGTGTTTGGTTCCGTTGGTGGAATTTGAACCGACTGAGTAGTTCCGCCGGCTTGGGGTCATAGTGTTCGTTGAGGCTCTTGATGATGTCCTCAAACTCGACCTCCGAAGTCTTCTTGGGCGCGAGCAGGGCTCGTACGGTGTCATAAGTTGATTCACCGCAGGACGTCAGGAAGACGGCTCGCTTCTTTGCGGAGCTTGTGATGTTCTTAGCCTCGAAGTAGAATTCGAGGCGTTCCAACCACGAACTCCAGTTTCCGCCGGGGATAAACTCCGGAATCCGTCCGTGATGAGCAGAGTCGTCCATCCTTCGAGAAACTTCCTCGTCGCCAGTATCACATACTCAGGGTAATGCGTTTATTTAAACCGTAACAGAACGGCGCAGCGCGATGCACGCTGCGTCGTAGGTTGAGAGAGTCTGAGGAGGCCCCCGGTAACAGCCGTCTCGGTGTACGAAACTTGATCCGTGCGAGCGGGCCTCGGTCGGCGGTTGGACTTCGCGCGAGAGTTCTTATACGCGTAGTCGCGGTATATAGCTGAGTGCGCCGCCGGATACTAGCAATATATATCAGGGTTCATATCACATGAGCGAATGACGTTTTAGCGAACAGCGACATTTGAGCGAATCGATGTTTTAGCGAATTGAGGAGTTTCAGCGAATATAGGGGGCGCTCCGATCGATCCAACATGGCGGATATGAGGGGGATAGATTTGCGACGCCCGTAGTCCGGTAGCGTATGAATTAAACAAAGCGTGTCGTTCTCTGTTCGTTGCCGTGTGCGAGACGATCATCGCTTCAAGCAAGACCTACCGTGATGCTACAAATCAAGTGTTCAAGCCAGTCGAAGGTCAAGATATGTGTGCAAGTGTTCGACGTGAGCTCTCACGCTGGTGCAGCTATCATCAAGTTGAACCGAATGTACGCGGGTCCAAAGAAAGGTACATATCAACAATGTTCGCGCGTTGAAACTATGACGCGTACTTTATTTAAAACTAAACTTAGCGGTCTGTGGCTACAAACGTTTTCGTTGACGTTGCTTAGATGATGCAACCATCCAGGCCTCGCATCAAACGGTGTTGCGAACTCTTCGGTTGTTCTTGTTAATTGTGCTAAAAAGCGGTTGGATGGAAAGTATGACAGCTACAGCATACAAGGGACGATTGAGGTCTTTATCTTGCGTTCTATGTATCGAAACATCGATATCCTTAGTGTTATATTGCGATCAGCTGGTCGCCGATCGTCCTGTTTTTACGCATAATGTAAACAAGCCCCGGAAGCGCCAATATCATTTCGATGTGCTTGTGCACCCCTACAAGCCTCCTTTTGGCTCTTGTGGAAAGCTTTATTGTAATAGCAATAGTCTCATCGATCGTTCGAGTTGTATGTGCCACGGTGATATCTGCTGTGTGATCTGCTGACAAACAAGTCTGTATTAAATGCCAGAAGGAGAACAGAGGTAAAGCTTTTTTAACTTTTTTTCTTTTTACAAAACAGGGCAAAGCTTCTAAAACAAGAGCAACCTAAGCTGATATTTGAGTGTGCTCAAGAATGAATGGCAAAAGGTGCTTATGCTAAGTGGTAGATGTAGACAGTTGATTTTCTTTTTGCCTCCGCTTTGTAAATTGGAAGATATGTATCAGCAGAAGACGGGTGTTCTTTTGAAAATGTCTTTTATTAGGGCAAAAATAGGTTTTCATACACAACCGAAGAGTTCGCAACACCATTTAATGCGAGGCCTGAATGGTTACATCACCTAAGCAACGTCAACGAAAATGTTTGTAGCCGCAGACCGATAAATTTAGGTTTAGATAAAGTATGCATCATAGTTTCAGCCCCAAATGCACAAACATTGTTGATATGTACCTTTCTCAATGACAGCTGCACCAGCGTGAGAGAGCCTACGTCGTCGAACACTTGCACAGATATCTTGAGTGTGGTATGGCAAGATTTCTTGCCTGAAGTGAAGCATCTCGCTCCGACTAGCTACGACCACCCACCGCAGCGATGCAGGCGTCGAAGGGGCACAACGCAGTCAGTCGCCGTCACCCGACGCTGCTCGTTTGGCATTCATGGCTTTCCGCCCAGGTACTTCGTTTGTACTTGGCACCGAGTGTTATTTTCTGTGCTTGTGTGCGTGCTCAGTGGCTGGATATGGGCCTCAAGAGCAGTTCTTCAGGCTCAACAGCGTTCACCGAAGAACTTCTGAAGAAAATGCCACCCAGGAAAAAAAGCACGAAGACACAACGCACCAGCTTGGCGGACTATGCACTGGGCGCGGAAATCAGGCCCTGCGGATTATACACCAAATGCAAACTATCTAAACAAACAAAAAAAAAATTCTAGGTTACACCAAATGCAAATATCTAAACAAAACAAAAACAAAATTCTAGGTTCAAATTTGCTTCGGGACTATACGCCTGGACACAGGGTGCCTGTTTATTGTTGTGGCTTGAGACTGCCTTCCTGTAATGATGCAGAGGGGTCAACTGAACCTTGAAATAAAAGTTTTAAGCACATGCGAGATGCGGTGCCCTTGAAGGCCAGAGTGGTCAGGGAAAAGGTGTGGCCATTACCTAACTTTGCCAAGAGCAACACCAATCAATGGTCACAATCAAAAACTCACCGAGTCAATGGGCAGGTATCGCCCCAAAACATTTATTGCCGTGTTATCACCAATTGGTCCATTCAAAACGTTGAGGCTAGAGCCTATAGCACACCCATTCTGGATCGGCAAAGCGTATGTTGTAGACAAGCATCATCAACGAGCAATGGTTTCTTACCAATCTTAAACATAAAACGCTAAGTTATAACAACCAGTCCCATATCACATTTTTAACAAACTGAATGGTCCCACCTGTTACAGCTTTTAGCTTTGGGAAGTAACCAATTCACAATACCACCAGTGGCCATACACCGTGCCGCTTGTGGCAGCAAAATGTCTTGACTAGGGAAGCAAACCTAATCGATCGTGTTGATTAAAGCACCTAGATACGGGAGAAATTATCAAGAAACGGTCACTCGAAAGGGAACTTTTCTCGCTGAACCAACATGACGTTTTATTGGGCGTTCCGCAATGTAAGGCCGAAGACATTCACTCCGTGATCGGTACAGAAGCATTTGCTTAGTAGTCGGTCGTGCGTGATAAAAACAACAACAAATCAAAGGTGGATTAGAAACGCGATAGATTCGCCTTTGCACGGAGTACTTACACTTAAAATCGTGTCAACATAAAGCGACTATGGCCCACCTTGCTAGCAGCAATCTTAAAATTTATCCGTGTAGTCGTCACACCCGTGCATCAACCGAAAGCGTTGCTGCAAGCCCCTCCGCCGTCAACTTTGAGTCGCTGTTGAGTCTGAAGAACTGCTCTATGAGGTCCATATCCAGCCACTGGGCACATACACAAGTACAGGAAATAATACTCGGTTCAAAGTACAAACGAAGAACCCGGGGTGGAAAGCCGTGAATGCCAAACGATCTACGCCGGGCGGCGACGGCGACTGACTGCGTAGTACACAGGTTGCGCTCCTTCGACGCTTGCATCGCCGGCATCGCTGCGGAGGGCGGTCGTAGCTAGTCGTAGCAGATTGTGTCACCTCCGTTGCTCGTACCGGAACACTAGAGCCGCGTAATATTCTTGCTGCCGAAGTTTATGAGCCTACGTTCGCGGCCAACGCATTTACACAAAGCCATCGCCCAGCGAACCTATCCCCCTCTTTCTCTTTCGGCGACCGGCCGCCAGGGCGGTGACACCGTCGCTGAAACTCCTCAATAACGGGGGCGCGCGTTAAGCCATCCGCCGCGCTGCGCTTTACGCCGCTTCGCGGCGACAGTCTGCGGCGGCTCATTACAAAAATGTGAACCCAATTTAAGGGCGCAAACGACCTGGTGTACATTGCACATGATTGAAAAACCCCGAGACTGCGGGTAAACGACACCCAAGTAGCACAGAAACATTTGAAGAACCTTCCAAGAACATTAGCAAGAACATTTGCAACGTTCTCGGTACGTTTGCGAATGTATCTGGGAACGTTCTCTAAATGCTCTTAGAACGTAGCATAGAGACTTATCCATCACATCTGGGGAACATTCTCCACGAAATGTTTGCAGAACGTTGAAAGAACATTGAATAAACATTCACAACATTCTAAGAATGTTTCGAAAAGCAGACTAATGTTTGCAGAACATTCTCAGAACAGTAAATCAACATTCATGGAATAACGCTTATGGTAGTTCCAGAATCTATTCTGAAGAAAAGAAGAAAAAACACAATTGGCCGAATGCAGACTATGACGTCAGCAAAGGATGTATCATCGACGAAAGTAAGAGGAATGTCAGAACTCAGGCTTCCACGAAACACCATCGAACTTATTGTTCACAAGGTAATGACGTCACGAAAGGTAACTAAACAAGGGCGCCACCGAAACATCTCGCCGCAGAACCAATGTGCCATACTACTACATATATGGATGTGGTAAAGCTCCTCACAGGGCGATCAATATTTTTAAACCGAAAGATATTTTACAAGGCGCAGGAACAAGATTCCCGCTTTTCTAGCGCACTAGCCTGAGCATGTACTAACAACAATTTACTCCTATCTGACACTTGTCAACTTCTTTCATTCAAAATGTGCTGCATACATAACCGATTACTCACTCCAAGCTTAAGAACAGATACACATGGCACCGCACATTCAACTCCAGGATATCGCCGTTTTCAAAGATTTATACCCTACATGATAAAAATCGGGTCTATTCAAAACTGCACCTCTACATACGCAGTGAGTGCCAAGTTCATTATCAAGTTTTGAAAACCATTGCTTTTCTCCTACACCTTATATCACATTCCTCGGTAGACTCATATAAGATAAAACTGATCCCTTATGCTAAGTTTCCAGAAACTCCACTTAATTTGCATATTTTTGGCACAAAGTGGCATATTGTGGATGGTGTTTCGAACCACAGGCTGCGTGAGAGCTCCGTTAAGTTGGCTTCACCTGTGAAAATTCTAGGAATGTTCGCAAGCGAACATTGTTCGAGGCGGGGTTTAAGCCGCACGTCCGGAGGCTTCCTGGCTCGTGACGACGACCATTCCCCGAAGTGAAGAACCCAGGGGTCCAGTGGAGGTGGGAGAATTGGTAACGTAACGAACGGTTTAATTACATGGTTGCGATACAGTCGCCAAATCCGAGAGAACAACGGAGCAGCCTCACGCTCCGCTTTATATAGGGTCCGTTTTCTCCCTCACTCTCCGCCAGTGCAGCAGGTGCGAGTAGCAGACCGCCGCCAAGTGCGGTTGCAGCAAAGACCGCCGCGTCGTAGCCAGAAGTGCGTCGTAGCCATGGTTCTCCGCAGTTAGGCCATGCCTCTCCCCCCTTCCGGAGCGCACGAACCCACACGCACACACACACACGTCCCGTTGACGTCACGGACGCGTTGAGACTCGTTTTGGGCAGGCTCCGACAGGTGGGCGACGGTCCTGAACACGTCGGGACTCGTTTCCGCAGCGTTGAAACTCGGAAGAAGGGTCGCCGAAGGTTGAATGTTCGAAGGCGAATGTTCCGAGAACATTGTGCATACGAATGTTCGCCAACGAACGTTCCTAGAATGTTGAGCAGCTTACCTTGTAGGGAATGTTCGCATACAAACGTTTTTTAGAATGTTCCGAATGGTGTTTTAACGTTCCTTCAACATTCAGAACACCCAGAGAATGTTCGCACGACATTGGGTGCTACGTGGGACACGACACTAAAAAGTATCTAATAGCCTCGTCCCACTAGAGCGACAAACACCGGTTTTTGTCCGACGACACCACGAAGTTCCGTGTCGCCGATGCTGTTCCACTGCAACGACCAACACCCGCGACAATCGCCGACAAGCGCCGACAAACGATCGACGACGGACGAGTTCTTGTCTGTCGTCGGACTTAAAGCGCAGCAAGCAGTCCCACTGGGGAACATCTCTCGGAGACAAACTTATCCTCCTCGCCCGCTTATGCCTTCTGTTGCCTCCCTTCCCACCCTTCTACCCTTCCTCCCGGAACAAGAACTTCGAGAAGCCGTTGGCGGCCGCTCCTCGTTCCCGGCCCCGCAGTTCGGTCCCTCGATTGCACGCAGTGGTCGCGGGCGCGGCTTGCTGGCTGGCGCCGGGCGGTCGTGTTGCAAAAGGGAATTTGCTGTGGCTGGTTTTGCTCGCGAAAACTTGGTGCGCGAGGTGGTACTTCAAGACGCCCGAAGTCTAAGCCCCTGCATCAGGATGGATACACCCATGTGCGAGGACTGACCAAAGTAAGACCGCTCACCACGAAGTAGGACACGACGTTCCGCGGCAAGCCATTCCGGCAGACGAGAGACTTGTCATCACGTTGTGATAATCAGGATGCCGTATCGTCCACCAAAAAATGCCCGCCCTCGATCATTCAAGTAAGTTATAAACATTCTCAAAATCGGCGTGAAATTCCGTGGCGCTCACCTAGAATGCCTCGAACTGCCCAAAAAAGGAACGATTCGGGTATTCTAATTGGCCCCATTCTAGTTCGGAAAAAGTTTGGTGTCGATTGTCACGACTGTTTGTGGAAAGTCGCCAACGGCAAATGAAGAGAAGCGGAAGCTATAATCAAGAAATAAAGTTATCGTCTCCACTTCCACCGTGTTTGTCGGCGCGTTTTATGCCCAAAGAGCAAAACACGAAAACCGCGTCGCCAGACTCTGTTTGTCTGTTTATTTTGAAGTGTTTTGTTGACAACTCCAGTCCCACTAGGAAACAAGTTTCCTTGCCCCCGTGTTCTGTGTCGTGTCCGCCAGGTGGGACGGCGGACTCCGACAAACAGGCTGTCTGTCAGTGTCGTCTGTCGCTCGTTGTCGCGTGTCGCTGTCGTTTGTTGCTGTCTGTCGCTCTAGTGGGACGCGGCTATAAGACTTTTAGATGCGGAGCATCTCTTGCTCGGGTCTATGTCCCGCGTCCGCGATGTAGTCGGCACTCGAACTACGCACGCGCAACTCTCCTCCTTCCCTCTCTCCAACAGCTGCGCGTTACTCTCTCCGCTCTCTCTCTCTACCAGCTGCGTGCACTGCGCGTGCGTTGGCTTCTCCTCACACCGCGCGCGCACGCGCAACTCTCCTCCTCTTGTCTCCTCTCCTTCAAGTGTGAAAAAAATAAAATAAACGGCGAGCGGCGAGCGTTCCAACTTTCTCTGCCGCGAGCCGCGACGAAGGCTCGCGTAGGGGGTAACGCTAGGGCAGTCGGTGGCGCCATCTCTCGACGTCAGCACGCAACTGACTCTTTCTCGGAACCAACACGATGCTCCGCATCACCCCATGGTTCCCCTCGGGAAGATGGTGTAATTTTTTTAGTGTCGTGTCGTTTACCCGCAGTCTCGGGGTTTTTCAACCATGTGATATGTGAACCCATTTGGCCCACCCGAAAACGCCGCTTCGCGGCGTCCGACTATTCACTAAAGTGTCATTCGGTGAAACGTGGGCGTTCGCCAAAATTTCATTTCATCAAGTGAGTGCCTCCCCTCACATACAGCGCGGCCGGGATCAAAGGCCTCGACCAACGAGCTGGGGAGGTGGCTGCTGGGAGGAAGCAGCTGCACGACTAACACAGCAGTGACAGATGAGATGGGTTGGTCCACGCACCAAAACAGAGGCCAGATCCAAGCTGCAGTACATGGGAAGACTGAAATTCCTTCCGGAAGAGAACTATGCGCGAAGAATGTATTACCACATATACAAGGGAACCAGAACAAATTGGATAAAGAAGCTGAAAGCCATAGACTAGTACAGTGGGGATACCAACAGGCAGTGGCGTAGTAACGGGGGGGGGGGGGGGGGGGGCGTGGGCCACGGGTACCTCAGTCACGAGGGGGGCTGCCACTTATGGCGGCAATCCCCCCCGGCTTGACTGGTTCGTAAGTGGCAAAGAATGTGTAGACGCATGAGGTCACCACTCTTCCATCACGAACGTGTCTGGTGCAGAGTCGCAAAACTGGCTTCTACTTCTACAACTGTTTAGCCAACTTCTACAACACAAAACGCTTTCGGGCAGGGCAACACCGCTAGGCACCAATAACTTTTTATAAATCGACCAAAGGAAGGTTTTTTACCAACCTGCAGTGCGAAGAGGAGCGGATTAGATGGTGTCCGCATGCCAGCGGTGTCGCCTTGCCCAATGCCACGGGAAGCGAAAGGGGCGTGACTCGACAACTCCGATAGCCTCGGTGATGATGATGACGGTATCGTTGAGTAGTTGCCAACAGCAGGGACGAGGAACAAGGTGCGGAAGCGTCGCCGTGAAAATTGCAATGTTTCGAAGTAATCCGGGACTTTTACGGCAATATCATCGAAGACATAAACGGATACTGGCTGCCGTTGCTCTGATGTCCATCCGTCGGTTGCAAGGCCCGTACACAAGGTAAGAACCTGCAGTGCGAAGAGGAGCGGATTAGATGGTGTCCGCATGCCAGCGGTGTCGCCTTGCCCAAGAGGTCACGTGACGAGTAGTCACTCGGTTGCCATGGGCACTGTGCAAGCTCGGCTCGTTGCTATGGTACCGCGTGTGACCAAACGCGGTGAGAGGCAGCACAGGGAAAAGCGTGGCGCTACTTTGGCAGCTACGCTGCCACATAGAGTGGCTCTACTACCGACTAAATCGCGTCTCGCGCCGTCAATATTGCTCTAATTCTTTTTTTTTTTCACGTAAAATTAATGTTTCGGCACGCGTGTCCCAACCAAACTGTCAAACAATTTTTTTTTTCTGTGCAGGCGCAGTTGGTGCTACGAGCGCGAGGATGTGGCCGTGAACAGTGCTTGCGCTGCACGAGCGCACATGCTTGGCAGGGACGCTGAAAGCCCGGAGCTCGCGCTTGTAGCGTCCGCTGCGTCTGTATGTAAGCTGAAACGAAGTATACAACTACGAGCATTTGACCACGCAGGCTTGCACTGCGCGAGCGGGCGTGCTCGGCCAGGGAAGCCTCCCGCCCGCCTCATCTTTCGGTTTCGTTTTTCAAGCACGTCGCGCGCGCTGTTCAATAAACGTTGTTGAGTTGATTGAGCTTCAGCGGCATCGAAGGCCGCCTGAAAGTCTGCCTCCCAGTCCAAACTAGCAGAACCTCTCGGTTGTATTGACGTTTTGCCTTTTGACCACTAATTTTGTCAAACGAGCAAACAAAGCCGCTAGAAACAGCGACGTTCCGGAGCAGTGCCAGCTGCGCTACGTTCACTGGGCCAAGATGGCCGCCTTCGGATTGCGGAACGATGTGTCGACGTTGACGACGTTATGGAAACTGCGGGAACTACGTCCAAGACAGGCAGGTTTTGCTGCCGTGTGCCTCCCTGCCTTGTGTGCTGCGTTCAGTTCTGTTTTCTGATGCCGAGTGCCAAATGGCATTCAACATGGTTCTGTATTTTTGCGTGTCAGCAACATAGCAGCAACATCGTGATGGTAGTACTGTGCGTTGTGAAGGAAGACTTGAATCGTCACCGATATGATCGTGTGTTCGCGTATCAGTGGTGTAAAAGCAAGATGAGATGACGTAAACCAAATCTCGGGTATTGATGCCGCTGTTCAAGCCGTCATCGGAGGGGGCGGTGTGTCGCAGGTTGACATTCTGCTTTACATTAAAGAGTTCAAGACCTCTCGAGGGATTACGGTGCAATCGATCGACCTGCGGATAGTCATGTTGGAACGTTGGTCTGAACCAGGTCCTATCTTACAGTCGCCAAAGTGACTGTCGTCTGCTGTATCCTGTTGTCCCCTCCCCGAGAGCGATTGCGCTCTGGGGGAACGACTGAAGAGTCTTGAAATATCACGGAGTGTACGTATGTTTACAGTTTGGAATTTTAGCACTAAAGGAGAACGGCAAAATTGTTAAACAATGTTATCCTTTATTTTGCTGTTTAATATACTACGGTTCCCGGAGAAACTGCCCTCCAAGTGGCTCGCTGAGATGAACGCTATAGAAGTTTTCGAGCACACCACGGCGTAGCTCCGTACACTAATTAACACCTGCCGCAAATCGCAGCTTTGACTGCATTCATGTTTATCGAAAGGAGATTTCTCTGCCCGTGAAGCATCGTTTCTAGCTGAGTGAACATCCCCTCTACAGAGATTAATTCAAGACAATTGCAGCCGTACGCGAACATCACACATAGAAAAACAAATGCTACGATAGAACTTCTGGCTACGACGTGCTGTGTGGGGAAGCAAACACGTGACTTGGAACCGCAGTGAAGCGGCTTGTATTATTGCGTCTTAAATAATTGCGGCATGAGAGTTTACCTTTTACTAAGACATTCATCTCCTGAGCAGTTCAAAATAGTTTCAGCGGTATGGCATTACTGGAAAAAAAATCAGCATGCGGGTATTATTATTTATTGCTTAGGTGAACAACGAGAAAATCCGTACCTTCAAAACGGCGAGTATAAAAGGCGGGGCGCAGAGCTCTAAAGTGAATTCTCACCACCTCTCGAAACTTTGAAGGCGGCGTTCCATCGCTATCTTCACTAATGTCGTCTTTGATCAATATCATGTTATAATGCTCAAGTGAAATTTATTGTGCATTGTCGTTCTTTGCTCACTGTCAAAATATAGCAATAAAGAAAAACAAGTTATCGGGTTAGCGATAAATTTTATATAATATCAGCGCAATCAAAATATATATATGATTACTTGCATCACGCGGACGATTTGAAATCGATGAACCGGCGCTCCCGGCCTTCCGGAAACATAAGCTGCCACGGCTGAAACTGGCGTGCACATGCCGCCAATCTGTACGTTCAGTATCAAACAGGCTCCGGAGAGCCGTTTGATTAAACCGGTACAGTTTGCCGGTCACCGGTCACCGGTCACCCGTTTGTGCAACATGGTCACCGGTTTGAGCAAACGTGCGACAACTTTGCCCAAAACAGTGGCCTATTTGCCCAGACGAGTGACACGGTTGCCAAAGGTGTGACCTGTTTGCCCAAATGGGTGACCGTTATGGCTCATACGGGGGACTCCTTTGAGCCATACTGGCGACCCCTTTGACAAACTGTTGGCCGGCATGGCTAAACTGTTACCGGTATGAACCCGTTTACTTTCATATACGCGCAAAATGTTTTAGAGCGCAGCTCTTAGGCGCCCATTTCTGGCTTGAGCGCGTCGGCGTCGGCGTCGGCGTCGGCGTAACAGCAAGGTCACGTGACCCCCCTGCCACGTGACCTCCCTCCGAGGTCACGTGACCCCCCCCCCCCGCGCCTTCCCCTCCTCCTCAAGAGCTGCGCTCTAATTCGGCGTTACAGGGAGTTGTAAACGGCTTTCATTTTTTTTTTGTTTTTAGAAAAAAGTTGCACAGAGAACCGGAAGCATTCTGTGCGTGTGTCGTTACGCGTATCGTGGGATTCGCGGGGACGGCAATGGCAGCGGACGACGGGCGTGGGACCTCTACTTAAGAGCTGTCGTTCGCGGTACCGGCGAATTCTGTCTGCCTTTGAAAGAGAAATTTGGGACCGATCAAAAGAATTGATAGTCATCATGCACGACACGCTCGACCACCAGGCCGATTTGCACGAAGACGTCGCCGAGCAGTCGCTCCCTTCTTGTGGCTGAAGACATCGCTCGTGCAAACGTCAAGCACCAAGTGTGTACTTCGAGTTGATTATGCACGCGTACGATTTATTTACAAGGTGCGAATGTGGCCGATGCGTGGTGCTGCCTGACTTGGACCCGGGAGTGCTTTTTCTGGAGGAAAATCGGCAGCAAACTTTCTAACTTAGTGGGAAATTGGGGGCAAACAAATGTCACGAGGGAGGGCGTTCCCATCCGTAATAGTGCGTGGGAAAAAGGAATACCTAAAAAGGTTAGTTCGAGCGAATATTGGTACCAGGGAGTACTGATGATGGTGCCTAGCTCCCCTAGATGATGATGGGGGTAAATATAGACTTGATTCAATGCTGAGTCTGTTATGATAAAGCAAAGAAAATAAGTTTAGTCTCGCAATGTTTTGACGACGCTGGAGTGATATATTGTTTTCCATGATTAATGAAGATGGGGGAATTTAACCGATTATAGTCGCTTTTAGGTATCTGTGCATGGGCGCCGCCATAACCGACCTCCATATTTTGTTTCCTTCTTATTCCGTTCGCTTCACTTCATTATTACCACATCAGGACAGGTTAGTGGCACTTTAGGTGCTACTGTGTCCTCCCCAGCATAGGCCTTTGTAGAGGCTTGTCAACGCCCGCTTCAGTGGCTCGGCATCTGGGTAAGACAAGAGAAGGTCAGCGATGGCGGCTCAATCTGGCGCGTGTTTCAAGCGTGTATAATTTCCATAGATGAAGCGAATATCTCTCCTCTAAACCATTTCAAGCTGTGACGCATACTTTTTGCTATTCGGGTCCCATACTATGCCAGCACATTCTAACTTCGGTCGGACCAAGGAGTAATATGCTTGGAATTTAACGGAAAGGGCAGCGCTTCTAAGTTTCCGACGTAACAAGCCTAATTTACGAGATGCGGAGGAACAGATATTTTGAATGTGTTGTGTCCAACGGCGATCGTGGGATATGGTTACGCAGGGAGATATTTATATTCAGTCACATCAGATATTACATCATTGTTTAACTGATAAGTTAACTTCAGTGGCTTCACTTTTCTTGTTACATGTAAGTGAACTGTTTTCGAAAAATTTCGCTGCATTTTTCATGCGCAGCACCAATTGCAGATAGAGGCAAGGGAAGAATTCAGGGATATTTGGTCGGCAACAATGGATATCCTTTAGAACAAAATACAATCATCGGTTAATAAACAAATATTTACATCTGGGCTAACAACTGAGACAATATCATTTTTACACGTCAAAAACAACAACAGGCCAAGCACACTGCCCTGAGGAACACCCGAGGAAACACCCAGAATACCGGAAGCATGACCACCAATGTCAACAAACTGACTGCGATCAGACAAGGACGAACATATTCAATTGACAATCTCGGACGGTATTCCAAGGGACCCTAATTTATAAAAAGTTTGCCATGTGGAACTTTATCAAAGATCTTGCCGAAGCCCAAAAACATATTTTCGACCTGACCAGATTTGTCTAAAGTAGCAGCAAAATCATGAACTATGGTGACAAGTTGCGTAATGGTAGATAAACCCCTTCGGAACACGTGCTGAAATGGTGTAAACAAGTTTATCTCCTAAGAAATCTCGAACATAATTACTCACAATATGCTCTACAAGTTTTCACGAAGTACTCGTAACAAAATAGGACGATAATTAATGTCTTCTGAACGATCACCCCCTTTTATGAACGGAAACGACACGTGCGGTTCGCCAGTCACTGGGTAGCACACACGAAACTAAAAGAAGCGCGAAAAACGACAGGAAGAAAACGTCCAAGCGATTCTGCATGTCTACGAAGGAAGGCGTTTGAGATTTTATCAGGGCCACAACTAGTAAGTTTTCAAGTTTAGTAACATAGCAAACACGCCGCGAAACGAGATAAAATCGGGGTTCAGTGGGGTATTAGTAGCAACGGGGGTGTACCTATCCAAATCAGAAATTATAGATTGGAATATAAATTGAAATCTTCAGCAATTTGTTTTTTATCAGTGAAAGCCACGTCGTTAACCTTTATCTGGTCGGCCCTCCCCTCCCCCCTCCAGGCTGTACTTTCTGAAAGATAATTCCAAAAGTTTGCAGGATCATGTTTCAAGAAGTTAAGAAGAGTGCACAGAACTATTTATTTCTAGCTTCCTTGACCTGCCTAGTCATTTCATCCTGTAAACCTTGTACGTTTCCAGTTTTACAAGCTATACTTAATTAAACTATACTTTAAATGTACAGTAATTCTTCCGTATTGTTTCCAGTGATCGGACAGATTGACCAATCTACATACATCTAGTGATTAAGAAACACTAGTTTATAATTACAGTGGCTTAAATGAAATTAACCTGATTTAAATGAAACAAATCTGATTTACCTGACTTTAAAAAAAATACACTTTGGTGGGAGCCTTACCTATTTGCATGTTATGTGTTCACACCAAGCGCCCCTGTGACATGTTAGTGCTAGTTACACTTCTTTTTTAGTGCAGTTTACCTTTAGTCTAAATCAGAGGTCTCTAAACGTTTTGGCTAAACGGTAGGATTAGGGATTTGCCGCAATCTCGAGGGTCGAAAAAACGAGGTAACAAAAAACCAAAGGAATGAAACGAATAAACCTGAATAAGCATCTATTTAACCACCAAAATGAATGTTAGAGTAAACGTTAAAAAGGCCCAAGGCGAATGAATGCATATACGTTCATATTAAAAGTAATATTTAGCTAATTATGACATTACACTACAATTGTGACCAAAAAAACTCACCAGGGCTAAGTCAAAGCGTATGGGAACTCCAACACATTCGCGCAGTGCTAAAGACTAATGAAAATGATAAAACTAAGGCTGACAATATGGAATAGTTGTGACAGAGGACTACATACATGAAAACATAAGGAAATGTTATATACAGTTGCACAGTGATGAAGCAAGTGACTAAGAATGGGGGCAGGTGATAAAAATGTTCAATAAAGAATATAGCGAGAGGACCGGTGTTACGATGCAGTTTCTCAAATAATCATAGTATATTTCTTTGCCCATTTGAAGTGCGTCGCTGCGCAGTTTCTTTACGCGCACTTTTTGCGCTTATAGGAGGGGATCTGCTGGAAGCGGGCCACTGGCCAGGCTTCGTTGGAAAGACTGCGGCCAGCCGCGGGCAGGTCGAAAGACTTCCGCGGGCCGGGGTTTGGAGACCCCTGGTTAAAATCGTAACCCGATCACGTGGTCCGGGTTCCGGAATTTGCTTTACAGGTTTTGCCCTAAAAGAGTCAACAGAAAATAACACGCCCAGCGAAAAAAAAAAACAAAAAAAAAAACATTGGCGAATAAACAAACATTTACATCTGGGCTAACAACTGGAACAATATCATTTTTATACGTTAAAAACAGCAACAGGCCAAGCACACTGCCCTGAGGATCACCCGACGAAACACCCAGAATACCGGAATCATGACCACCAATGTCAACACACTGACTGCGATCAGACAAGGATGAGCATATTCAATTGACAATCTCGGACGGTATTTCAAGACACCCTAATTTAAAAGAAGTTTGCCATGTGTGGGTCTTTTTTTTCTGCGAGCAACGAATTTTGTTAAAATAATATTGAAAACAACGGTCATCCGCCGGCAGAAGCTGAGGGGAGTGACGTCACAGGACCTGCCCTTGATGCGATGTTTCCATGACGACAAGATCGCACGGCAACGACGTCGGGGATCTGTACTGGTTCGCTCTTCAACGTGGACTTGCGTAAAAGAAGAAGAAAAAAAAAACACATTTCGTTTTTATTTGTCTGGCTCTGGGGGTTGGGAGATGGGCCTGATTGGTTGCCAGTCCTAGACGGACTGGTCACATTAAGATCATGTTAATCAGTCTGCATCAGTCGTAAGTCAGCTTGACCTTTTTTTATAAGTGCTCCTAAAGGTGTATTTTGTGAATGAATAATGCCTGGCAATAAAGAAAAAAAAGGATCGGTGGCCGAGTGGTCTAGCGCAAACAAAGCGCAAACCAGCTCGGAGCACGTGGAGCGAAAGCTCGTGCTGCAGAACCCAGGATCCTGGGCTCAATCCCTGCCCCTGCCCGTTTCGATCTGAATAAGCATCGTACCGGCGTGCGGTCGTGTATCAATACTGTGTGGTGCACGTTAAAGACCCCAGGTTAGCGGTTGTACCGCACTGGCTAAATTGCATCTACAGCTGAGACACCAGACGCCCACTGAGGCAGACTAACTTCCGGCTGTATAAACATACACACAACCATTTTGTTTTTTGCCTGGCTCTGCTTTGTGCGGATGCGCGCTTTATACTTGATTTCGTATAGGCGTTGGGACGCGGCAGACGGCCTGGAAGATGATTACACTGTTGTCCCTGCGCCTATTGCTGTGTTGGCGGGTGGCCTCCTTTCGGAGCGAGAAACTGTTGTCGCACCAAAACAAGGTACTGTCATGTAAGTATAACGCGTAGTTCCTTTTTTGACTGATCACGGTGTCCAATAATCACGCAGTGAAAGTACGATATTTCCTAAACGATGTTCGTAAAATAAAGCACACACACACACACACACACACACACACACACACACACACACACACACACACACACACACACACACACACACACACACACACTTATACACACATCATGTAACGGACGCTATCCCTCGTGCATGCATGTCACTCATACCCTTAGATCTGATTTTGCAATTTATTATTTGCCCCAGGGGGATGGGCCCCTCCCGGAGGCGTATATACATGTCGCCGATAGCACAGAGCCGCGAGGAGGAAAAAGAGAGAGAGAGAGAGGAGGAAAGGGGGAAAGAGGCCGCCGTAATTGGCCCTTGTAGTCACGTGGTACGCGCCCGGCTGTTCTGGCCGTCACCCCCCGCAAGCCTCGCCCGCGAGCAGACGCCGCCGGCGCCTTTGGGCTGCTGTGGCTGCCACGCCGGCCCCGCCGAAGTCAAAGGTACGCTGCGAGTGTGTAATCCACAAAACTGAAAATTTGGGTCCATATCACATGAGCGAATGACATTTTAGCGAACAGCGACATTTCAGCGAATTGACGTTTTAGCGAATAACGGGGGTGCGCGTTAACCCATCCGCCGCGCTGCGCTTACGCCGCTTCGCGGCGACAGTCTTTGTCGGCTCATTACAAAAATGTGAGCCCATATGGCCCACCCGAAAACGCCGCTTCGCGGCGTCCGACTATTCGCTAAGGTGTCATTCGGTGAATGGGCGTTCGCTAAAATGTCATTCGATCAAGTGAGTGCCTCCCGTGCTCTGCCTAGGTTCGCTGGTTGTACATTGGGAGTCAGGGGCGTGTTGTCTACTGAGAGCGTCGATCTCACTTCTAAATTTTCAGTTTTCTGGATTACACACTCGCAGCGTACCTTTCACTTCGGCGGGGCCGGCGTGGCAGCCACAGCAGCCCAAAGGCGCCGGCGGCGTCTGCTCGCGGGCGAGGCTTGCGGGGGGTGACAGCCAGTGACGGCCAGAACAGCCGGGCGCGTACCACGTGACTACAAGGGCCGATCCATCACGGCGGCCTCTCTCCCGCGTTCCTCCTCTCTCTCTCTCTTTTTCCTCCTCGCGGCTCTGTGCTATCGGCGACATGTATATACGCCTTTCGGAGGTAGTGCTAGTTAAGGGGAACATCGCTTACAAAAATAGGCTTAATATCATCGACCAATCAGGTTCGTATCAGATTGCAAGCTGATATGAACAGATACTGTATAGAAAGGATTATTGACAGTAAGCACTGAAACAAAAAAAAATAAAACAGATCGGAAGACAGGGAAACAAACAAAACTTGCGGTGGCTTAGCTCGGCTATGCCAGGATATACGCAGCGTGAGCTTATGCGCACAAAATGAGAGGCGCTATCAAACGGCTCCGGTGCAGCGTCAGACTTGGCTACTGCGCAACGGAGGCGCACAGCTGGGCACGCGGTGGTGCCAGTGCGTCTGCCGCGGGTATGACGTCACTCCTCTGGAATGCGCAGAGCGGCGAGGCGCGCGGTGGCGGCGGAGCCCGCGGCGGCGGCGGCTCTGGCGCGCCAGCTGTGCGCCGTGTGACGTCACTGCTTCTCGCGCTTGCGCAGACCGGCGAGGCGCGCGCGGTGGCGGCGGAGCCCTCGGCGGCGGCGGCTCCGGCGCGCCAGCTGTACGCCGTATGACGTACGTCACTGCTCCTCGCGCTTGCGCAGCTCAGAGCACGGCTCATTATGCGAGCCACGTGAAACTGCTCAACCTCGGCCAGTGTAGCTCACGCTACAAAAGCTTGAGCACTACCAGATACAGGGGCGCAAGAAACAGACATTGACATAGAGAACCAAACAAAGTCGCCACTTAAAGGAGCTGTGCAATGATTTTAACGTTGAAATAATTTGCATATTCTACTTTTGACAGTGTTTATCTTGTCACAAAGGACAGAAAACACATCTTTGAATGTTGCGATCTCACCGCGTAATCGCGAGGCGAAAATTGCAATCTGCAGCCGCGAACGGCTGCCGATTGGAAAATATTTTTCTCGCCTTTCTATCCCAACTTGAACTTAGACACGCAATTTTTCCGACTCGTAATGCTGAGATATGAATAGTGCCACATTCGAGAACCAACTATGAGAATCAGATGTTAAAAGGTACCTTCCTCCATCTTCTGAATCGTTTTTATGAACTCAATATAGATATCTTCAGTATGTCCACCAAACAAATATGTTCAACAGGCTGTAGTTGAGCTTGTTGGTGCATTATTCTAAAAAGACCAGCTGAACTAAGGAAAATAGAATAGTTCGTTCAGCTGGTCTTTTTAGAAATATGTTCACTTTTTGTCTAATAATTACTCCCATAAATGCCCTAAAGAAACAAAAAAATATCTCAGTATAACACAAACGTGTGCGTTTTGCGCCTGTTTTTTTTTTACTTACTTTTCAGTTGTTTTTTTCCCTTTTGTTTATATTCTGTTTTTAGCAATAGATATGATGTCTTTCCCGTGCTCTTATGAATATGTCGAATGCTAGTGTCTAAGTTTTGTTTTCCCTGTGCTGCTACGGGGGGCAGAGGCTAGTCAAGCGGCGTTTGATTTGGATTTTTGTCTGCCTCCTTTCTCTGATTCGAAAATAAAAAAAAAAGTCAAATTAAAAAAAAAAAAATGAAATTTGAATTTGAAATTCAAATTTGACTGTTCTACGAATTCCGCCCGAACCTTTGACAAATCACCGTTGCAACCGCCCTTGTTTCTTTCTCTCTTTTTTCTTTTTTTCTTTTATCGTGTCTGGCAAGCGCAGGAACTTTTCTTCTGCAGTAATGGCGAATTGGGGTGGTCAATCACCTGCGAGCCCACGCCGGCGGCAGAGGCAACCAAAACCGCGCCAGCGGCGCACCACGTGACCCTCTCCACCCGAACACAAAGCGCCGGCAACTGGCGTTTTCGTTTGCCTGAGTCGCGCGTGAACTTTGTTAACTTCTTCCTCGATTATTTTATGATACAATACGCACGCTGTAGGCATCAGCAACATATATTCGGACTCTGAGATGTGGGTAAAGAAATTTTAATATATTTTGTTTAGATTCCCGATGAACTGTTGCCATCTTACAAGAATCCCAGAAAGCACACCAGCATCACTGTTTATATTTAATTTTCTTGTTATTACCTTTTTTTCTGGAATTCTCAGCATTTTCATTTGGCCCAGTCTTTAAAATAGTAAGGCGCGTTCAAGTCTCGAGCTGCAGCACTATCAATACATTTTTTTTTACAGCGGTGTATTAACACGCTGTGCCCCATTGCTAACTGATCTTACGCAAGCTCCCTACAAGATATTTTATCTTTATCTCCGTTGTTATTGCTGTCTTTTCTCGGACCACAGAGGGGTGTCTGTCTCAATGGCTTCGTTTTCTACTCGAACCCGCTATCGGCGAGCATTGTTTCGTTTGGTTCCCTTTCCCGATTCGGATATGACGACACCGGATACAGTCTGGCAGACAAGATGCCCGACCTCTTGAAGCTCGGGCGAAAATTGTGCCGGTAAATTGCCGGCACCCGCCTGAGAAGCGCCACCCGAACGGCGCGCACTCGCCAGCCTTTGACCACGCGAACGCCCTTGCCGGAGATATGGCAAAATATTTTGCCGTGAAATGACCACCCGAATTCGCTATAACTACTGAACGAATAGTAAAACTAAATGGTTTGTGTTGAGCCCAATATTTGTGTTTTTTAATGTGATGGGTTTCTTTCTTTAATGGCCTCTCAGCTATACTCTGGGCAACTTTTCTGAGTAAGGCAGACAAATGTACGGGCGCGCGTTCCCTCTCTCATTTCGAATGCTGATTAAAGCTGTGCCCGCGCTATCCTCCTTTCATCGAAAATGCCAAGAAAAGTTCTCCCAGAGTATAGAACGTAACTGACACCGACAATGTACTAGATACATATTCTCAGTTTAAATGAACTAACCTGTTACACTGCGGAAGATTCACACTGATTTTAAATCGACGGGACGCCATAATTTAAATCATAATTTGTACACATTATATATCAGCGATATTAAACGACCTATTTAGCAACGTAACACCAGCTCAGCTACCTGCGCTACCTGCGCCCTCAGTTGTCTTTCAGACAAGGTATTTATTTCCGAGATGGGTTCGAGTCACGCGAATATTACTTAGCTCGGTTTTGGTTTCGTATCTGGGTCGAAGTGTTTTAAATCTTATTTTTCCCGTTGACCACTCATGGAGTATCCATCTCGTGGCGCGAGTCGATTAATTCTATGTTGGGACTTTTTTTTTATACAATTGGTGACTAATTTTTGAAATGAGATTGTGCAGCAATATTGGCAGCGTTGTTTTGTTTCGGTTGTTGCGTTATCAACTGAGCAATTGACGGTTTCATAAACAATGTTTTATACCTCTCGTTAGAACTCTTGTTCCCGGCTACTAGCTAAAGGGAGTCAGCAGTACGTAAGAAATGAAAATATTATATATAAATGAATAATAAAATTTTGCCCGCGATAATAAAAAAAAGCACTTAAAAATGTTATTAAGATTTTGGCCTTCATCGATTAGTTGGCGAAGTTAACAATTCCGAGAGAATAATGAATGAGAGGTTATCGTTCACTATACCTTTTACTAAAGTACACATAGTTAGCTAATTGGAGGAGCGTCGGTAACGAAAGCAATGTCTTGCTATAAACAAGGAAGCATTGTGAGGCAACAAAAAGTATCCGAAATAAAATTAGAAGCAGCGCAGGAATACGTTGATTTTTAAGGTCGAAATCTAACCACTTCAGGGAAAAACACATAGGAAAGATAGAAGGAGAAATAACTACGTTTAAAATGTCCCTTACACGTGTTCATACGACAACTGTGCAGTCAACATGCTTGGTCCGTTCACACCCACTTCGCTGTTGTTTTAATATTGCAAATATTAATGTCATACGCATTGCTATCTACACGTATACTAGTAACATCATTTTCTAATAACGAAATAAATCTCCCGGTTCTCTTCCGCCGTTTGAGATGAGAACGTGCATGTCACTCTGCCTGCGTCAAATCGGGATCGAGCATTTAAGACAAGGTTACTTTGGGCTGCATGAATCGCAATGTAATGGATTGTTTTAAGTTTCATTTCAATTAAATGTAGTCAAACCGAAGAATATATGGCAGACTTAATAAAATCTCGACGACTGTGTTTTTATAGAGACTAGAAATAAGGAGTGGAAGAAAAGAAGTAATCCGAGAGTATACTCCGTTAACGCGCCGTGATCCCGCTCATTTTCCCTTTGGGTGATTGGTTTAGCCGATGATGGGAAACGCACAAAGGCGACGAGCGCCGTGACGAGGCACTTTTTGGCGCTGTTTGATTGGCTCCTTTGCATGATGTGGACCTTTGCATCGCTTATCACCCAGGCGAAAAATGATGAGTCCCTGAGCTGTGGGCGCATGCGCAGCGTCCGATATAGCGCACAGCAGAGCCACAGCGCATGTTCAGAAGTCGTTCCCCAGCCCAGCAGACAAAGATGGCAGCGCGCAGAAGGCGATTTTCGCGCAGGTCTATATCGTTGGTTGCGATCAAACTTAGTAAAAAAAAAACAAAAAAACTGAGTATAGATCAGAGGTGAGGAAATCCCGTCACTTGTGATTCGTAACAATATTTTTTAGAGCAGACGGATATGCCTGAGTAGAAGGCAACTATATAATCCTTCGCCCATTATAGCGTTTTTTTTTTCCTAGCGCAGTTTGTTATTTGTTAAAATTTATTTTAGACACGAAAGCTCTTTCTGCACGTTTCTTGTCCATTTGTTTCGGCGAACCGCTCAAGACGGCAGGCGTATGCTCCGGCAAAGCAAAAATCGAGATTACAATGTTTGACAGGTTTCTCAGCCTTATACCTGCACAATGTTGAAAATGCGGAGGAAAGGAAAAAACAAAACACAAATCAATCATTAAAAGGAAAAACGATATTTTCGTGCAGAATATTTAGCATTGCCTTTGGGCACAGACGTCTACCAGAAAGTTGCCATCTTGATGACTGGACATCGTACGTGGCAGAGCCGCACACGACATAACAGCAATGCCAAAAGGTCACACGTCAAAACAGCACGTAAGAAAAGCACAATGTCAGAACAGTATGCGTAAAAAGAAAACAAAAGTACGCGAGTGGATAGTGCTTGGACAGTGCTCCACAAATGACTTATGTAGTCACGGGCAAAGTATTCGATCAACGTCAATATGTTTAAAGTTACGTGCCACGATACTATTGACTGGGATTAAAGGGGAAATTAGAGTCACCAGCGTGTTGCGCATTAGTTTGAAATAAATCAGCGCTGAGAGCATATACGTGCGCTGACAGTTTGAAGCCTATTCAATTTTATATCTTTTAACAGACATTTTTGGTGCCGCGTAGTTATATGAAGCGCGTGAAGGTTTTGAATGTTTGCAGCCGACCGTAGAGCACTTAGTCTTAGCGCATCTTTGAATGTTTTTTTTTATTCTTGTTGTCTATTCAGTATAATCTGATAATTAATAAAAAAATTCACTTAATAATAGCCCTAAATGTAGAGGGTTCGATCGAAAAAGGTCAACTCGGCTTTTTAGCCCGCATAAATAAATTACGCTTCGCAGAAAGCTGAAGTTCGCCAGAATGTGACGCAAGACATTTAAGCCAGAATGAGAGAGTTTGTGAGCACTTAGGTGAATCAAAAGTTAAAAAAAAAACAAGGACTGATCTCTACGAGCAGACGTCGACCCCGGAGAAAGGTGGAACAATTGCGTCTGCTTTCCGTCGCATCGGATAGATGGTGCTACCACTCCTTCAGTGTCAGAGCACACTCGTTCTGGTTTTGGTGGTAAAACGGAATCGTTGTTCAATACTTTTTTGTGTTTTACTTACAGACTGTTTTTTTTTTTATTTCCACGAAAAAGGAAGCACACTGGAATGCTTAGCTGCATTTGCTGAAATATAAGATTTCTCAAAATAATTATTCTGGCAGACGTCGTCTGCTTTGCTTGCTCTTCGGAAACCTAGGAAACGGCCATCCCGGTGATCGCTGATCGTGTATTGCTGGGCTTTCGTGTCTCATGAGAGAACTAACTCAAAAGCAACGCACGGATGTCGTGCTGCGATAGTCAGAGGACAAAAGCTTTAAGAAGGTTCGCAGTCGATACCGACAAGAGCACCGTTGCAGGCCACCGTCGAATAGAACCATCTGAAAGTGGGTCCGGCGTTTCGGGGAGGTGGGCACCGCCTCCCCAAAACGCCGCCGATATGGCTACAGGATGCTACCGCATTTAAGGAGTACTTCTCGGGTGTCCAGTGCGGGTTGCTGCTGTTCCAGGGACGGCAGTTCTTTGAGTTGACCCTCCGTCAAGGTGAAACACTGCCTCGTCTATGAAGAGAAGAAAGTCCAAATTAGAAAAGTTGGACCCGATTTTCTCAATCTCTTTGCGGCAGAAGTCCAGCCGTCGCTCATAGTCCTAAGGCTTCAGCTCATGCAGAACGTGCACCTTGTAGGCTCGCATGTTGTTCTGGTGAAGGATCCGACTCACAGTACGGTCGGAGACGTAAAACAAATGTGCCGCTCTTTTCGTCGATAGATGCGGTTCCGCTTCGAACGCTCCCAGGATCCCGTAGAAGAGATGTTATTTTTCCCGCTTGCTGGGGAAGACGTGCTTCTTGTTGGCGTTGCTGCCCAGATCCCCGAAACGCCGGACCCATTTCCAGATGGTTCTCTTCGACGGAGGCCTGCAACTGTGTTCGCGTCAGTATTGACTGCGAACTGTTACGCTTGTTAACTGGAATTCATTCGTCTACTTAGACAAATGAATGCACGAAGACAACAGTTACAGAAAGCATTGTGTGACGGTCGTTGCCCACGGTCGCTGCTTCAACTTCAGTTATGCTAAACACCACAATTCCTCCCCAACAAATTTAAAGGTTAGTCTGTGAGGAGGGCGCCGCAGTCGTTGGGGACGACTACCATTTGCCGCATTTTCTTGAAGTTTCTTTCTTACTGCGTTACTCCCGTGGCGTAGAGTTGGTGTGCCACTTGTGCTGCTAACTTGTTTTAGAGTTTGCAGATGCGTCATCTCTGGCGTGTAATCTGTCACGTCCACACTTGGGCTTGGGCAAGCATCTTTTTCGTCCTCCGGCTCTGGTTGGCTTTGGTGGATGGAGTGACCACTACGTAGCTGTTAAATGTGACGATCCCAAGTGGCTTCTCTGAGTTTTACTTGGAATGAGAGAGAGCCGGTTCTCTTACGGTTCCAGGCACCCACTTGCTCTTGCTGCGGCAATCTCGCACTGATGCAGGGTCTCCTCCCGAAAACCAGCGCAGTCATCTGTTCTGGACAGGATATTGTTTTGTCTTCAGTTCAGACTTGTGCTCGCTACTTGAAAAATGTAATTGATTACAATTACAAATTACCGGGCCTCAAATGTAATGGATTACCGTTACAAATTACTTTCGCTGAAAAGTAACGGATTACTTTACTCGTTACGTTACAAATTACCCTCACGTTACTTTTTCCGTAAACGTATCCAGAAAACAATAGAAACAATTTCGATATTTTTCAAAAATGTTCTTCAACACTATATTTCATTTCTCATACGCCCGTTTTGTGGTAGTCCCTGTAAAAATAAAACATTGTATTTACGTTATAGGGTGTAGGTGCGCTCCGTTCACCTGTTCGCCGACAAGGCACCGAAAGCTGCAACCACACCCGCCATCCCGCTAGCTCACGGACTTTGGAAATGATCCCTGGAATTGTGCAGACAAAGCTAGTGGTGCGCATGCTCAGCAGCAGCGTCTACCTCCGCTACGAGATTCGGAGCTAAAGAAGCGATCTACGAAAGCTTCCTTTTGACTCTGGTGCTTCGCCTCTTATTCACAAGAAAAGAAAAACCTTGTTCTAACGTTACAATGTATAGTCAATGCAGAATGCAGGTGTCCCATCTTACCTTGATGTGTTTCAGTAGATTAAAGTTTGTTGTTCTTGCAAAGTATGCACTCAAACTCTAGATTTCCGTTCTCCTTAATGCCCTGAATTTTGAACATCTCATTAAGAGATGGCCATGGAGACGACGGACACTCTATGACCGAAAACTCGACCAGAGAGAAAAAGTGGCTGTTACAGGTTATCGATCGTTCATCGGTTCTCACTTTCATACCATTATTCATGGAGGCTAGGGGAGGGGAGGGCACAGAGAGCGAGAGAAGCGGTGGCCATCGGTCTCATAAAACAATAGAGGATAACACCACTTTTACGTGTTCGCTCTCTCTCTCTCTGTCAGCCCTCCTTGCTCCTTAGATGGCCTAACCCCCCCCCCCCCCCCCCCCCCCCCCCCCCCACCACCACCACCCCTCCTTTTATGTTGACAGTTGACTGTAAAGTGAGGAGTGGACTCGATCAACATGCCCAGGCAAGTAAACCAAAGGAAGTATCGTCCGTACCCTCTAAGACAATGCTGTTAGCCTCGCGCCGGGCGCTTTTCAGCCGTGCCTCTAGAGCGTGCTAGAATTCAGTACCGCACAGCAAAGACAAAGAGAGTTGAACCCCCTCTCGCCAGGCTACATCGTCTGTTACGCGATTTGTGAACCCGGGAATCGAGGGAGTACGGACCCACGTTTAATGTCTGTGCAGGTGGCAGGAGACGTCGAAGAAGTTGGGAAGGGTGAAACGGTGTAAAAGACAAAAACAAACAAACACGAAGAGCTTTCTTTTGCCCGGGAGAAGAAAAACACGATGGAAGGCGACGAAGAGCCTACTCGGCGTTGTTTTACTTGATGTTTGCCTTTCGTATACTTTTACATCCCTTGCCCGTTTTTCTAGGTGTTCTAGTGACCGGTCATACTAAAATCGTGTTTTCTTTTTGGCTACCCTCCCCTTCCTTATGCTTTCTGTTTTGTTGATTTTTCTCTCTTTATGCTGCTGAATGTTCTCCTCGTGTTGCTCTAGTTACTGTAATATGTTCATATTTTAAAAAGTAACGAGTAATAAAGTATTCCGTTACCAATATTTTGTAATGAAATTACATTACAAATGTAATGTAGAAGAAGAAGAAGAAAATAAATGGTGTAATTCTCCAGTACACCATCTATTTTTTTCTTCTTCTACATTACAAATTAGTTCCGAAGAAAAGTAACGTGGCAATTACAAAGTTATTTGAAAAAGTAACGGGTTACAAGTAATTTGTTATTTGTAACGGATTACTTCCCAAAGTCTGATTCAGTTCAGATGTGGTCACAGAAGTGTCAGTCAAACTTGCAGTTTACGACCGAAAAAAAAAAACAGTTTGGGAGGTGCCTCAACAGTTGTACAATGTGGTGTGGTGCGATATGCCAACAGAGCGTTTGACAGCTTTTTGTTCGTTGAGCCTTCCCCCTTCATGCCGTTCTTGAGGGATTGCAGAGATCTTTCTGCAAGTCCATTTGTCGCAGGATGGTATGGTGCGCTGACTTTTTGTCGCACGCCATCCTCCTTGAGAAAAGTCTGAAATTCTTCTGCCACAAATAGGGGACCATTGTCAGTGACAACGCGTCCAGGAAGACCGTTCCGTGCGAACATGTCGCGAAGGATGTCGACAGGGTGTACTGCAGTTGTAGAGCTCATGACGTAGACTTGTGGCCATTTCGAGAATGAATCAACAGCAATGAGGAACAGCTTGCCGAGGAACGGTCCTGCGAAGTCCAAGTAGACACGACGCCATGGTCCGCTGGGAATCTCTGAAGGATGGAGTGGTGCCTTTGGAAGCATGTCGTTTTGTCGGGAGCGGCCGCTGCACTTTTTGTTGATAGCCTCGATGTCAGCACCGATGAAACACCACCACACAGAGCAACGTGTAAGCGCATTCATCTTCACCGTGCCTTGATGTCCTGTGTGCATGTCCTGCAGGATGGGTTGCCGTAGCTTAGCTGGAATAACTGTCCTGATCCCCCACACGATTATTCCCTGATGTACAGAGAGTTCATTTTTTCGTTGGTAGAAGAGAGGATTTCGTCATCTTCATCACAAGTGTTCCAGCCGTTCAGGACGTGGAAATGCACTCTTGACAGGATGCGGTCGCGTTGACTCGCTTGTCTCCCTTGTGCAGTCAGATGAGTCATGTGGACACTTGAGTCATGTGGACGAGTTCTGCATCGTCCGGCTTGTCCTCTGGCGCATCAGGTAGGGGAATACGTGACATGGAGTCTGCATTGGCATTTATTTATTTCATTTATTTATTGATACTACTGTCTCCTATTTCGGGGCGCAAGCCCCCGCGGTTGTCGCCGCGTGGGAAGTCAACCTCCACCTGCCCGTGGTGCGCCCTGCCAGCTCTATAGCTGCAACGGAGGCTCTGGCGAAAACCCCCCCACCTGGGATGGGGAACCCTAGCACTGGGGTTTTCCATTGGACGGGGGGGACAAAAAGGGCCTGGTAAACCCTAGCTTTCCCCGATGGAGGACGGAGCTCCTGAGGCGGGGAGCGCGGCGTGTGACGTGAGTCGTGATGACGTGGGGACGGCGTGAGCCCGCATGACGTGGAACGACCCAAAATACATGTGTGGACACATGACGTGTGACGACCTGAACTGAAAAGGGATGGAAGTGTGACGTGAAGCGTGTTGACATGTGGGGAGTAGGACGTGGAGTGGGTGACGTGAGATCGGGACGTGTACACGCAGGACGTGTGACGCTGCGTGGTGATCCGAGACGAGGCATCCAAATAAGGGGAAGGCTGTCATAAAGGTGGTGCCTCTTGGTTTCTCCAATTAGGATGGGCCCCCCAGACGGGGTGGGGGTGACCTCCAAGGGAGCCGAGGGATATAGAAGTGATCACTGCGACGGGGCTGTGTGGTTCATGGTTGCCACTCAGTGACCGTCGGACCCGCTGTGAGGCACGCTCGTGTCCTAGTAGCGGAGTTGGAGGGTGAGTCGGGCACTTTGGTACTTTTAGTACCGGTTGGTTTTCCCGGGCCGTTCCACTGGCTGTCTCATATTACTGGTTTCATTATCCCCCCTTAACTTCAATTGGCTTTTACAGAAATTACCAATTGATCCAAGGATCCAATTCATTTTATTCGAATTGGCTTCAAGTCTGCGCGCGGTGCCTAACGGCGGGAGCGGACAAAGGGGACTATTATTTTTATTCTTTTATCGAGCCCTAACTTATATCTGTCTCCTATTTCAGAAGACGTGGTAGGGGTGGTTTACAACATATGGTACACAAAACAATCATAAAAAACAGCAGGTAACAAGCACAAGGGTATTCGTTACTAGCTGATCCAAAAACACACGAAGAGTTAAACATGTAAAAAAAAAAAATACAGCGTTATATAAAGACAATCTTTATTGCAAAAAATTAATAAAGGAGCATCAGTTACAAGAGTCACAAAAATCGCGGAGTTTATTAAAGAAGGACGACTCTGGTGATGCTGTTATTATATCGCTTGGCGGGGAGTTCCAGTCGTGAACAGTCCTTGGAAAAAAAGAATACTTAAATGCATTAATCCGACAGTTGAATTATTTGAGTGTTTTGCAATGATAACTTCGCATGGGATAATTTTGAGGTGCGGGTGAAATATATTTAGAGATGTCGATTTTGAACCGGTTGTTTAATAAATCAAATAGGAACTTTATTCGCGTAAACATGCGTCTATGCTTTAGTAAGTTCACCCCAGAAAGGGCGTACAGTTCAGAGACCGGACATTTTCGCTGGAATTCATGTTGGTGTTTGTAAACGGATCCCAAACCACCGAAGCGTATTCAAGGATGGGTAATATAAAAGTTTTATAGGCTGCCAATTTAACGTCGGAAGAGGCATGTTTTAAATTTCGTCTTAAGTACCATAACTTGGATAGTGCTTTGCGCGCAGTAGACATGGTATGAGTGTTCCAGCGTAGGTCATTCGATATAATGACACCCAAGTATTTATAAGAAGTAACTTCGGCTAGTGAAGTACTACTAATGGAATAATCGAAAGAAAGATGGCTTAATTTACGAGTTTTATGCATTCGAACACACTTCTTGACATTCAATGACATCTGCCACGAGTCGCACCAGTGGGACATCTTGGACAAGCAGGTGTTTAGTAGAGTCTGGCCACTTATTTCATTGACTTCTGTAAATAAAACCACATCGTCTGCAAACAGTCGAACACGTACTGGAATATTATCGGTTAAATCGTTTATAAAAATTGAGAACAGTAATGGCCCCAGGACCGACCCTTGCGGAACACCCGATAAAACAGGGACTAATGATGATTCACTCGAGTTGATCTGTGCATACTGTTTTCTGTCCTGTAAGTAGTTCTCGAGCCAGCGAAAGATACCTTCGTTTTGAACAATTGATTTAAGTTTAAGAAGAAGTTTACTATGTGATACTATATCAAAAGCTTTAGAGAGATCTAGGAATATGACGTCAATTTGTTTGGATTGATTCAGGATATGTGCGAAGTCACGGACTGTTTCAAGTAACTTTGTCGTAGTAAAAAGGCCATAACGGAAACCATGTTGATTTAAAAAGAAAAAAAGCATTGTTTTCTAAGTAATTCGCGAGGTGTTTAAGAACAGTATGCTCTAGCAGTTTCGAACAGTAAGGAAGTAATGAAATAGGCCTATAGTTTACCGGAAGTAGCAGGGAGCCAGTTTTGTGAACGGGAATTACTTTTGCATATTTCCACTCAGCAGGAATGACAGATTCGGTTAAAGACCTTTGAAAAATAAGGTAAAGATATTTCGAGCACCACTCAGCGTAGCGAATCAAAAATGAATTTGAAATACCGTCAGCACCAATGGCTTTCTTAGCTGGAAGATTAAGCAGAGCTGAGAATATTCATTCCGTAGAGATAATGATATCAGGTAACGTTGATAAAGTGGACAGCTGACCAAAACAAGGCACGGTGCCGTTATTCGTAGTGAAGACAGACGCAAAATGTTCGTTAAAACCTTCTGCGATAGCGCTGTCATCGTCTACCAGACTGTCTGAAACGAAAAGCGTGGAAATCTTTTTTTCGGGCCGGCAATAACGCCCTCCAGAATTTATTAGGCGATTCTTTCAAAAATGTTTGCAGAGTGACACTATTGAATCGAAACTTGGAGAGGCGAATCATTGCTTTAAGTTGTCTTATCATATGAGATAGGTAAAGATTGGTTGCACTTCCTAACACGATTAATTCTCCGTTTCAAGTGCAGAATTTCACGAGTTATCCACCGGTTATGCTTGCGTACAACTTTAGTGCTCATCGGAACAAAACGGTGTAAACATTCAAGCACAACCTCCTTAAAAAAGCCCCAAAGAAGGCCAATAGAATAACCGTCTGAACACATATTTAAAAACGCGTCAAGGGAAAGTTCCACCATTGTTCTATTCACGTAAAAAGTTCTATTAAATGTGAGTTGATGGAAACCTTTTCTGAAGTTACACGTGATTATGAAGTATTAAGTCTAAAATGTGGAATCAGTATTGTTACTGGTTTGTATCGTCCACCTTCGGCAGATTTTCGAAATTTTATTTCTTTTCTTGAAAAGTTCTTAGATTACGTTTCTGTAATAACTATCGCTTGGTCCTAGGGGGGAGTTTAATGTAAATATATTAGAGGATTCAATTCAAGCAAGAACGCTCACTAATACGCTAAACTCTACGGGCTTTCAAAACGTTATTACATCCGCGACAAGAGTCACATTATTCACATCAAATGCAATTGATCTTTTATTACCAATACTTCTACCAAAGTCAAAGCCGCTGGAACCATTAGCAGCGATATCAGCGATCATTGTTCGATTTGTTTTTCCTTGTATAATCACGAAACGCAGAAAGAGAGTTCGAAGGCTACCGCCACCTTTCGGAAAATGTCAGACGATTGTCTACTTGCATTTAGGGACGGAGTCTTACACTGTGATTGGACCCCTATTTACTCTATGATAGATGCGGATGAATCTTATAACGGATTTTTACACATTTTCAAAGAACTTTATGACTTGCATTTTCCGGTCAAAACAGTAACTGTAAATAGGAAGATAAGGAAACCATGGGTAACCCCTGCATATAAAAATGATGCAGAAGAAAGATCGCTTATATAGGGAGTTTGTTACTTCAAGGGATCAGGACACGTTATTGCGTTTAAAGAAATTTAGGAACGAATTAACGTCCGAACTAAGAAAAGCGAAATCGTCATACTATAAGCAAAAATTCTATGACGCCACAAAACAGCGCCCTCAGGTTGCCTGGAAAGTTATAAATGAAGTTCTTAATCGCAATAAGGTATCTTCTTATATAGGAGAATTAACCGTAGAAGGTCGATCTCTGTCGGGAGAGTGTCTGGCAGATTGTTTTAACGCCCACTTTACAGATACGAAGACTACTACCTACGATGACAGTGCCATTCGTTATGCCAGTCATGTCGATGACACCTTTTTCTTGAGCCCCACCGACGAGAAAGAAGTCTTTAATACATTCTTAGGTCTCAGAAACAGTAAGAGTAGTAATATAGACAAGCTTGAAATAAAACCAGTTAAATTTGTAATGGACATTATTGCACCATGCCTAGCGCATATATATAACTTATCATTATCTTCCGGAATATTTCCCGCAAGTATGAAGTTTGCTAAAGTCTCAGCCATATACAAAGGTGGTGATAAAAACATGTTAAAAAACTATAGACCTATATCTGTGCTGCTTGTTTTCTCTAAAGCACTCGAGAAAATTATTCTTACACGTCTCGATAACTTTTTTTGTAAAACATTGCGTGTTAACAGACAATCAGTTTGGTTTTCGAAAAGGTAAATCAACTGAAGCTGCGTTGTTATTTCAAAAGTAAATTATATTACAAAACATAGAAAAGAGACTTATTACATTAGGTGTTATAATTGATTTTAGCAAAGCATTTGATGTTTTAAATCACGAAATTTTGCTTACGAAATTAAATCGTTATGGCGTCCGTGGTGTGCCACTGGCTTTACTGAAATCATATTCACAAGATCGGAAGCAGTGCGTTGTTATTGATGGTCATTGCTCTTCTTTTCGAAATGTACAGCAAGACGTGCCGCAAGGTAGTATATTAGGACCTTTTTTGTTTAATGTCTTTATCAATGATATTGTGAATATTGATAATGAAGCACAGTTTATTATTTATGCAGACGATACAAGCCTGTTTTTCTCTGGTAATGATGCCTATGCAGTAATATGCAAAGCAAACTCTGTTCTAGAAAAGTTTTCTCAATGGTCTAAGGTAAATCGGCTCAACGTAAACGCAACAAAATCGAAGGCTATTTTATTCAGGGCTACCAATAAACCAATCGTGGTAAATCATACTATCCAACTTGGCACTTCGGAAATTGAACTAGCAAATAAACATAAAACTTTAGGTTTTTTTTTTTTTTCGGTGCACTTGACGTGGGAATCTCATGTCAACTGTCTAGTTGGTAAACTTTCTCGCATTGTCGGTATTGTCGCTCGTTGCACTTAAAATATTGCCATCTCGTGTGGGCTACAACGACAAAAACTAATTTTCAAAATGTACTACTACTGCAAAAAATAAATAAATAGTACGCTATATTGCGGATGTTTCGTATACAGACCACACAGAACCTTTGTTTACAAAATTTAGAATACTTCCTGTTGCGAGCATGTACGAATACCGTTTACTCTGTGCGATTCGTTTTTCATCTCAAGCATTTGTAGATTTGTTGTACATTATTTCAGGTCTCAAAATGAACGAAAGTAATGTTAACACCCGCCGTACAGAGACATATGTGCTTCCTCAATCTCGCACAAACTATAACTTTCAGTCACTACATTATAATGTACCATGCTTATTAAACATTTATATCACAAACAACATAAACATATACACGTTAAACAAAAAAAGATCTCCGCTTGTATTGTGTGTAGCTTCGTGTAGTGGGATTTTGAATTGCATGTTTTTGCTGCGATTTCTTGTTCTTATATATATATATATGTATATAGTGGGCATGGTGGCGTAAGAGCCAAGCGGCCGAAGGCGTATATATAACGAAGTGAAAAACTCACGGTGTGAAACAACAAACAGCGGAAGTTTAATCGACAGTTTCGCCGAGAGACTCGGCTTCGTCAGGAGCCGAGTCTCTCGGCGAAACTGTCGATTAAACTTCCGCTGTTTGTTGTTTTTCACCGTGGGATTTTCACTTCGTTACATATATATATATATATATATATATATATATATATATATATATATATATATATATATATATATATATATATATATATATATATATGTGTGTGTTTTTCACTGTCAAAGCTGCTGCCAATGTAAAGGGATCCCAGACCCAGTCAAGCTATTTTTTAACAGCTTTTTGTCTGGCGATCCCTCCAGTTTTCTGGAAATAAAGATTTGATTTGATTTGAATAATGAACTCGTCCTCAGCTTTGGAGAAATTAAAAATAAGCGTGGGATTATTCTGTTTACGTGGTGATTGTTTAGTTCCAGAAGTTGAAATTTCAACCACCACCATCTGATGATCAGAAATTCCTTCCACTACTGTTACACTTATAGTTGCGTGCCGCAATCGCGTCGGATATGAACACAAGGTCGAGTATGGAATTAGAAGACGCAGTAATATGTGTAGGACCGTTTACAATTTGAAGTAGATTATTATTGAAGGCTATGTCAATTAGTAGGAAAGTATTGGGACAGTTCGGAGAATTGCTACTGGGAGATCCCCAATCAACTGAAGGCAAATGAAAATCACCAGCCATCAAAAAGAGCGGATGTTTTTGTTTAATTTTGTAAACAAAATCAGTAAGCACCTCAAGAAAGGATGGACATGCATTCGGAGGTCGGTAAACGAAACCTATAAGAATTGCAAGAGTAAAAGTAGTTAATTTTAGCCACAGTGACTCAATTTCCAAAACTTCATCAAGTACTACAAAATTTAAATGATTTTTTAAGATTATGGCAACGCCACCGCCACGAAATTCTCGGTCATTCCGAAGTATGTTATATGAAGGAGGAATGATCTCGGAATCTGTGATTGCCTCGTGTAACCATGTTTCCGTCACGGTGACGACATCAGGATCATAATCATGTAGCACGCATTCAAGATCAACAACTTTATTTACTAGACTTCTAGCGTTTACATTTATTAGTTTTAACTTGTTTAAACAAAAATCGTCATGTCGACGGTGACAAAATACCTTCATCAGACTCTCGCGTTTTGTTTGGTCTAGAAACACAAACTCTTGCATCGTTTACAGCGTTCCACTCATAAGTAAGACCGTTAATCTTCATTTTATTATATACGAGGGTGACTTTATCTCCCTGTTCCCTGTTCTGGGCTGCGCTGTCCCATAAGTTTTTGCTAAGTAGCCGGACTGGCTTGGAGTTGTCATCGGAAACAGAAATTCCGGTATTTTTTAATTTCCGAGCATTTTTGAAGATACTAGTTTTTTCATTGAAATCACGAAGGTTCAGGAGGACAGGCCGTGGCTTAGTTCCCCTACTGAAACCCAGTCTGTGTATCCTTTCAATGGAGGTAACGGTTACATCCAGCATGCCATCAAAAACGTCACTGCAAACCTTTTGCCTTAGTTGAGCAGGGTTCTCCCGAGGATCTCGGGTATGTCGTAAACGATTACATTATTGCGTCGGCTACGGTTTTTAAGGTCATCAACCTTCTTTTTCATTTGCGAAATTGCTGACGTCAATTGGGAAACGGTGCTAGATGACTCAGACATTTTCGTTTTGTAATTCTCAAACGATTTCGCCCTGCCTCTGACTTCGTCAATGGTCGCTTCGATAGTAGATAGCCGCTTTTTAATGCCATTAAACGACTCCTTTAGGCTTTGTTTTTCTTTTCGCATTTCTTTTATGTCCTTGGTAACATCCTTCTGACTTTTTAGGATCTCCTGTATGGCTTCCGTATTTGGGTCGGGGTTAGTCTCAACGTCCCCCTCTAAGAGTAACAACAACTGCACTGAATGAACACAATCCGCGAGGACACAGACGAATGTGCCGGGGCATGGCAGCACTATGAGACAGACATCGTTACTTCTGAATTCATCGTAATCCATATACGTTATACTAACCTGCGTGATCAGTAAGAACAGTTTAGCCGTCATGCTCCGTGTTGTGCTGTCATGCCCACTGGCGAGATCTTGTCGGAGCGAGGCTTTTGTAGGCGAAGGCGCTGACATCGGGAATGAAGGGGACGTCGCGAAGCCACGGGATCCGGGCGCATCCTGATGATAGAAGAATGCTGACGCAAGGTCTTGACGCAGCACTTGTGAAGTTGAACACGGGCCAGATGCAGAATCGTGTCCAGCGAGTATCAGCAACAGCTGCGTGATCAGGAAGAACAGTTTAGCCGTCATTGGCAGTGGGCATGACAGCACAACTGCTGCCATGCCCACTGCCAATGTTTTCAGACCTTCGGTATTCGATCTCGTAGACGAACCCAGCCAGAAACACTGCGAATCGCTGGATTCGCGCCACCTGCATTGCAGGTATGCTGTTGCTTGGGCTATAGATATGTGTGAGGGGTTGATGATCCGTAATCAGCTTGAAGTGCCTTCCGTGGAGGTATGCGTGGAACTTGTTGATTCCACAGACGATGGCTAGAGCCTTTTTGTCTACTGTAAACGACTTAATTTTCGCGGGTTCCAATTTTCGCGAATCGAGTGTAGCCCGAATTGTTCGCGGGACGTATTTGTCGCGTTTGTAAGCGAACCGCGAAATTCGCGAAGCTTAGGTCCTCGCGAAAATTTAGTCGTTTACAGTATTTGCAAATAGTTATTCCCCGATCTCTTCAGTGTACGCGAAGCAAATGCGATGGGTCCTTCGCTTCCATCCGGCATCACGTGTTAGAGAACTACTCCCAGCCCATGGGGTCCTACGTCACAAGCAAGACGCAGCTACAACCTAGGGTCATCGTAGAGAAACACGCTGCCTGATGCTATGATTTTCTTGGCTTGATTAAATGCCAGCTCACACTCCTTGGTCCACTTCCGAATGGACGACGTTTTTAGGCGCACAGGTTGTGGTCGTAGGAAGTTAGCACAGTCGGGAATGAACTTTCCATAAAAAGGATAAGTCCGAGGAACAACCTCGGACTTATCCTTGGTCGTTGGAGCTGCCACTACAGCCCTGATTTTGACCGGAGTCTTATGCAAACCCTTTTCGTGAAGTGCGTAGCCGCAGTAAGCCACAGAGTCCTGGAAAAAGGAGCACTTCTGCAGGTTGGCATTAAGTCCTTACTTGTGTAGTCGCCTCAGCACTTCAGTGAGGTTTTGCAGGTGTGAGTCTTCCGACTCGCCAGTGATCAAGATGTTATCCTGTGTCGCATGACACATTGGAACTCCCTGGAGGATCTGATCAACCATTCGCTACCTGACAGCTGTAGCAGGTGATATTCCACAAATCATCCTGTTGTGTTGGTACAGTCCTTTCTCAGTTTAATGGTAAGGAGTGGCTTCGATTCCTCGTCCACTTCCATCTGGAGGTAGGCTTGTCAGAAAGCAATCTTGGAAAATACTTTTCCTCGGACAACCTTGCGAAGATGTCCTTAATGCGGGGTAGTGGATACTGGTCTGCTACAAGGTGGGGATTGATCGCGTTTTTGAAGTCGCCTCAAATGCGGACAGTTCCACTTAGCTTCACCACTGGCACAATGGGCAATGGGCGTAGCCCAATCACTGTGGTTGACCTTTGTCAAGATGCCTACCGACTCCAGGCGGTCTAATTCAGTGGTCACTTTTTCCTTCAAAGCATATGGGACTCGACGAGGGCGACTGAACTTGGAGTGAGCATCGCTCTTCAAGTGCAGCTTCAGTTTGAAGTCTTCGAGCTTCCCCATGTTGTCATCAAGATGTCCTTGAACTCTGCATGTGTGTTTCTCAGCTGGTCCTGCCTCTTTAGTCCAGGTTGGTTTTCCACCTTCAGCACATCACAAAGCTCAAGAAGGCTGAAATGGTTGATCTAGTTCTCTCCCGAAGAGTGGGGGTCCTGGCGTGTCCACCACGTACAGCTGCTGGACAGTCGACTCCCCAAATGTCACTTTGGCTGTAGCCACGCCTTCTGGACCGAAGGTTTCGCTTGCTAGAGTCATGAAACTCCCTGGCGTTCCCTGCAATGGCATGTGTGAGAGATGTTTTTGTAGGGAGCTTTTGACAGGAGCGAGTACTTGGAGCCCGTGCCCATCTCAGTTCCCAAGATTTACCCTTCAATTTTTAGTTTCAGCCAAGTAGGGTTACTTCTGTTCCCGCCGTCGACGTGTGCGAACAATTCGAACTCGGCTTCTTCTTCGTCTTGTACGATGTGATAAGGGCCTTTTGAAGGTCGTCGACTTGCTTTCTTTGAAGCCGACCTTGACCTGCACGGAGTCTTGGTGGGGTCGCTTGCCTTGCTCTTGCACGCTAGACTGATGTGAGCCACTTTGCTGCATTTGTGGCAAACAGCTTCCAAACATCTGCACTTCGCTAACGTGGCCTTTCCGATTGCATCAGAAGCAATTTCGGCTTTTTTGTTCACGTGTGCCACTGTAGCCGCGAGAGGTTTTTCCCTGTTTTTGAACTCCGCGATGTCCTTGGCCGCGAGCTCGTGAGCAACGGCCTCGTCGATTGCGTGCTTCAAGGTGAGCTTCTTCATCATCAGTCGACGTTGCTTAGCCTGGACGCAGAGAAGACCGCACACGAACTTGTCTCGCAAGGCTTAATCCAGGAAGGATCCGAAGTTGCAATTTTGAGAGAGACGCCGGAGTTCAGTTATATACTCATTGGCACTTTCTCCCTCCTTCTGCATTTTCTTATAGACCCTTCCTTCAAGGGCGCCGCCATCTTGAACTGTCGTCACTTCCAGTATGGGCGGAAACATTGTTTTGCCGTCTTCACGCCAGTAGAAGAAACTTAGGATATAAGCGTAACCGTCACACATTATCGCTTTGCCTCCCCCTTATTTTTTTACTAGTTACAGATTGCAACGTTTTAGTATTTTTTCGTCGCCCATACCGGATACGCCTATTAGGTGGCAGAGGACTAGAGTACACAGAAAAGGTATATAGAATCGATGACGCTCCGACATTGCAAGAGGAGCAGGCGAGAAGTAGTCGCTCAGGTGCTTTTTGATCACTTCATAAGTTTTCTCGGACGGTTTTCCCGGCGTCGTTAGTTTCCTCAGTATTGAGTAGGTTTTGGCTCCCATGCTTGTTATGATGGCTGAGACTTTCTTTTTTTCCGGTAAACAATTTAGCACAAAGTGCTCATCTGTCCGTGCGATGTAGGAGGTCCAATCCTCCGCTGATTAGTCAAAACTGTCGAGCTTTCCGATGAGTGCCGCGGTACCGGTGCTGCCATCGTGGTTTTTGCGCGGATTCTTGACGTCCGCTCAGCCTCTTTTTCACGGGTGCTCTTCTTTGCCGATTCTGCCGACTGTTGAGAAGGGGAAATGTCACCTGGGGCGGAGCACGTACTCAACCGGTCCTCAACGTAATTTGTTATGATTGTCAAATGGAATTTATTTGTCTACTTGGACAAACAACGGCATGAAAAGGCCAGTTACAGAAAGCATGGTGTGATGGTTACAGTAGGGCGGCCATGTTCTTCTTGTTGTGTTGTTTTGCCCCTTGGTTGTTGCTTCAATCTTTAGTTAGGCTAAACACGAACCTTCTTGAAGCTTTTGTCCTCTGAGTTCTGCAGCACCCGTGCGTAGCTTTTGGGTTACTTGCCTCATGAGGCACGAAAGTCCAGCGAAACAAGACGGAAAATAAAAGTGTTCACCCGGAGGGAGAGTGTCCGGGTTCCCGAACGGCATGCAAAGCAGACGACGTATGCTAGAATATTTATTTTTCGAAATGTTATATCTGAGCAAATGCACCCAAGTATCACAGCGTACACTTTACTTTCTTTGTTTTCGTTGAAATAGAAAGCAGTCTGTAAGTAAAACAAATTATTGAAGAACGATTTCATTTGGCCGCCAAAACGCAGTGGCTCTGATACTGACGGAGTGATGGCGCCATCTATGCGATGCCACGCAAAGCAGACGCGATTGTTCCTCTTTTCTCCGGGGTCGTCGTCTGTTCGTACACCAAAAGCGGCCGCCGCGCTTTTGGTGTTGAGCTAGGGCGGCGCCTAGCGGAACACACGGTCCCTCCAAGCCGTTCACGTGATATTTCTTGGCCCGCGCGCTCCCATGGGGAAACGCGGAGTCAGCTGGTCGCCCCTAATAAAGCCGGTCGTGGCTTCGGTACTCTGAGAACATTCAGTGATTCTACTCGGAGCATGCTCCTTGATGCTTGATTAGGTGATTCAGCAAAGGGTATATTGGGCAGGAGATGGAAATAAAGTGACGTTATATCGAGCTTGTTGTCGATCAACGAGTGGATACACTCTGCTTTCTGGCATTTTTTGGGAGCGTGTCTATTTAGTAGACGCCCGACTCAAAGGGAATCGCATGCATGTATGGATGCAGACGTACATACATGCATACATAGATACATACATACATGCATGCATACATACATGCATACATACATTGCATGCATGCATGCATGCATCCATACACACATTGATACATACATACATACATATATACATACATGGATGCATGCATGCATACATACATGCATACATACATACATACATACATACATACATACATGCATGCATACATACATACATACATACGTACATGTAAGGCATGCATGTCCCCACAGCGTAACAATGAAATTGAAGCTCGCCTAGCACAGTCTGAGCACGAGCGCTTCGCTCTGACCAGTGCTTTGGTCGTACGAGGAGCAGCCTTCGAATCGTCATCTTCGATATCTCTAATAAAAAAAATACAAGAAAATTTTGTTTGTTGTCCCCACAGCTGAAGCGTACAACTAGACGCGTGACTGTTCGATCTACTCCCCAATAGACAATTGCAAGCATGACGCCTGACTGGTGCCTCATGCGTGCAAGCACGTGCAGCGTGCGCGTGAGCGTAGCTTTGGCAAGGTAGCAATTGCACGTACTTCCCCGCACGAGCACAGGCATGGCGGCCGCCAGATGCCCTGCTTGCAATCGTCAAGCAGAGCATCTGTTCGCCGCCATGTCTCTGCACGTGCGGGCCTGTCAAGGCGACACTCACGCGCACGCTTCACGTGCTGTTGCCCAGGGAACACCATCGGATGGTTACGGTGAACTATACTCTGTTTCATACTTAGCGTGCAACGCTGTCAAAGCTACTGGCGCGAGCGTGGGGCTTGATCTCGTTGATCATTTGCACGCGTTCTCGCGCAAACAAAACCATAGATGAAGCCACGGGCTCGCGCCTGTAGCTTTGACAGCGTTGCACGCTAAGTATGAAACAGAGTATAGAATAAGAGTAGAGGAAACATCTGCGGCCTCCTGCTGATGCGCTTCGTATATGAACCTACCAGGTAGCGCTGGTGCTCGATTCATGAGCACCTGTGCCAGCGAAGTTCGCGCCAAGCGTGGCCGTTTTTGACTTTAGCGGTTTATTAGTATGACCTATATATGCTTTATGTGTGTTGCAACGTCTATGAATTAATATTTAAAGCTTACTTGGGCAATGTAGTGAAAAGAGGGGTACCCAGTCTTGCATCCTGGCGCGTAGCGGTGTGCATCCGTCTTATTTCTCTTCGGTTTCATTCATTAGCGACAAGCCTCAATCCTATGAATAATCACATCCCCACCCCTGCCCGTTTGCATCTGGATGAGCATCGTACCGGCGTGAGGTCGTGTATCACTACTGCGTGGAGCACGTTAAAGACCCCAGGCTAGCAGGCGTACTGCACTGGCTACATTGCTCATATACAGTGGGTAACAATGTCGACCATAGGCACCACAGAAACCATCCTAGAACGTACGCGACGCCATATGCCATTTTACTGTAGCTATGTCCTCCAGATTTCGACAACAGTGTCATAAGCGTGCATACGGGGGGGGGTGGGGGGTGGGGGGGGGGGGTGGGGGGGGGCAGGGGGGTCCTGGCCCCCCGTGATGACTTGGGTAGGGTGCAAATTTAGTGCGTGTTCGTTTTTCCTTTTTTTTTATTGGGGGCGTTTTGATTGGAATAAAATCGGGATGGCGCCGGAAGAAAGGAAGCAAAACCATCCCCACTTTGTTTTATTGAACTTGAAACATCGTCAAGTATATCCTAGAGGAAACGAAGACCGTTAATGTGCGAGTGCGCCCTTACCCCAGAAGAAATCGACAAAAAAGTAAAGACTCCATATTGGAAAAACCAGCTTAAGCTGGTCCCAGCATCAAGCTGGGTTATTGCCCCAGCATGCCCAGCTTGGCATGTTGGTCATGCTGGTTGATCTGGTCATGGTGGTTGATCTGGTCCCAGCTTCAAGTTGGGTTATTGCCACAGCATGCCCAGTTTGGCATGCTGGTCATGGTGGTTGATCTGGTCCCAGCTTCAAGCTGGGTTATTGCCCCAGAATGCCCAGTTTGGCATGATGGTCAATGTGGTTAAACTGGTCATGGTGGTGGACTTCTGAACCAGTTTAACCTGTTTAAATTAATACACAGGATAAACAAGCCAAGCTCTTCAGAAAAGCCAACTCGGCATCCAATTTATTATTTTCGTACTTTCGGCCGCCTCACATGAGCTTAGATGCTACGTATCCTTGGCGCTGACACAGTACTAACCGACGCACAGACAGTGGTTCTCGGTGCAAAGCAAACATTGTTAATAAAACCAGATTGCGTATCTTTCAACACAAAAAATACTACACACACACCAAAAACAGGCAACAGCAAAAGCAAATACCGCACGGATGAGAGAAGCGAACCTGGGTCCCGCCAGTGATGGGGGCGAAGCGGTTTCTTGCGTGGTCGGCAGAGACGAGGAAATCCATGTAGCTTGGATGGCATTGGCGATACTCCTCGGCACCACCGTCATTCACGAGCACACACACGTTCGAAGACACGAAGCGACGCCTCAGTCGGGACGTCCGACATCTTCCCGCACTGAACGGAATGCCGCTCGCTGTCTCGTCAAAACCCGCTTCGCTTGCACCGACGTTCAAGTAGTCTCCAAACAACGCGCACACAGCCGTCGATTCGAAAATCTGCCTAAGATAGCCAAACGCGTCTCAAATTCTCCGTTCCTACCACTCTCTCTCTCTCTCTCTCTTTTTTTCTCGGACACAAAGGTAGCTCGCACCGCGCCTGACGTGCCCGGTCGCTACCGAAAACGAGAGGACAAAGAACAGGACGTGGCCTCGTTCCAGCCTAAACCGACCTTGGCGCGCGCGCTCCCAGCAATGTCAGTTCGGCTATCTCTATCCGACCTTGGCGTGGGCGCTCCCAGCAAGACCAGCTTGACCACCATGATTATTAGGTCGACCAGATTCACCAGCTTGTCTCCCAGCTTGACCACATTGGCTCCATGGAAAACCAGTTTGACCAGTTAGGACCAGACTGGCTCCCAGCTACACCAGATTGAATCTAAAACCAGATTCTAGTTAGACCATGGTGGTTTTTACTTGAACCAGACTGACCACATTAAATTCTAGCTTGCCCAGCTTAAACCAGCTTGATTGGCACTTAAACCAGTTTGACTACCACATTGACCAGATTGACCAGCTTAGTTACAAGCTTGGCCAGTTTGATTTTCATGGTGGTTTTTCCAATAGGGCTGCGTCTCGGCGGAACGATAAGTCAAGGCTGCGCACCTGGGAATCTAGCCGCAGGGCTGCCGGGTGCAGCATCCTTCTGCAAAAATCCTCTTGTCTTAGTCGTTTCCCTTTTAACGCGAGGGTAAAGTACTGAAGGACACATGTTTCAACTCACAAAGGCATTTGTTGTGAAGAATTGGGGTTGTGTGTATGTTTATACAGCCTAGAACTTGGTCTGCCTCGACGGGCGACGAGTCTCCCAGCTGTAGATGAGCAATTTAACCAGTGCAGTACAACCGCTAGCCTGGTGCCTTTAACGTGCACCACGCAGTAGTAATACACGACCGCACGCCGGTACGATGCTCATCCAGATCGAAACGGGCAGGGGAGGGGATTGAACCCAGGATACCTGAGTTCTGCAGCGCGAGCTTTCGCTCCACGTGCTCCGAGCTGGTGTGCGCTAAACCACTCGGCCACCGATCTTTTTTTTTTTTTTTTTATTTTATTGCCGGTTTGAACATGTGCAATACAAAAGGGTCACACTGTTAAATTCACTTCATGAAGATCGCTTATGCGCGGTCGAAAATTTTAAAATTCTTTCAAGGTCTCAAGTACGTCTAGAATTGACACCCAATCAGGCGCACAAACCAAAGTGGCGTATACAGATTTTAGTCTGCAGATAGATTCTATGAAATACATGCGTACTGGTCGGGCATCAACGTCGGCATGCCTCACTGCCATTCTACTTCTCCATATGGCATGCAGGCCCAGGAGCATAAGTAGATCGAGAGGGATCTCAACTTGTTTCTCCACAGAAAGAAACCTAATGCCGTATGGGGTTAAAGGCAAGTCTTTTTTAATAGTTCGCTGGAGGACGTCCCAGAAAAGGAAAGCGTCCCAGCAGTCGAGAAAAACATGTTCGACAGTTTCAGGCTTTTTGCACAAAAAACAATCAACGCCCCACGGTACGTAAATTTTTTTCCCCTCAAGCCAAGTTTTGACAGGGAGTGTATTGGTGTGTAACTGAAAAAAAAAAAGTTTTAATAGAAGGGGCAATGGTCATCTTTTTAACTCTAGATAGCACATTACGCTCTGGGCCTGCATGAAACATGGAACGATACAACGGTTCAGGAAAAACACTTTCAATAAGGTCACGAGTTAAGCGCTTGCGTGTCACCGTCGACAAGTATTGAAGAGAAAAACGTACAGACAAAAAACGACACGCTTCAACCACTTCTCGAAGAAAACTGCTGAGTTTCCTCTGCTCGGGTCTACATGAAGAAACAACAAAGAAAGGGATTTCATCTGCAAGTGTCATTTGAATTACCGTCCGAAGAAAAGGGTTGGTTTGTTCTCTAAGAAACATAAAACGGGATACAGTCTGCCTAACGAACACGTGAGATAACGATAGCCCTCCCTTACTAACGCGACGAAACAAATTGTCGCGACGCATTCTCTCCCATCCCGATCTCCAGATGAAAATGGCAAAAACACGATGTAATTTCTGAATATTCACTCTAGCACACGCCAGCACTTGAAGCACATACCAAAATTTTGCGATTAGAAAAATATTACAAACGGTAGCTCGCGTAAAAATGGACATATCCCATCCTTTCCATTTGCCAGCAGCCTCGCGCGTTTTCTGCACTATTGATGCTCAGTATATGTTCGGTCTCTTATAATGTTGTAGAGGAACGCCCAAGTACTTTGGAGGTGTCGACGTAAAATTTATGTTTTCAAAAACGTCGGGCTTTGTGGCCCATGTTCCATGCCATAAGCCGCTGCACTTTTGCCAATTGACAGCTGAACCAGTAAGCTCGCAGTAGGCCTTCACTTCACTGACTGCTGCTGTGATGCTATCTTTATCTTTACAAAAAATAGCGACATCATCGGCATAGGACTGGAGTTTGACCTCTATATTTTGTAACGAAAACCACTAATACTCGTATCATTTATTATAGTTCGGCAAAAGGGCTCTAAATAAATACTAAATAACAAAGGTGATAGCGGGCAACCCTGTTTAACTGACGAGTCCACAGAAATTCTCGACGTTGCTTTCCCGTTAATTATAATCTGTGTTGTACATCCCGTATATGCCATTTGTACAAACTTTCTTATGACTTTTCCCACTCGTACATGATCTAAAACTTTATATAGGACGGTATGTTGCACTCGGTCAAACGCTTTCTCCAGATCAATCTGGAGGATGGCAACCTGATCAAGTTGAGCATCGCACAACTCTAATACACTTCTCGCAATGTGTACGTTCGTTAAAATGGATCTACCTCGGATTACTACAGGTCTGGTGATCCCCTACTATGTCGCAAATAACATTCTGTAGTCGTCGGGCGAGAACTTTCATTAATACTTTATAGTCAACGTTGCCTAAAGCAATGGGTCTGTAGTTCTTAACATTTCTTAATTTGTGTGCATCATCCACTTTAGGAATAAGGACAGTATGGGTATTTAGAAAGGAAGGCGGTAACTTTTCTGTCTCATTCGACTCGGTTATTACGTCATGCAGACGAGCGGCAATATCATGTTTAAATTTTTTGTAAAATGCCGCAGTAATCCGTCAGGACCCGGAGCTTTTTTTGTTGCCAGTCTTCAATCGCCTTCTCTATCTCTGCGACGCTTATCGGTTCTTCTAATGTTTTCTGTTATCTCTTCTCGAGATGAGGCATCACTACTAGGTATTTTTCAAATTGCGCGTCCGCTGCCGTGCTTCTGTCGCTGGAAGAGATTACTATAGTATTCAATAAATGCTTTTTCTATAATCTCCGGTTGACTCCTTGGTAAGCCTTCGTATTCTATTTCGGCTATGTTTTTTTCCTGTACATGCTTAGCTTCGGCACTTAATGCCCGTTTGGTGGGCTGCTCCCCTAGAATGTATTTAGCGGCTCGGGCCCGCACGATGGCTCCTTTATACTTTTCCACCTCTAAG